>CM039529.1:16192229-16300858 GCA_022433055.1 Begonia peltatifolia
TCTCTCTCTCTCTCTCTCTCTCTCTCTCTCTCTCTCTCTCTCTCTCTCTCTCGTTGGCATGCATATAAAAAGTCAGCATGCTCAACAATATGCTAGTGCTCTTTTTACGTTGTCACTGTTTAGTCTCAGTGTGAAACCAATTTTCAACGTCTGTTTTCCCAATCCATATTATACTTTTATTTTCATCTCTCTTCCTCAAGCATTCTCCAGAGAGAGAGAGAGAGAGAGAGAGAGATTCTGCTTCTTCAAAAGATTGATGATGGGTTGTAGGGATTGCAGTGAGATCAAGCTTCAAACTCCACAGAAGTCGAGCTTAAATGTCAAAGGTAATCTCAGTTCTTCATTGACAAACCCTAACTCTTTTCTGTATTGTTTGTCCTCATTCTTTAGTGATCAACCAGAGTTTCTACATTTTTTAGATCACCAAACCCTAAATTTGCTTCTTTTACTCTGCTAAAGTCAACTCAAGTTGTTAAGAAGTTTTCATGTTCATCAAACAAATTCTTCTTCATTGTAATGCATGTTATCATTCATACGGTGGTGTTATTCCAACAGCTCTTGTTTCTAAACAAGCAAGAATAGATTCCAATGGAAAGCCCTTGACTAGTTTGCGATGGAATCCAACGCCGGAGCAACTCTTTGCGCTTGAGGAATTATATCGATATGGAACTCAATCACCCTCCGCCCAACAAATTCAACAAATCACAAGTCGTCTCCGCCGATTTGGAAAGATTGAAGGGAAGAATGTGTTCTACTGGTTTCAAAATCACAAAGCGAGGGAACGACAGAAACGCTCTCGAGAAATCAAATCTGTTTCAAGAGAGAAATATTGGACAGTTGGAAGCTCCTATGAGAAGATCAATGAAATAGGTGAAATTTCATTTCTCAATTCTTTCAAACCACTCGATCATACTTCGTTAATAAAAATGAGTCTCTCTTTAAAAAAATTATCCACCAAGACAAATTTTGTCATGTCTTTGTTACAATAATGATGAAGCTAATCTATGCTTTATGAACCCAAGAAACTTTCTATTCTTCAGGAAATCACTAAATCTAGAAACCAACCGACATAATTATCTGATCCGAGAGAAAGCACAATAGTTGTATTCATGAAGATTTTCCGCTGTTATTTAGTAAAACTTAAAGTTAAAAACCGGACGATTTGTTTCGTTTTAGGTTGGGCGGTTCCCCGTTCTACCTCAAATTCCCGAGGGAGTGACAATCTAGGCAGTCAAAGTGGGCCAAAATGCTATATTTGCTCTTATTTCTCTTTTTCTTTGGAGTTTTTTTCAACAGGGTTGAGCAGGAAAAGCCAAGAGTTTCAACAAGCAAAGATGTGGATGCCTCATCTAAAAAGCAGCAATACACTCCCTAATCAGGTCTGCATAATATTCATCATCTCAGTCCTTTTTAACCAGCCAAAAAAAAGAGTTGTATTTTCTAATCAACCTAACACAAAAACTTCAAAAATTATCAACTAATATGTAACAAAGGAAAAGGCAAAACACTATCAAGATGGTTAAAAAAAAGAAGCAACAAGAACCGTTTGGATGCTGGGAAAAGAGGAGGCATGAAAAGCTGTCTCATTTTCTTTCTTTCTGTTAGGAATGTTACAGGGATCTGAAAGGCCAGAATGTTTAGTGCTTTATCACAGCTATTCTTCTTCATTTGACCGTCGGTAAAAGCATAGATTAAACGTATGACACATAAGTGTCAGGTCATATTGTAAAATTAAAAAGTAAATACAACAAATTTATTTTTCACCCGGGCAATAAGCTTTTTAACAATTTACCATAGTATCACCAAAATCTTTACGAATAATGAAATTGTTGTCGTTAAAAGTAATTCTCATTACATTTGTATTAATCATAACTTTGCAGGAATGTTTATCAATGTCGACCCCTACAATGCTGAACAAGATCAGACATTTCCGGGTTTTCGACAGTGTAGATGGTTTATTCAGTAAACAAACAGCATGGAAATCAATGGAATCTTCATTTTCTTCTGCCAACCCAAGTTCGATTGCTACCCATTTGACAAACACGTTGCTCAAACCCTCTTCTGAAATCCAAGGTGAATACTTCAGAGAAGTTTCAAGCAAGAATGTTGAGGATAAACGTGGAGAAATCCAAACACTGGAGCTTTTCCCACTTCGAAGCAGCAGTGAGGGTGGCACCGGAGTTCAGTTCGCCAGAGATGTCCAAAAAACGTATGGAAAATAACCTCAGTTAAAGACTGTTTTTCGAGTTTCTTCCTCTGAAAAACTAAACAAAGAACCTGATCCAAAAAATTCTATCTAAAGCTGTCATGTTAATTTAGTTTACCTCTCTTGCTTGTTATTTTAGTTAGTTATCATTGGACCAAAAAAAGGATTTTACATTTATTGAAAGTGAACTCTTAACCAACTCATGTCATCCCTCGAGTAAGTGAACTCTAATGGCTCGTACTCGTGACGGTCAGATCACAATCTCACATTAATCCAACGTGGTCTCTGGGAATTATTCTTCAAGACTCTCTCCAATGCACTATTCTAAAGGGTGACAATTAGATACTCTTAAAAATCTTTTTTCAACAAAATATAACGAGACATGGCACTAGATGTCGGAGCTGCAACCCCGATTAGAATTTTTAATTGTACGAGAAGTTAGGAAAACTGTAAAAATGACTATTTTGAACAGCCTAGAGGTCAATCGGATGGTCCAAGGTAGGCGGGCCAAATCTTGGACTATTATTTTTTGTTCGAGCAGCCCTTGGATAGACCTAGACTTGATTTAGGAGGACCAAAGCAGCTCCACCTGGTTTACTAAGTGGCTGAGCATTTTGCAACCACAAACATAGTACCATGTTATACTAGTATGGCTGATTATTTAGCAACATGGGTTAAACAATTCCATTTAAATCAGTACTTCAAAAAATGATGCATCGATTCGACATTCGAAAAACCATTACAATGGATAATGGGATGCTATTCGAAGAGAATCGAATACCGACATTCGTTACAATTGGAGTGTCTTTAACCAATTCAACAACTTATTATCCTCAACCAAATGAGCAAGCAGAGACTTTGAACATTAAAATCATAACTATCCTAACTGAATGTTTGAAAATACTATCTTACTTGAATCTGGGTCTGCCTGAAATCTAGATCTTTGTCAATTCCACTCTGCTTCAAGCTTAAATTCAGTTATTTCATAAGATTTCCCATGAAGCCTGCAAGATATTGAAAGAGAAGCAACAACATTTGAAGCAAACTTCAATTAGAAGAGAAGTCATTTAACACCAGGCTTAGAAAGCCTAGGAGATAACTGAAATAGCTTTGACCATTCCTTTCAGACATAGAATTTACACCCAAGATCTTGTCCATTTCATTGGAAGCTCATAAAATAGAGGTAAACTCGTATGTCTTGGTACACAATTATATTATTGTCATATTCAGAACAAAAAAGTCAGAATAACAAAAGGGACAGCAAATTCTTGCGGAACACTTTCAATCTTCCTTCCTGTTTTACCAACTATACAAGACACCGTAGGAAATAATTAAAAAGAAAGAGAAGAAAAATATGTTAATATGGATTAAAAAGACGACGTATAGAGATTCATTTTCTTAATCGTATAGTCCTTCCTGTTCCCATATTTCCACCAGAGATTCTACCATTTCCTGTTCAATAGTTTTTAATCAGAAATAAGAATTTATCCAGGTGGCTTAGAATGCAATACTAAATTTGCCAACTTACAGTTAACGGTACCGGCTGGCGAAATCGCTGTCTGGTAGAAAGTAAACTATCATAAGTAGGATTCCAACTGCAGAAAACAGGAACAGGCAACTCATTAAAGATAAATTTACAGATCATATCGTCTTATATTTCAACTCCAACAATTTATAGAAGAACTTATTACGATCAACATTTTTTGCGTTGGAAAACATAATAAAAATCACAGGTCATACAGCAAGATAATAAAAGAAAGATACTTGGAGTGACACACCTCAATCCAGGCTGCCGGGTTTGTGGTGTTTGTTCAGTTGACTTGCCAACTCCAATCCACTGAAACCTGGTCTGGTTCCATAGAATAAGACCTGCAACATTTATGCATATGAATTTCCCAAAACATTCAAGGAATGGTCCTAAAATGCTAAAAAGAAATATTCCCAGTATGAATTCAGTGGGGCTAATGTTTTTTCCAGAAAATCCCTAGCCAACCTTTCTTGTAAAAAGATCTTGCCTTAACATAACCACATTGGTAATAAATAACCATGAAAAATGGTAACTCCAACAGTCTACTTGTCCTGAGTACCTTGTAATTTGAAAGAGTGCTCCATAAGTTTTCGAAGGTCATACGAGTATCAAAATACAAATGAGATGAACATTGTTATCCCACTCGTTCTTTTAGTTTTGATACCAAATAAAAAATATATATAATTTAATAGCTTTCTCTGCAACTATATTGATACAATACTTACATTTACTGATCATTTTAGCCAAAAAAAAAGCACATTAATTAACTAGCTATGTATGCAGATAACACTCTGGTAAGACCTCTACAGACAAATGTTATTTATGTGAGTAAAATAAACCAATGTTAGTATGTATATCATCTCTAGGCTCGGCTGGAGATGAGTTAATTTTATTATTTTCATAATTATATTCCTACAAGGGCAAGGTTGCTAGGTGTTTCCAATGAAATTTATTATAATCACTCATTCATGTCATTTTCTTGTAGGAAACTTTTGAGAGAGCCACATGAAAATTCATTCTCTTTTACTTTTTCAGCTATTGTTTCATTCATCAATTGGTTCATTAACTATGATTTTACCATTTTGTTGACAATGAAGGAAAGGGATTGGGATAAGTGGTGCGGATGTATAGATTGGGATGATCAGTATTCAAGTGAGAAGAATAGAAGGCTAGATTCATGCAATTCTGTTCTGTCAAACTACTTAATGGAAGTAGAGGTATGCTTTTGACTATTTCTGAAGATACTAGACCAATACTCTTGATAATTAATATAGCTCCTGAATCTCTATTGGAAATTTATTATGGGAATTTGAAGCATAATGGCATGAAGGATTATGATTATTTTGGGATTCATGTACCTGGCCATTTATGGGAAGGTAAATAAGCAAATAGTAAAAGCTAGTTTCAAGAAGTGTGACGACACATCAAGACATTGTTGCTATATTTGAAGAGATGGATGATTTGGTTTGGACACCCACTTAGCACAATTTACTACGTTTTGTTTGGAACAAAGGAAAGTTAAGGAGAAACTGATAGGATGTACTATCTTGTTGCCCTCATCTTTGTTTCTTCCCTCCAACCGATGTTCTTAAGATATGCTATGAAGGAGAGAAGATTAGACTTTCTACTAACAACCTTGAGGACCAGATTGATTTCAAAGGAGTATTGTTTAGAGTAAAGGAAAGAGAAGAAATTGTTCCGGAAGATGTATATCAGGAGCCCACCTTTGACTAATCAACACCCAGGATAATTTAGAAATTTTGTAACTTGTTGATGGCAAGTTAGCGGTGCAGCAGCATTATCGCATGTTAGTGGTGCAGCATTGTTAGTGGGAGACGTGCGTGGGTGAGGAGATGAGGGAATATGAGAGTCAGGAAGGAGAGACACCTTTGGATGATCGTTGGAGATTTGCATATAGAATTGTTTCTATTTAGGATTGTAACCGAGTCTGGAGGCTAGCGCGAGACTTATGGCAGAATAGATTCAGCAAACCTTCCTTCTAGAGGAATTGGATATATTAGGCCCTTTGAGATGAGGATTTGAGATAGCTATCTATCTAAAACCCAAGATGGATTCCCAAAAATGATTATCCCATCTTCATGTTTGAAGTCTTTAGGTAATAGTATAGCTTTTGTTCACATTACATTTGAAAATGGTAAAGAAAACCAATAAATAATTCCTTTAGACAGAAAAAAACTACCAGACAACAGTAATCTAATTCAAATTTTACTTGTTTAGATAGCTCCATTCATTAGTAGAGAACAGTTATTTTGACTTGGCATACTCTCCAATATAAGTTGAAAACTTACCGTGATTTATGAAGTTGGGATGCGTGAAGGAAGCAGTGGTACTTCCATTATTAGGAGTGCAATTTGACGCGCTACAGGATGAGATGCTCTGGTGGGATTGAAAAGTAGAAATGTCAAGATCACAAGTGCTTGTGCTCCAAAATTCACTGCTCTGTTTCCGGATCAACTGGCCTTGAATTCTTAGCCCTTTTGAAGGCTCATCCACAGCCGTAATGGGTATTGGTTTAGTGCAGGATCCAAAACAACCACTGCTCTGTTAAAAACCAAGTTAATCCATGCATAATATACCCTTTAGCCGTAAAACAAAACTTTGAGCAAATAAAGACCTTCTCTCTTTCTCTAAATTCCTCTTTAATTCTCTCTCCAGAAAATGTATCAATTGTTTCAAACATCTACTAAATATAAACCAAATGAAAAATACATATACATGTAGAAGATTTTATTAAAAGAATATAACTTTAGTTACATCTATTATACAAGAACTGAGCACAAATTGCAATCTGCTTGAAAACAAGAACATGAACTAGGTAAGAGTCGCATGGGAAACAGTAAGCATGGAATAGTTTAGTCAGAGAAACAGTCCAAATGATCCATTCCATCGGCTTCAGCTCATTTCCAGCCAAAAAAAGTGACAAAACAAAGAATCACTCACTTAATAGAGATTATTGCCAACTGAAAATGATAGGGTGGGCAATCTCCTATATCCACTAAGTTTGATATAGAAACTGAAATTGCTATTTGATAACATCAATACAATCTCTTCAGGGTTTAGCATCTAATGTAGAGAATTTCAATTAAATATTGGCCAAAAAGAAAAAAAGGAAAACGCAGCTAACTATGAAGTGTGAAATTAACAAAATCCCAAAAAACCACTGGCTACCATCCATTCATTAGCACAATTTCGACAGATCCTTTCATAAACAATCATCAAAATGACAGATTTTTTTCACATAGTTTCACAGAAAACGAAGACTTACCCCATGCAATCGAGAAAGTGGCCCAACCAAACAGGAAACCAGCTACTAATCGTCCCCATTTAAGACCAAGCTAAGCATCGATTCCCAGAGAGTGGGAATCCCAAAACCCAGAAGCTGGGAAAAGAAGAGCTTCGTAGAGGATGACTCGGGAGGGAAATGAAACCGAATTTTTCCGAGAATTTTTGTGGGTTTTCCGAGAAAAATTCCTTTGATGCAGTGGAGACCACAGTATTGGCGGATTGTGGGTTCCTCTCTCCCTATTCCTCCATATCCCACCCTGCTCCTCGGCTCTCAGCACTTGCCCATGATTAATGACTTTTCCTAATGAGAATTAATTTTCTCATCAATTCGCATTTTCTGAAAAGTTCTGTAGGATTATTATCCAAGGCTTCAATCTTTCTTGGGTTGAATGGAACATGGTAGTTTAATTGCTAACAATTTTGCAAATTATTTAGTATTTGTAAAAAAATTCATTAATCATGTATTAAAAAAAGTGCTCGGTATTGAATTTGCCTGGCCTGTGAGCGAGATTAATGTATGGTTTGCAAGAACAAATAGTCCGAGTATGTGTTTGCACAGTACACGACCGTGTTATAAGGCAGTTTATAATATCACGGAGTATTTGGGTGAAATTCTTAAATTTGATCAAGATATTTGCTATTATGTCAGGATCTTTCTCTAGCACGGGACAGATTGAATTTTTCGTGTTATAATTACACTCATTGTAATGTTTTTAGAACGGTTCTTTGATTATACTGCATGGCAGCTACATAATGGCTTAATCAGGAGCTGGATCTAAACTTCTTGTTAAGATCATGTCTTATATGAAAGCTTGGTGCGCCTGATGCTCTGTGTAAGGTCTATTGGACCAGATCTGGGCTGAACCTAGGTCACACTTGGGGATCAGCCCGGCCAGACTTTGTCCCAAGATGACCCTACTATGAATCTCAACACTAAAGTTTAAACAAGAACTTTCTTGCTAAGAATGTTCACAAGTTTGTTTAAACAGTAAATTTTTACAAAAGCTAATAATATCATAAACTGAGCATGTAAGGTACTATAAGTTGGAATTCAGCATCCCGGTTTATATTGTGAGCTCATCTGTCGAACTCGCGATACAACAAAAGCGATAAAATAAAATTATGAAATTTTTACGTAGATTTACAATCGATATTGCACAAACTCTTACATAGATTTCTCTAACTTTACTCGCTTATAAATTCTATATATGTTGTTAATTTATAGATGGAAATTATAAATATTCAAAGTAATAATTTTTTTTCTTCAAATAAACCAATAAGAAGCAGAGGAAGATGTCTTAACATTATTACCAATTAATTACTAACTCCTAAAGGGAATAATTTGTTGAAAAAAACAAACGAAAAATCGAACGAGCACAATTATGACATATTATGGATCTGAGGGTGCACATGTGGCCGCTCGAGACGCAGAGTAAATTACAAAGATATATGAACAGAAAAAGATGGAGAAGGGTAAAGTCAATAAGAATATGCTAACTTTTGAACCAAACGATCCCTTAAGATTCCATTGTAGAGAGCCACTCTATTTGCAGGCAATTCTATTTCACTTCTTCCTCTTCCACTCTTGTTTACTTTTGGAGAAGATGATGAGCTTGGTCTTCCAAATTCTTCACCATTTTCAATACGATGCACCACATCTTCTGCAAACTGAACCTTCTTTTCAGTCTTCTTCTTCTTCTTCTGCCCATCTGCAACAAGTGAAAAACCCACATCAAATTCAAGCATGAAAACCTTTATCTACTTTTCCAGTAAAAGATTGGGGTTTACGTTCTCACCGGAAGAGATACAGGAGCGTAGAGATGGAGGAGAGAAGTGGGTAAGATGATGCTGAGAAGAGAGGGACTTTTGGAGGCATAAAGAGAGGAAAATTACAGTGCCTGAAAAAGCTACCATTGCTGTAACCATAGCCATACCTTGGGAGCTTGACATGGTAACAAGACAAGAAGAAGAAGACTAGCAACAACGACAGTGGGTAAAAATGAAGAAGGTAAAGGCAGACAGTGCTGTTTGGTTGCTGAGAAAGTGACCGTCGCTCTAATTTTCTCAGGAAAATGGTGAAGAACTACTTAAATAAGGTGACGTACACTAAAAGCAACTGACTTCACTTTCAATATTAAATTGCGTTGATTTGTCCAATAAAAAAGAAGTAATAGCTTTTAATTCAATGATTAAACATTTAATCCGTCATCAGTTGATTTAGTTTAGTATTTTAAAAGAGAGAATGATTTGAGTGTCCAAAAGTGATTGGTTTGAAGGGTTGATGGTGAGTCAACCCCCACCAGAAACCCAACTGCTGTATCTAGCTGACGTCTGCTTCGGGTTTGCAGAAAATAAGATTATGGAAGCTTATCTTATTCTAAAATTAACTTGGGTTGAGCCGTGTCACTAATGGGGCCAGTAGAGCGGGACCGTTTAGTTCGAGGCTGCATCAAACTATCATAGAGCCATCGTATATTGAATAAGGTCGATGACTAGAGACCTGATGTGCCAAGTAAAGGTTTGAGGTGCCGCTTTGTCGACCACAGACGAAAGAGCGGTCTACCAATAATGTGGCCAACCAGCAATTCACAGATTCAAAATTGGCTCTCGTGAAATGGACGACCCTGCGCTAAATGGGGATGACCGCGGTATCACAGTTTCGATTTCTTGAGTTTTCTTGGAAGAATAATATAGACAGTAATCAACTCATCCACTTTCAATCTAGAACTACCAACATCAACATTTAATTTCTTTTGCTCCCACAAAATGAAAACAAAATTCAAATCCACTAATTACTTCAATGATGCTCAAATTGTCAAGAACAAAGGAACAAAAACACAAACATATTAGAGAATAGATATAGAACACACCAAGACCAAAGAATCCTCTTTCTATGAATCCCGCCAACACTTAAATTAGAGAAAATTTTACAATTTTCCACTAAGAAAAAGTCGATTTGATCTCTACGTTGTCGTGGGCTGGGCTATGAGCCCATTAAATGCAGACGTGAAATACTAGAGTTAGAATGATGCTACCAAATTCAACGAGATGGAGTTCAAGTGACATAATTCGAAGCCAAATTTGATTAGTTATCCAACAGTCTCATTAGCAAAACCATTTTATCATTGTTAACTAACTAACCTCAAAAGAATTACGAACAACTTCAAGAGGGGTTTTCAATTGTCCTTTTCAATGGTAGACCTAATATCGAAAAATTTAAAAATTAAATGTATTTGTCTCCATGAATACCATGTAGAGCTCGAAAATTTTGTCTTTCTAGAGTAATAAAAAATCAAAGTACAATAAAGCAAAATCAAATCATCGATCGGCTTCGTCGACGAGGGTAGATTGCACCTTCCTATCAATTTTAACAATGCAAATGAATTAATAAAACAGTCATCTAATTAAATCCAAGCAGAGCGAGAAGTGGAAGTCCAGTCGAACACAAAAGTGTCTCATCTTCTTCATTCACAATCTAGGGCATGATCTGAGTTCTCTTATCGTCTTTCCTTCTATGTGACAAACTCAATTCTGCAACACATGCGTGAAATTTAACGATGAGAGTGTCTATTACTAACACTTCTATCTCTGAGGTGTTTTTCACAAAAACTAAAAGTATAAAGTGTTAATCATAGAGACTCTTTAACTTTAACTTTGAGATCTATTTTGATATTTACCTATTTATTTATTTCACATCTATTAAAATATATAAAATTTTTTTAGACAAAAAATTCAAACAAATTTGTCTATTTATTCAAACATTTTTTGGTTCATTTAGTTTATCCCCCTCTACTTTTGCTGTTTTAATTTAAGCATCTATTTTGTCAGTTTGTAGCACTTGACCTTAAATACCATCATCAAAGCGTTGGCGGATCGACTTTATTCAACTCTGTTAAATTTCTCCAGTCGTAGCCAGATACATTGTTTCAGTAGATTCGTAACATTATAGTCCTTAAGAAATGTTCTAATATTTACTCGACGTACTACAAATTTAACTAATTTTTCAAGAAAAATGTTCTATCACATGCAAAGTTAGAACAATTACATAAAAAAGAAAGTAGGGAATCAAGATTCAATTCTGCAGCAATATGTAGTTGGAAATGCATCATCTATTTATGATCTCGTCCTTTAACTTCAATGATTGCCGAACTATCTATAGTTTCAAGAGGGATGAAATTAAAGCTTCCCCTCCTACTCCTCAGAGTTTG
This sequence comes from Begonia peltatifolia, assembly GCA_022433055.1. Taxonomy (NCBI): domain Eukaryota; kingdom Viridiplantae; phylum Streptophyta; class Magnoliopsida; order Cucurbitales; family Begoniaceae; genus Begonia; species Begonia peltatifolia. The sequence goes on from CM039529.1 coordinate 16,203,478, forward strand.
GATGTGTGTTTTCCTGCTAAGATAAAGAGTGCATTATTTATTTTTGACAAAAAAAAAAAAAAGAAAGAAAATCATGAAGGAGTAGTTCATTTATGAGCAAAAGTAAATTTAATATATTCTATTCTTATTTCTTAATCAATTATTTTAATTTTATAATTTATATCGATCAATTTTTGTCACGTCAAAAAATAAAATCAAAGAATAAATATAATATTATAAAAATAAATAAAATAAATAAAAGAATCGAATTAATGGAGAAAAATATTTTACTCCCTAGATTATGCTAGTTCAAAACAAAGCTCCAAAAAGAGGGGTTTTTTTTTTGGGAAACGGTAGCTAACGATCTCTCGTACGTGTCGCTGATTGATTGGTGCTACCGATCTCTTATTTTATTTATTCATAATTTATCCTTGAATAATAAAATGTAAAAGTAGAGGTTACTCTTGGACATATTACTTTTATATAATATTATGTGGGAAATAGTTGTTCCACGTAAAATAAATATATTGGAAAGTGTATACATGTTTTATAGGAGAAAAAACAAGCAACAAAATCCTACAACCACATATTGCACTAACCAAATTTTATGGTTCGTGTAAATAAATGAACTGTCTTTGTTGTTCTTCAATTCGATGTTGACAGTGGCATATTTTCAAAGACTTCATTGAAGAAATGCACCGTTCTCTACTTGGGAATATCTATTCATACCTAACTAGTAATATCTTTAGTGTCAGTTGCTCGAAAAGAAAAGAAAGATCTTCTCTCCAAAAGTAAATGATCTTAATAAAAAAAGAGTGAAACTATGTTATTGAATTTTTCCATCTTAAAAAACCAAATTCGGATAAATAAAAGTTTGGTGTGATGATCAAACGTGAAAACAAGCAGATAAGAAAAATATACTGTGTAATAACTTAGATGCGAATACGAGTTCGGACGTAAGACAAATATATAAAATATAAATAAATACGGTCAATACTAGTTCGATCTCTTTGCTACGATGGTAGAGTATGAGAAAAGTCTGTAATTTTATTCTATTATGTTTATCGACTGCGAGCTTTTCAAATAGTACAAGTTAAAAGAAGTATTACAAAGATGTAGTCTTTTCTCGTGTCACTCCTTTTATGTACTCCTTCACGTGAAATTTTAATGGTTGTAGTAGTCTTAACTACACATGAATTAACCATCTTCACATCGAGAGAGAGAGAGAGAGAGAGAGAGAGAGAGAGAGAGATTCAAGAGGAAGACATTTAGAGAGAGAAAGGTGAAAAAGGGAGAGATTGAAGAGGGAGGAAAGAGGAAATAGATTGAAAGATGGAGGAGAGAGAGAGAGAAAAAGAGGGAGGGAGAGAGAGATAAGAGAGACGTTAAAGAGGGAGACGTTTAGAGAGAGAGAGGAAGAAGAGAGAGATTGAAGAGGGAGGAGAGACAGAGAGCGAGCATTTATTCATGGGACAGTAACAGCCGAGAGAGGCTTAGTTGATAAATTTAATTTCAGGACTGGAATTGGTTTATCATATTTAGTCGCCGACTATGTACTTTCTGCACTCTTTTCCTCCACTGTTCACTTCTATATCTTCCTCCCCTCTGACTCGTGTACTTTGCTCTCTCTCTCTCTCTCTCTCTTCCTCCCTCTACTGTCAGTTGCAGAAATGGTGCAATCAAAGAAGTTCAGAGGAGTCAGGCAGAGACATTGGGGCTCATGGGTATCAGAAATTCGCCATCCGTTGCTGTAATGTTCACCAACCAAGACTACCCAATTTACTCAAATCATCATAAACTATCTTAACATTCCACTTTTACTCATACTTTTCACTTTCTCTCTCATCGTTACTTTCTCTACTCTCTCTCTCTTCAATCTTCTCAGGAAAAGAAGGGTTTGGCTTGGAACTTTTGAGACCGCAGAAGAAGCAGCCAGAGCTTACGATCAAGCAGCCATTTTAATGAGTGGAAGAAACGCAAAGACGAATTTTCCAGTCCCTCAAACTCCCACAGGCGATTCTGAGAAAAACAAACTGTCGCCATTATCGCCCAAGAGCTTATCAGAAATTCTTCACCAAAAGCTGAGAAAATGCAGCAAAACACCTTCTCCTTCAATGACTTGTTTGAGGCTAGACAATGAAAATTCCCATATCGGAGTTTGGCAAAAGCGGGCCGGGCAAAGTTCAAACTCCAATTGGGTAATGACTGTTGAGCTTGGAAAGAAGGAATCTGAACAGAATATTTCGTCTTCTTCATCATCATCGTCTTCGGATCAGCTTCCGCCATTGGAGGTAAACCCTGAGCTTCCCAGAGAGATAAATGAAGAAGAAAAACTTGCACTGCAAATGATAGAGGAACTGCTTATAGGAAACAGTCCAAACCCTACATTTGAGTGTCAAGAAGATTCACGCCCTAAATCATTTTACCAGTAATTGATTTTCATCAAGCTCCTGTGTGTGTTTATGATTGTGTTCTTGTATACCTTTATGAAAAAATTTATAGTTGTGTTCATCTTAATGAATAGAAATATCTTGCTATATTTTTTTTTGAATGCTCCTTTACGTGCTAAATAATAATTTATTATATTAATTACATCTTAATTATATCAATCAATAAATATCTAAGTAGCAGTGTTAATTTTTTTATTGTTCCGTCACTGAACATCATAATTTCCTATTACATTAAATATGTGCCCATGGATAGTTAACAATGCATACTATTTTATTGGTAATCATATAAATTTGAGTAGAAAAATTAAACATATAATATAATTTATGGTAATATAATATAATCTTATTTGGGATATGCAAAGAGTTTGAAAGCTAAATTTTTTTCTTCAAAAGGATAACGTTGACATTCTTCATTATCTTTAGTTTCTAATTAATAAAGTTATACGTTTAATAAGATATTTATGAACTTTAGAGCAGAACATCAAACTTATATTATGATAGATCACAATCATCGACGACATTCTATACATCGCATATAGTACCTAATCTATTACATTTGACGACATTTGTTCGTTCATTAATAAAGTGACTGTAATAGAATATAAATATTTTAAATTATCCCTAAAATTAATAAATGAATTTTAGTTTTTTTAAGAAATCAAATAATTTTATCAGATAAACTAAGGCTAAAAAAATTGGGAATAACAAATTGATCTTACGGTAATATCCTAATAATACGCGCTAATATAAGTATAAATTAAATAGATTGTGCAATAATGCAAAAACTACCATGATTCGAGTAATGTCAAAATGCCAAGTGAAAAAACTCAAGAAAGAAATAAACGAAGGTAAAAGTGTCATGCTCGCTTCTGCTCTAGACCTTTGCTATTCCCGCCTAAGACCAAAAAATTAATAATAATAATCATTTGAGATGAGTTGACTATACTTGAACAAATGAGTAATCCATATAAGAAGTAAAACAATATAAAAATTTAGATCATGAACCACTGGCACCTTATTGAAAAACAATCTATTATATTATGATAAATAATAAAATCATGCCACTATTTTTGAACCTAAAAACTTCAATGAAAAAAACGTCACCCATGAATCTTAGTGTGGAATTTTTAATCCTATTAATATAATATTATTTATTTTGAGTTGTAAATTGCATGAATTATTTTTGGAATTAGCCCAAAACACGTTGTACTAGGTAAGGAGGAGAAGTTTACGTATAAACTATTTACTTTTCACTCTCTCAAGTAACGTGAGATTGTGCATCTCTACTAGTATGAGTTGGACTTTCACAATCAATAAAAATTTGGACTGTTTTTACTTTCACGAGGTAGGTTGTCACAATCTAGAAATTTTCACTTAGAGACACATCATCATATGATTCCTATAACTTGCTCGCATAATGTGCAAATACATATTAGAATGTTAGTATGCACACAAAAGACAACAACCAATATGTGCAGAAGAAATAAAATCATGTGCAAAAATAAAAGAGTTGGAAAACATATGAAATCGATACACTATAGGACAAGAAATGTCATAAAGTCTCTAAGAAAATATCTCAAAAAATGGTTTGAAAACAATGAGATGAAAATATAGATCAATTTCGTGCAAGATTTATCAAGTTACGTCCAACTATTTTGAGTTTACAAACTCAAAATTAAATTTCTTATTAAAATTATAAAATTTAACAAAATAACAAACTCTCGAAGATCTTTTATAATTGTAAACGTCTATCTAAGTCACTCCGTCAAAATTTCGCTTGTCTTTCATGCTGCCTCTGCCCTTCTAAAATGCAAAATTAGGTTAGTAGAAAGTTAAGTGTGCCTTGTATAAGCTCTCAAACTCCTTAGCAGAAAAGCCTCCCTAATGATTTATAATTTCGCAACCTATGATCTAATTCGATTGAACGGAACTCCTCGTAAAATTATGCAATCTCGACCGTTGGTGGTCACGAAGTGCAGATTTCACACTTTTTACATCGAAGAACCTGCATTTGGATACAAGACGATTAAAATTGGCACGAAATCTTTTTTGTGATCGTTTTATTCTGTCTCATCACAAACAAGCTTACAAAATTTCAATGAAATAAGTATAAATAGTTCTCCACTCGCAAATCTAAGAGGGCACATGGAACAGTGCATTTCATATTTGAATCAAGCATAACAATCTGTCATGTTTCGTTCGTACGTTGGCAGCTTAATTTACAGGAACCGACACGTTCTCACACCCACTTCTTCCCATTTTGTTTTCTTTGAAATTAATTGCTCCAAAGACATGTTATGTTATGTACCAAAAAGACATTTCAATTTGTCTGTTATAGGAAAACAATGACGGCTTAATATTCTATTGATTATAAAGGTATATAATCTTACATCGCTTAATAGAATAAAAGTTAAGTAGTTTCTAAGTAGAATTTTTGTTCTTATTTAGTACAGTTAATCTCAAGCTGACAATATTGTATTTTGAGCATCGAGAGATTTGACAATAAAACTCTGTATATCTCTTTATAATTTTTTGAAAAAAATACATGATTAAAGTTTACAATTACGGGTCATTATTCCCGGGAGAGGCATTCTAACATTATACAAGTTTTTATTTGTTTAAATCAAAGAGAAGACATATAGTTAGTGGAAACAGTGAGACGAGAACCTAATCTTTCTGAAAAAGAACTTTCTAGATATAAACTTCTGTGAGATTTTATTAGAAGGCTTATAACTTAATTTAAGAAGTCACATGGTATTTTATAGGTTAAACCAAACCATTTGTCCTCTCTTCTTTCCTCGCCCGCTGATATCCATCACGGACAATTGTTCTTTCTTTACGCAAAATTTCACATAATTAATAATATTTTTTTTCTGCACAAAAAAATAAAAATGATTGAGTAAAATACAAACTAAACTCTAAATACCGAGATTCGTTCAACTTTAACACTAAATTTATTTTTTAAATAAAATAAATCTCAAATTTTGTATTACAAACTAGCCAAGAAAATGTAATGTGGTATGAAGTTTAATATTAATTTCATTGTTTTTGTGCCATAAAAATATATTGATAATTAATAAATAAAAAATAAAAATTACAAGGTCATTAACAAATTCATCTTTAATATATATTAATTAATAAAATTATTTTTAAAATATACTCTGTTAATAAAAAGTATTTTCAGGATCAAACAATAGATACCAGAATGGGCCTGGCTTTTTGAATTACTCCCGATTGTGGGAGGACTCCATTTGCGATAGCTGGTGCAAATCTGCACGCTTTTGTAGTGGGCACCCACGTTAGGCAATTGGACGTCCACAAATACTTGTTTTGTTAACGAAATATAGCTCAAGAACGATTTTATTAATAAACGTAATTTAAAGATGACTTTATTAATAATCTCTTTTATTAATTATCCAAAATATATTCTACATAAATGATCACATTCCCGTGATAGTTATTACTTCACCAGAGACATTTGTAGGGTTTTCCTTTTCAGTTAATTGTCCTCAAGAAAATTAAAATAAAAAAAAAATCATTTTGTCTCATAAATTAAATAGCTCCAGAAGTTAGGTTCTAGGCTCTCTCTCTCTCTCTCTCTCTCTCTCTCTCTCCTCTCCCAAAAGTTAGAATAAGTTGTTATAATGTCTTCATCAATTAGCAACTATCGTTTTCTTATATTGGAAAAACAAACCCTAATTTCATAAACATCTCACTAAAATTTAAGAAGTTAAACAACAGAAAATAGAAAAAAGCTTATGTTTTTATTAGAAATTATAATTTTTTAGTTTTTTAATTTTGATTCATCCTAATAAGACAAAAAATTTTGTATGCAAACTCTTCCTCCTCTTCTTCATTATTATGTCAACTTATTTGTAACGCGATAGAAGTAGAATTTAGCTTTGGATGGTAAAATCATGCTATAAAAGGATACGAACAACCATCATTTTTTAATGTATATGAAAGAAAAGCAGTCGTCTGACTATGATTGTCACCAACTGCAATAGAAATCCGAGAAGAACTACCTAATCCTCGAAGCGAGTTCGAGTCCCTGACCCGAAGTACTTTGAGTGATTTGTAACGGAAGACTTGAAAATTAGGGATGTGCAAAATCGAACTGAATCGAAAGGTAATCCCAATAGAAATAAAAAGTTAAGAATAACTAAAAGAGAAATGAACACTGAAGATATAGAAGGTCTGGTCACTCCCACTTCCAACATAGAACTATTTTGCTTAATAAATAATTAGGGAAAGTGTATATTAATCATTAAATTTGAAGATGAATAGAAACTATATTCTTAAATTTTTTTTCTCAAAATAAATAACCTGATAACTTAGTATATTAGCAGTTAATTCCTTGTCGTTGAAGGTGGCATCAAAAAAATCACACTTTTGCCCCGTGATTTTTTTTTATTAGGCAATTTCTAAAGGAAAACAACTCTCGATATAATAATTTTGGCAATTTTGGATATCAAGTTTTTCAATTTGTTTATCTTCGAAAAATTACAAAAACTGCAAAAATCATTATATTAAGAGTTGTTTTCTTTTGAAAATTGTTGAGCTGAGAATCACCTGACAAAAATATAACGCCTTTGACATCAACTCTCAACACAGACTTAATCGCCAACACCGGAAGTTCAAGGGATTATTTACTTAGGAAAATTTACAAATTTGTAGATTATTTTACAATAATAAGATATGTAGATTATACAAATAGTAGAACTCTCTCTAGTCTCTATGTCTCAAATAAGCGCGCCTGCCCATACACAACCATAAGAGAAGGTTTAGTTGATCAATTTCAGAAGTGAATCAATAACAAATCTCTCGAGTATATAGAGCTACTCATGATACTTTAACTTTGGAGTCTCTCTCAATGACAATTAGTCACCATATACCCACGAATTTGCACAGTCAAAGTTATCACGTCTATCAACAAAAAAATGAAGAAACCCAGCAACCAAACAGCAGGATGATCAAACAGGCAACTGACAGCTACAAAATCAGAAGCACCCTTTACTTCTCGGAGTTACTTCTACAACAATGGATTCATAGCAATCGATGAAAATTCATGCCCATCAAGCGCTCAAATCTGGCTAAAGTCTCCAAACTCGAGATCAAGTCAATCCTTCTTCGTGCAATGTGCATCTGTTCCATGTTGGGTGCATTGATGATAACCCAAACTTTGGAGGAATTCTCTGATCTCTCTGGCACTGCTATTACTTGCCTGCAATAGTCGTTCGTCTTCCTCGTATATCAGATATGGAGCATCCCGACCCTTTCTCGAGAGTAACTTCGAGGCCCCTTTTAGGACGTGATATTCCCATCCTTGGACGTCAATTTTCAGTAAAACCACTGACTCCAATTCTGGGATTATGTCGTCTAGCGGGACAGATGCCACTTGAACTTCTATTTCTTCATTTGACTTGAATGCTAGCTTTGCACCAGTTGCTGAAACTGCACTGTTGTCAAGCCGACCTACTAGCTGTCGAAGGCGGGATAATGAAGGTATTAGGATAAAAAAATGAGAAATGGAGTATGCTTGTAGAAATAGATCGAATAGTGAAATAGCCTTAGCTCCCCTCTCAACAGTACCTTCTCTAAATATCCCCAAGTTATTACACGTCTATTTTCCTCTTCCTACCTCCAAGAGGAAGTGTTCGCAACAAATTGTTCAGGATTTCTTGAGGCGAGATCTGATAGCAGAATGTTTGCATGCCATTTAACTATGGGAGCTGGAAGTATCTACAATAAGTTAACGATGCCTTGTTGGGAAAATGGCATTGAAGGTTTTGCAGTAGAGAAGCTTTTCTTCTTCAACAACTGGTGGAGAAGCATTTTTGTCTATGAATAACCTTAACAAATAGGTTTTGAGTTTCTTAATTGTAGGGTGATGTGAATGAAAATGGAGTAAACTAATCAATTACTAATTCAACTTTCTATAACCTGTTCTCTCTGAGAGATGATATTAGGTTGGGTTAAGATGTACTCGGATGTTTTAAAGACAATGAAAAAGTTTTATGCCATAACAGAAAAATTAAGGTTGCACTCTTCTGTGTTTTGAAGACATGTCTCCATCATCGTTTTTGATGTATTGTGAACACCAAAAGTGGGATTAATATTTTATTGTGTTAACTCAGATATTGCTTCTATCGAGCATTCGTTTTGCCAGGTTTGTTTTGTTGAGGTAGGGACATAATTTACCAGCCTTTGCCTTCCTCATTTTTTTCATCTTTCTTGTACATTCTCTTTTCTTTGCAATGCAATATTTTATTAGTGAAAGAAGAAAACTGATATGAAGCAAAGAGTTTTTCTGATCACACGAGATTGATTCCAATAGATATCACACAATGCAGAAATGTAGTTCATCAGCAATTGCACATTATTAGAACTAACTCAGAAATTCTAGTAGATACTTCACTACTCGAATCAGGGTAGTAAGGGACTTATAGCGCCTAGAGGGTACCATTTCTTAGGTTTTTCGGATTCATTGGATCAAGATATTGATTCAAATGATAATTAAAATGGGCAGAGAAATCAAAGAGCTTCAGGCAAATAATACCTTGTGGAATGTGATATTTCCCAGCCGATCCGATACAGCAGCCTCAAAAACATTGACCAGATCTCCAACTCGGTTAAGATAAATTCCATCACAAATCCTCTGCAAATTTTCAAAAACTGGTTCGAATGCCAAAACCCGAAAACCCATCACCGCAGCGGCGAAGCTTGCCATTCCCACATTTGCCCCAACATCAATGACAAATCCATCTTTTCCTTCGCTTTTCATCTTCTCCAGAATCTCCTGAACTGTCACAGAAATATCAGGCTTTCGAAACGGCTTGCCTTTGAGCATTCTCACGATGTTCTTGTGAGGCTTATCAGGCAAATTTCCCAAATCAGCGAGGGAGTAAAGAAACGGATATCGAACTCCTTCTACTACATTGGCAATCACAGGGTGAGATTGAGGGCATTTCAAGCAATTGAAAGGAGGAATAGTACGGACATTGAAAAGGGTTCTGACAGCGGGGCTGGGGTTAGCGTAATCTGAAGAGCGAGAGGAAAGAAAAAAGTAGAAAATTAGGAGGGAAGTGGAAAAGAAGAGTAACAAAAGGATTCTGGGTGAGAATACTTTCGAAGGCTTTTCTCGTTTCCATGCGTTAGCCATGGAAATAAAAAGAGGCTAAGCTCCGAAAAATCGAACGAATTGGGGACAGATCTCAGATGGAATTGAAAAATGCAGCGAAATGTTGACAGCTTACAGATTCATCCATCACAAGAGGATGAATCTCGAAAGGGACCGCGAACGGAACTAAGAATTTTCCCGAGAAAAACAAAATGGAATTCCCCCGGAAAGATTGAGGTCTGTCTGGGTGGATCAACTGGGTGTTTCCTTTCTATTACCAGTGTCGACCGTCTTCTAGAAGAACACTGGCTCGACAAAGACCGGTGAGTGAGTCAGAGCCGGGTCCGATTCTGGCCCGGTACTTTCGGGTTCCAAAGCCTCTCATTTTCTAAAAGCACCCGACCCGGCCTTCGAAAAGCACCCCATTCAGACCCGAAGAGGAGGCCTATTGTTTTGTAATAAACTACTGGGAAAATATGTTTAACCCTTATAATTTCAAGTCATTTCAATTTGGTCCTTGTAATAGTTTCAATTTGGTCCTTGTAATCGTTTCAATTCGATCCTCTTAGTTCTAATTATCTCATCATAGTGTTTATAATTTCGTTTGTAAATGGTTCTTCAGATAAGAATTTCAATACCAATTCATCCCTTCTAATCACTGGTGAGAAGGATTAAATTTAAATTTTCATATAATTGTTTTAAACTTAAAATTTAAATCTTTTTTTCTTTTAAGCGATAGCATTATCGCATAGAATTAAAATCGACCAAAATACGTTAGGTAGTAAATTGAAAACATCGTGTATTGTATTCTTATGCACATAAAATGTACGCGACGAAAAAACTTGCCATGAAAAATCCAGAGATGTTCTCGAAACAAGTCATATTATTTCTCGTAGTCAAACTTAACACGTTAAAACAAAACATGTCAGAGAAATTAAAATCGTGTCGTATGAATCGATAAATGGAAGCAGGTTAGCTTTCCTTTTTCCATAACCAATAGCTAGGCTGTCAATTGTTCTAACATTGAAAACCAGTGAAGAGAATCATTAAATAACTCGAGAAGAATCATTTCATTTTCTATCACTTTCTGAGTAACCAATCAGGGAAAGGAAAGTTTACCCGACTCATTCAACCCAACCAGGGAAAAGGTCTTTGAAAGTACTGGTGATGATGCTTGGACGAAGGATGATTACTGATAGATTTTGTTTGAGTTGCCCAATCATCATCTCTCCCATTGCCATTGTGAATACATATGTATTTGGCCATCCGTATTTCCTTGCCCTTATTTCAAATATCCATCAAACAATTTTTAAAAAAAAAGACTTAAAGAATGTTTTACCCCTTTTTTTCTTGAGCACTGTAATTATAAACGGTAATATCTGTAATCTAATAAGAGTCCACGTAATTTTCTCTTCTAATATATTGTCTGTTTTGAACTGAAATTTGCATTTGGCTTTGAGTTGTTACCAAATGAAATTTCAGCACGCTAACACATAATCTGCTATAACTATAGTCATCTTAATAGCTGAATAGTATGAAGTATTATGCCAAAACTTGGCCCACGGTAGCCATCTATCTCATTCCTTCGATTTGTCCCTAAAAAACAACTCAAATATATCTCGATCAATCAGTTGACGACTTCCGTCTGTCCATCTGTTTAAGAAAGATATGCTGAACTAAATTTCAAAGTAGTTTTGTATAACTGAAACAATTCCTTTCAAAATAGACAAACAAAAACCTCGTTGCGATCTCATTCTATGTCATCGGAACACCGCATTAAAAAAATGTCTAAGCAACCATTTTTGCTATATACAGTTTTTGTAATTTCATAAAATAGGCATACTTACTCAAACGGTCAATGACCACGAATATAGTATTCTTCCTTTCAGACATCGATAGTTTTTCGATAAAATCAATTGACACATCGCTTCATACTGTTGGAACCATCGCTTCGTGCTTATTCTGTTGACAGACTTGACACGTCTCATTAATTTTTTTGATGTCTTTACACATTCCTTTCCAAAATAATTCTCTCACAATTTTTTGATACGTTTTTCTCATTCCTTCATGTTCTCTCCCCATACCCATATTGAACAATCTCAAAATTTCTGGAAGAAATGTGGAATTTTTTTTATATTACCTTCCTATTTTAAAAAAAGAGTTGGTCATGGATGAGTTTCTAGCCAGGTTTAGAAGCTCCTGACAGTTGTAGCTCTCCTTTGATCTGTTTCAATACGTCATCTTTTTCCACTTCTATTTCCATCTGTGAAGTGTCAATTATTCCCCCACACATCAGCTCTGTAAGATGTCCTGAGTCTTCTCCTTTGCGGGACAACGCATTGGCCTGCTCTTTTCTCACTTCCTGCCTTGCAGTGCACTTCAAAGTCATAACCCAACAGTTTGGTCAACCATTTCTGATGCTCCACTGCCACCATACGGTGCTCTAACAGGAATTTCAAACTTCTCTGATCCCACTATCTTCAAACTAGTGGGAGTGAGAGGGAATATCTCATAGAAAAGCCAGATCTATTAATCTTATCCTACTTTCTATATAAAGAAAGGTAGTCCTCGATTATACGTCACAATTTATTTGTTACTCGATTGTACTACCATAAAATTTCTCTAATTATGATCAAAATTTTGCAGTTTTCATAAAAAAAAATAATTATGTACAAGGAATAAGGGCGGACACAGTTTGATTCGGTCTGAATTTAGAGCCAGACTGGACCAAACCTACCACTTTTGGTTCATAAGAAATGGGGCCAAAACCAAACTGTCTGGGTTAGGGAACCAAACTGAAACCGAACTGTCATTGCAAAGGAACCAAATCTGACTGGTTCTTTAAATACTGTTAAGTTTTCCCCACCCTTGTCTCTTAACTAAAAATTCATCCACAAATGGGAGTAACTTACTCGACTGGAACATCCAATTCCGCCATTTTCGAGAGAGTTTCGAGCATTTTACGCAAGTTCAGTGCTTGTGGATGACGAAGATCGCCGGCGAAAAACACTTGGACTGCACCATCCACCTCTATCACACTGCAGCCTGGTTCTTTAATCATCCCAGCCTCCATTAGATCTCTTCTCACTCTCTTTGCCTCCATCTCCCACCCAGCTTCTGAATAAATATTGTATGAAAGAACTTGAACTCCACAATCAGTCACACTCATCTCAGATAGCTTTTTCCAAACTCTATTTCCAATCTCGATGTTGCCGTAAATCCGGCAACCGCTCAACAATGCTCCATAAACATTGGCGTCTACCCCTCCAAATCCTCCCATCTTATGTTCTATAAACTTTTCCGCTTCCTCTATCATACCTGCTCTGGCAATCAGGTTAACCACACAGGCATAATGCTCCGGCTGAGGCTCAACTCCGTATAAGTCGTACATTTGTTCAAAAAGTTTGACGCCTTCATCGACCATTTTTGCATGCGTACAAGCGGTGAGTAAGGCCACAAATGTCGTTGCTGTGGCTGATGTTCCACTAAGGACCATCTTTTTGAATAGCTCGAGTGATTTCTTCACATCCCCGTTAATGGCTACACCCGAAATAATTGCATTCCAAGCTCCGGCATCTTTATTACGAATACCCTCGAATATCGACATAGCTGGTTCTACGCAACCACATTTTGCATACATATCGACCAACGAAGTGGCCAAGATTGGGTTTGAATCCAAATTGTATCGTTTGGCGTAGGAATGTACCCATAATCCTTGAGTGATGGCCCCTAGATGAGCACAAGCAGTGAGAACACTGACAAGCACCGAGTCGTTTGGCTTCGTACCCTTTTCTTGCATTTGGCCAAATAAGCAAATCACCTCTTTGAAATTGCTACTCCGAGAATAAGCAGCAATTATAGCACTCCACGCTATGACATTTCTTTCAGGCATTTCGTCGAACAATTCACGCGCATTCTCCACATCCCCCATCTTCCCATAGCCATCAATCATTGTCGTCCATACCACAACATCCTTATTTGAACTCTTATCAAACAATAATCTAGCAGTTTCTATATGGACTAGGGAGTAAAACTCTACAAGCGAGCTGACAACAAAAGGATCACAACGATAACCAAATTTAATAACGTGCGCATGAACCAAATAGCCAATCAATTTTAACTCACGGGAAATAAGCGTGCAAGCCTTAATCAATGGAGGAAAAGTGTAATTATTAGCGACGAGGCCACGATGAATCATGTCCAAGTAGCAGAAAATTGCAGGCATTGGAGAACCAGACTGGACGTAGCCTCTGATCATAGAATTGTACATAAAAGTGTTGCGGTGGGAAAGATTATTGAAAATGGAACAAGCGTAGGAAAAGAAAGAGTCATCACCGGAAGTTGCAGCAGCGGCGAGAATGGGAGCAATAGCGTAAGGATTTTCAGGGAGGGTGGATTTTAGAAGACAGGAATGAATTTGCTTCAGTTGGTCTAGGGTTTTGAATTGATTCATCTGAACTTTAGCAGCCATTCAACAATTGTTGCAGGAGTTTCATCTCCATTCTTCGCCGCCTCATCTTCTCCACGGAAAAATATACAGAAAAGACAAACCCTCTCACATTCTCTGCCCGCCACTGTTGGAATAAACCAAGCATAATTCATCAAAAGCTTTTCTTTTCTCACATCTTTTGATTTGAAGAGAAACGCAGAAGAAGAGGACACAGACGACAGACGAAGTTAATCTCATATGGTTTTTTAAGACACAGTTAAGGAGGTTTTTTTAATTTAGTGCATGTATTTTTAATTTTTGTATTTATTTTTCTCCTTATATGTAACACAGAATGTCACATTTTATTCAAAACACCCATTAACATAAAAAAAAATTAATTAATTTTCGATTTGGTTAAATTATTAAATCTGAACTAATTCATTTAAAATTATTAAATTTCAATAAGTTAATTTTAAAAAAATACTTAATTTGCTCCTATCAAACATTAGTGGCTGAAATTTTTAATCCCACTATGATTTTTATTTTTTATTTTTTATTTTTTTTGAATTTGTAATTACTAAATAAAAAGAGTAAATTAGTTAAATTGATAATTCGTTCTTTTAAAAAACCATAAAACTAAATCCAAAATAATTTGTTTTTGTCATTTGATTTTCCATCATTCATTTGTTTTGTAAAACGAAGGCAAAAACGTGAGCGGCAGGATTCGAACCTGCGCGGGCAGAGCCCACATGATTTCTAGTCATGCCCGATAACCACTCCGGCACGCCCACAAGTTGTTTTGTAATCTTCAATAACTATTTATCTTCATTATTTGTTATTCATATTATTATATGTTTATTATCTTGGTTTTCTTAATATCTTCATGTATTTCGTGGTTTAATTGCAAGTTATGAATTGAAAAAACAAACATTGGTTTAATTGTAATTCCGAGTTTTCCATATTGTGCTTTTCTTCCCAAACAATCAAGAAATTTGAGGTAGAAATTGAGATGTCTCCGCGGAATTAACACTGCCAAATATACAACTCATCCTTGATTGCTTTCAAACATGAACATAATAAATAAAACGTTTTCTTTGTGTAGTGATTTCAACCATTAAATGTGATAAATTCTTGAAAAACGACTGCAGTTTCAAGAAACTATCACATGTTCTGAATTAAGCAAAGTCAATGGCATAGCAACAGTTCCTTTGCTACATCTACACATCCAATCAAGGTATTGGATTTGTGATCGATTTACAGAAACTGCAGTTTACGAGATAATGCAGATATTCAACAGTTCAAGCCCAACATCATGGGGTACATTGCATTAATAAAAAGTGTAATTTATCAATGAAGCATCTCACGTTGCATAGATATAAACGACACCCTTGATATAGATAAAATAAACATCATCATTTTCAACTTTCACGCCACAAAACCTTCAGTCAAAGCCTCTTGAGGGAATGACCTCCATGAATCTGAGAAGCCCATCATTCCGAATCCTATCGATGGGGATAGTTTAGATCAAAAGCTTCTCAATGGCATCCTACAATTTGCAAAAGGACCACAAATTCATATGAAACTTTTTAGAGATAAAGAAGTGGTAACTCTTGAAAATGAGTTATTATATCAGTTTATTTTGTATAAATATTTGCTCGGTCTTTAATAATTATTCATGCAGAAGGAGAAATCAAATCCAAACCATATTTTGATCACATGTTATCCTATTCTGATTTATTTTGTGTTCACATTTATTTTCAATCTAATTTTACATTAGATAATTCACCATCACTCAATATTTCGTATATTAATTATCGTGTTTCACTTAGTTTTTATTTCATAAAATTGTCCTTGAGGAATCGACAATCTACATGTTATTTGGATGCGATGAGTGCACTTGCTTTGTGTTATGATTTTGCACAACAAGAGGATGAAATCCAAAAAGGAAAAATATGTTATCTACCTTCAGTTGTTGTATCTGAGATTTCAGTTGGCTTCCCTCGTTTGTTGTCACGGAACAGGAAATGACAGGTCGTGTAACTCCACATGCTCTCCCGAGCGCTTGCTTTGAAGGGACAAACACATATGGAACATTCTGCAAATTTTCAGTAAAATAACCAAGAGCAAATAATTGTTAGCTCATCTTGGAAAAGAATATTAAAAAACAAAATGTGAAAAGAATACGATAAGAATGGCGATCTAAAAAATGATCTAAGCAAGTCAGTTCTTTACAAAGTATATAATCTACAACAAGATCTTTAGCAGGTCATAAAAAATTAGAGGATAAGAGTTTAATCGAACTTCAATTTCATCACGATTCTGCACAGTCGATTCTGCTCTCTAATGGCATGAAATATATACTTTTATACAAAGATTATAACAAAAAGTTTACATCTTTAAATTCAGAAGCTAATCAAAGAAAACCACTAATACACATTATCCTAACTTAGATTAAAAGCATCATCTATTTTGCGAAAACATCTTAAATACAAACCATAAGTACTAGAAACGAAGATAATTTTTCCTCAGTTTGAAAGAAAAGGAGAACCTTGTCTTCAGCCAGCAGAGGAAGATGAAGAAGAATCTCAAGTGGTTCTGTATCCGCAGCCATAACAACGAACTCAGATATACCCCTATTCAATGTCTTAGTCGCTGCAATCACGTTCATTTCAAAACTTCAGCGGATTAAATAAACACTCAAAAGGTCTTTCCTACTTCTTAAAACAAGAAAAGGAGAAAAGATCATCGCGATGAGGAAGAACCTTCGTTAGCACCCTTTTTGAGTTGCTTATAGTTAGCAGCTTGTTGAACAAGATCAAGTATGGTGATTGTGAGCTGCGAATCGGCAAGAGGGTATGCTTTCGGGTTCACTGCCTCACCGGTCTGCAATACATGAAAAATCAAGAGAAACGGAGACGAAAAAAAGAAAATCACCACAAACGAAGCAAGAAGACAGAAAATTATGCACAGAAGCAAGAGATGAACAGAGGGAATACCATGCTGTTCGAAAAATTGGGGAAAACAGAGTGCTAGGGTTTTGAGGAAGATGAAACACAAACACGATGAAACAAGGGTTTAAAGAACGCCGCTCGGGCCAATCACCTCATTTCGATAAGTAGTCATCAGTTGAAACGACGTGTCGATGACTTAATTCATTGGTAGTAAATTTACCCCTTGGTTGGTATCTTTCCTTAATTCATTTTAATTACGTAAACTATAATAATTATTTTTATAATATTTTTTTTTGGATAAAATACAATATAATCATCATACGTGTTGTGATCTACAAATTATATTTTTAACAAAAAAAACCTACTACAAATTATCGATTAAATCCAGTGTGTGTGTATATATATATATATCATATTTTTTTATTGAATACAGTATTATAACATAATTTGTGACCCCTTTAATAATTTTTAAGTTGATTTAAAAATTTATCGTGCAATTGATGGAATTTAAAATCATTAGTGAAAAGATCAAAAGAATTTGAAATAAAAATTAGATATTTTGTCAAATAGAAAATATGGACTACACGTGCCTAGATTTAATTAATAAATTACAGCAAATTCTAAATTGCTAATACATGCAGAGTAACTCTACGAGCCCTAATTATTTGTTTTTCTTCTCCGAAGAAAGTCATGACTCCAATCCTTAATTATTTCTCTCTTTATCAAATAACATTTAAACTCTCTCCTTTATCGACAAGAGTATCATCAATTGGGATTCTTTTTCTAAAACACAACAAAAAAAAAAACAACTTTCGTTTCTCACCTTCTAATCCCCTCGAATGAACGGGACTACGTACACAACCGAAAAGTTAATTTTAATTTTTTTAATATATAATGGCAGCAATCTCCATAGTTACAAAAAGAGTATGATCGGCTGTTGATATGTTTTTTTATTCTATCTAGCGATAGTTATCCTTCTTTTCTTCGAACAAAGATGAACAAGAGAAGAGGAGTAACTCGAAAAAGTGTATTTATTAATTTACAATAATTTATAATATTTACTCAATAAAACTATCCATGAATAATTAGTTATAAAAAACAATTAACCTAATACTTATTAGAAGAATGAGTAGTTGACTAGTTGTCTTTGAACTCTTTGGATGCTATAAGGTCATGTAGTAGCCTTGTATGCTTCATTTCTTTCTCTTTTTTCAGTTTTTGTAAGAAAAGATTGTAAAAAATAAATAAAATCATCGAAATACAAACAATTGTTGTTCGATATCAGAAGACTGACTTAGAAATGAGTAGTTTGAACAACAAAATAGTTGATATAGATGAAAAGAGCTAAAAGTTGGGAATGATTTTTTATGACAAGGATAACTTAATGAACTACTTTATGAGTATGGCTAATGAATAGAAGTTCAATCAAAGATGATGATGGAGAAGTTAGATGGGTAATTTATGTCTATTCTCGTTATGGTCAACAGCAGTACAATTAAAGAAATATTTTCAAAATGCATCTCGATTAACAAATAAATTGTAAGACGAGGCTTGGAGGTGTTATTTGTCCTGTTGGAAAATAACGTGTGATTTGTTATAACGATTTTTTTTTTTCAATAAGATATTATACACTCTGTAGATTGAGCCGAAACCTCATATCCTCTTATCACGAATTTGTTTGGCGAAAACTTTTCAATCAGTCACCCAACATGGTACTGCTCTCGACAGAATAATTTTAACTTTGGAGTTTTGGTAGGATCCGTTGTCAATTGTGCTTCAAAACACATTTCACTATCTTGGCAGAGTTTTCTTATATATATTTCGTTTTCATATACCTCCCCAAGTGATTTGAATTGTAACAGCCTATTTTTTACGACCCAGAATTTATCTATACTCGAATCCAGAATTTGCCTAGGCTTGGCTTCAGTCCCGAGGTTTGCCCCCCAATCGTATTCATACGTGTACATTCGGGCCATCCCAATCACCTCCCTCAGGAGCCCAACGTCCTCGTTGGCCATATTTCCGGTGGGGTGCAAACTCTGATATCATTTGTAACGAACCTCTTCATCCCAATAAAATATTGTCCATTTTGGATCGCATATACAGCCTTCACGAATTTCGGTCACCTAACTTGGTATTGCTCTCACCGGAGCACTCTTAACTTTGGAGTTCTTGTGAAATCCGATATCAATTGTGCTCTAAAACACGTCTTACTTTCTAGGGGGAAGCATTCTTTACATATGTTTCATTTCCATCTTCCCCCCAAGAGATATGAGATTGTGCCCGACCCCCCTATCGTAACGATCTAGGATTTGCCTATACTCGAATCTGAGATTTGCCTATATTCAGATTTCTCCGAGGTTTGTCCACCAATCCGAAATTTGTCCTGCAATCCAAAATTTGCCTCGCAATCGCACTCATGATATTTCAGGTCGTCACAATTGTTGTTATAAGCATTGTCTAGAGAAAGCTCAAACTAAATGATAGAGTTGGAATCATGCCAAACAAAAGCTTCAATTCCTTTGTAATTGAGATAGATTGACATGATAATATGCAATTGTAATTTTCTTCAGTCATTTCAATACGATATTGTCTGCTTTGAGTCGAAATCTGCACGTTTTTATTGTTGAAATTAGCTCAAAACGCGTTATAATATATAGAGAGAAAAATCTCTATTTATTAATCATGTATTTTTCACTCTTCTAAATAATATGAAATTGTGTACAACTACTAGTATAAACTGAACTCACACATTAGATTATCATATTTTTCACACGGCGGTTTGTCACAATCATTTATAAAGAGATTATTATAAATATTTGAAGAAAATAAGACATTTACTCTCAGAAGATGGTGATATGACTATAATTAGAAATTATTTTTTTTGAAAATGCAAGCCGATAATTCAAATTCTATTACATATTTTTTATACTTCAGAATGTCAAAAGACTCAACCTCAACGTAATGACTGCTCTTGCACACATGTATTATCTATATAAAATTGGATGCCATGACACTAATAGAGTGTACAGTCTCGAAAGTAAAATGTATTATCTATATAAAATTAGTCTAGTAAGATTGCATAGTATTATCACATGTATTCTAAATTCAAAAACACAATTCTTATTAAACTACGTATATTGAATATTACCAAATGTAATGATAATTAATAGTTATATAATATGTGGATGTTCATAAAAGTACTAAATTTTATATAACGAAAATTTGTTAGAAAATCAAACACTACATACATAGTTTCTAAATAACACAAGTCGGACGACATAGGTCCACGTGTTCCAATAGCAAACAGGAGACCACGTAACAACCTGGGAAGAAATCAGGCTGAGTCAAGAACGTTTGGATTGGAGTGGAAAATGAAGCCAACACAGTTCCATCTTCGTCGCCTCTGAGGAAGAAAGAAAGCAATTAGACAAATGGGTCTGATAGAACAGGGTGTAGAGTCCTTCAAGTCCATTCAAATCAGACGGGCTCTAACTCAGGCCGTCAATCTTGGTTAGCAAGATATTTACTCCCATTTTCTGAATGTTTTTCTTTTCTGAAAGTTGATAGTTTCGAGTAGGTTTGCTTTTTTTGTTTGTGGAAGTTTTTCTCTTCGTACCCAGAATCTTTCATTGTTCAATCTTCTCAACAATGGCGGAATTTGTTTGATTTACTGCATGATTGATTGTTCGTTGCAATCTTTCAGGCCTGATTGTATCGTTGGCGTTGATGTTTTGGAAAGGGCTGATGTGTCTGACTGGAAGTGAATCACCTGTCGTGGTTGTGCTATCTGAAAGTATGGAACCCGGATTTGCAAGAGTGAGTTTTTTGTTAAATCCTTAAACCAGAACATTGTTGTTTTGTTGCAACATTAGGTGTGATGAAATTCAATGGATGAATATAATGTTTGTAGCTAAAGGCAATATAAGAAAAGAGAAAGCTGGGAATGAAATAGAAGAGTTACTTGTGGGAATAATAATGGTGGAATGTACAACAATAAAAAATTTAACGATGTTTTTTCTTGTTTGCTATCTGTGGTCTTGTTGTTTCTGTTTGATTTAATCCATTCAAATTCAACGTTGCTTATATGGCAGGGCGACATTCTATTCTTGCATATGAACAATGGTCCGATTCGTGCAGGGGAAATTGTCGTGTATAATGTTAATGTATGATTCTTCTTCTGCTGTTCATCTATAGATGTCTTTCCCGGATTGTATCTTGGTTTGTCGAAGAATAAACAACTCTTTGACTCGACTAATCTTGACTTGCTTTAGAAAGCCGTTCTATTTGTTGAGAGCTCTTGAGCAACTTTGTCATTTCTCCTCGTAATTTTTTCATTAGATTCTCGTTTATCTATACATTTGCGAGACTTCTCATTGTTTGACTTCGTGTCTATAATGATGGTTTTTTTATTAATTAGGGACGTGATATTCCGATCGTCCATCGTGTAGTTAAGGTGAGATTTTTCCGTCATCTTCTTTATTTTCTTGAGTTTTTAGTTAAGAGTTGAACAATCTCTCAGTCATGGCTTCAATTTTTCGATAATCTCTTAAAAAGATGTCTGTTTTGTCTATGTCGAGAGTGTTCTAAAAATCAAACGAGTAATTTCTCTTTGATCATTCGCTTTGGAAGGTAATATCGGTTCTCTTTCATGTAATTCTCGTTAGGTTCACGAGCGGAAGGATTTTGGAGAAGTTTATATGCTTACAAAAGGTATTATATCCATTGTCTAAGCTGAATATCTTCGGGCCTCTCCATTTTTCTGCAGGACTTTTGAGAATAGCTTCTAATCTTTCTCTCCATTTTTACTCTTTCCATTCTGCGTTATTTCGATGACTCTTTCCATTCAATATTTTTTTCGGGTTTTGATTTTCAGGAGATAACAATCCGGTCGACGACATGGGGTTATATGCAGAGAATCAGTTTTGGCTGCATAGAGAACACATCACAGGAAAAGCTGTCGGGTAACTCGACTTAAAACTCTCGTAATAATGTGTTTTATAGACCTGTAGACCAAGTAAGTCATAATACGAGGATGTCTGAAGATGTTTTATGACTAAGAAATTTGGGTAGAACGGAGTTTAAATCTTAGCGTTTTAGGCTATTCAAGTGTTAGACCTCAAACTATTTTTCTACAAATAGAACCTCCATTTTTTAGTCTTCAGCAATTCTCACCTTCACGTCAATTTATTTATTAAATAAAACATGTTTATATTCTCTCAGGTGTCTTAATCTGAATCTTAACGGTTGGTTTTTGTAGTCTTTACGCATGTTAGAATTCACTATTATTCATAATAATAGTAACATGCGTTAACCACGTAATTTTAAAACTATTTTAAAATTATAAATTTTGATGTTAGTCTAAAAAAAATGTATTTTTAAAAATGTAAACAATTTACATTAATAAAAAATATTATATTTAGATTATGGAATAATAAAAGAAAATATCTTTTGGAGAAACGCTTTACTCAGTTACTCCTGTCTGATCTTAACAGCCTAAACTCAGTATCAATTGTTTTTTAAAAAACTTTGAAACCATCGAGTCTTCTCTGAATATCTTTACACTTAAATTTCCTGACGTATGTGGCGTTCAGTTTACAAGAATAACACTCTTATATTTGTGTAGAGACGTATTCTCAACATATGAGACGTCTCTCTGCGATTTTAGAAAACGTTTTTCTAAAATCAAATCTGGAAATGTTACACTTTTTTCCCTAGGGATTAAATCTCTTTTTTTGAAAGCTTTGTTCTATCTTTTGCTCTTCATTCTCTATCCAATCACATTTGACAATTTTATACATCTATTTTAAAATTAATTTTCAGATTTATTTTAATAAAAATTAATTTTTAAAAAATAAATCGTATCTAATCAAATCTAATTTGATTAGTCGTTAATTTATTTAATAAATCAATCTATCGATTAATCATATACTCTAAAAATAGTTTTTAGAATATATTTTTGAAAATAACTTTTCAAGATAATCTCATCTTATGAGATTATTTAGATCTATTTATAAATAATCAACAAATTATAAGTCAATCGTAGATCAAATATAATCTGATCTGATTTTTCAGATCTACTTATATTCAAATTTCAAAAAACTGATTTGATATTTTGTTGAATAACTAACTTCAATTTAAATTTGAAGATCAAATCTCATCTGATGAGATTTTTCAAATTCAATTCAAATATATTAAAACAATCTCATCTAATGATATATTTTATTTTGAATTCAAAATATAAAAACTATTTATATATTTTGAATTATAATATATTCATTTGAGTGTCTATAAATGATTAATTATAATTAATCATTTATATATTTATTCTTATCATATGGAAATTAAATAATGATATAAGATGACAGAGGGACCGATGGACCTATAGTCCTAAACTCCGATAATATTTGTTAATTAATATAAACTCTTTATATTAAATAACACAATTATTAACGATAGAGTAATTCCACTAAATACCTAAAGCTGCACTTTTAGAACTATAGGGTATACTTATTCAAAATAATGTCCATTGATATAGTCATTATATATGTATTAATCTTCCATTAAGATTCATAATAGAGATAGGTATAAGATCCGTTAACCTCTTATATTACATTTTTATCCTTGACTACAATTAGTTTTTAATTGAATAATTAATTCATACCATTTATGAATTGCACGCTAATTATTCAATCTCTGAATTAACAAATAATGGAATCTTGTACTATGAATTTCATTATATCAATGTTAGCATTCCTAGATATTTATTTAATTTATTCCCAAAATATAAGGTTTATGTGATATAAGTCATACAAAATTTTACTGAGTAATTCAAAGAATAAATTAAAATGAAATATGAGTCTACTAAATACAATGAATTAAGATCATACATATATGATCATTATTAAGATAAAATTAATTGTTCTTTATTTAACGAATATTATAAGAATAATATAATTTTATCTGGTTCAATCATATATAATCATATTATATAAAATATAATCATTTTATATGAATATACGTTCTCAAGGAAATGAACTGTATTTATGACTTTATTAATTTGAAAATCATATACTTCAAATATAAATCACGGACTAATGTGATTATTTTTTTTTAAATTTAATTCCACATGTATCAATATATATGTAAATTTAAAATTACACAAATAATCAAGAATTTTACTTTGAATTTATAAATCACATCGAATAATGCAAATATAAAAATTAATCATAAAAGTTTTTCATTAGTTACAATAAAAAAATATTCATAACATTTACTTGTTGGACACGTTATTCCCAACATTAACGTCTATGATGATTTTTAGCTTAATATGAAATTTGTTGATCTCCTCTTTGTGATTTATGACAAACAAAAAAAAAAATTGCTTTCGGAATCTCTAGAGAGAAAATAAAAAAAGTTTGAATCAGTTTATAAATTATTTGATAAAATAAAAAATGTGATATTTAATAAATAAATTGATGATTAAATTGTTAATAGCTGAAAAATAGTAAAATAATTAATAAAATAATTGTAAATGATCATAAATATTAGAATTTAAACTACAATTTACCTAAATGTTTGTGACTTGAGACTACTACAAGTGGTGTAGGATATGCCTACTTGAATGCGGTTATGCCCAAATCAATTCTTCAAATTTTCTGCTTTATGCTTAGGAAATTATACTAGTCGTTATTGCAGGTTCTTGCCGTATGTCGGCTGGGTTACAATCATTATGACAGAAAAACCCTTAATTAAGGTATGATTATTTCGTATAAATTAAATTTAAGTGTCCATTATTATTAAACGAACCAAAAAAAGAAAAATCCCAAATTGAATAGCATCATGTTCTTTTGCATAACTACATCAACAAATATCTGTATTTTTTTTTTATTTAGTTTGTAATTATCCTGTTTTATCGTTGATTCAGTCGATGCAACCAAACTACTTATCGAGTTTAGTCAGATATTGTCATAAAAACAAGACAAGTCGAGTTTTATCTCCTTTCATTATAAGTTTGTTCTTTTCACTCACTCTCGTCTTTCTAATGCAGTATCTTCTTGTTGGTGCATTGGGACTTCTGGCTGTAACATCGAAAGATTAGGAATACACTTATTCAAACTTTGGATTTGTATATACGGTGTCCCAAACCCCAAAACCCTTCACGTAAGTATTATTATTGCTTTTATATTTTACAATTATTCTAGTGTTTATCATCTCAATTCTAGTCAAATATTAATTGTTTGTAAAAGTTCGAACTAATTGCTACCTAATTCAAATGCGTATCAATCCGAGATGAATTTGAAAAAATCCGACTCACAATAATATTGACACTCAATTAGAGAATTATTAGTGTGAATGCAAGAAAATATGTCCTTTTTTTTTATTTTATTTTATTGACCTTGGAATTTCTGTAGATTTTGCTCCCATCTTACCCTTTAATTGAGTTTGGGAAATTGTGATTATTCGTTAGGGATTGTTTGAGAGTTCTTTGTGAATATTTGTAGTCTTGATTGACTAAACCATGAATTTTTAAATAATTTCATGTTCTGTATTCATCTGTGACTTCTCATTGTTTAACTTCTTGTCTATGATGGTATGTCTAATTTTCAAGGTGCTAAAATATGTGTTTTTTTTTTTTTTTTTTTTTGCGTAAAATAATAAATTTATCTTATAAGAAAGTAATTACTTATTGAAAATCTTATTAAAAAAGAATAGTGATAGATATGAATTGTGGTTTGGTACCATAAATACGATATATTATAAATAATTAAATATAATAAAGTTCAATTTAAATTTTAATATTGAGATTTATTTACAAATTATAGTTTAATTTTAAAAAAAAGCCATTTATATAGTTTAGATATGAGTAAATTAGATTTTATAGTCAATTTATTTGTTACATCCGTGCAGGTAATATTATATTATTCATATAATTAGGTATTTTAATTCTATTTCTAATTCAATTTAGATCTCTATCAATCTCAATTTCGAGTTATACTAAGAAATCGATAAAGTTTAAAATAAATTATAAATCACTGAAAGAATAAAAAATTAGATTAAAATATTTGACCGAATGAAAATCTTCATCCAGGATTTGCACGTGTCCATGATGTGCATAGGGAAGCTCATACACTAAAAAGATCGGCAATAGTCGACATCACTCGAGGACATGTACAAAAAATATGTACGCTCTAAACTTTAACCATCTAATTAACTTAGGGCCAGGTACCGTAAATTTAGTCAAAAGAAGCCAACGATGTCAACTTCTTTAACTCTATAAAATCAATGCAAAGTTACATGACATCAAGCCGACCACAACATCAACGATCTCTTCGTTGACCACACTAGATTGATTGTCTTTTCCGCCAATGGGATATACTACGCTTTTGTCAAAACTTAACACAACAAATGAATCAGTAAAATAGAATTAATTAATTCCAAACTGTGCGAAGAACGGGAAGTGAAGCCGAACACAACAAAGTCTTAGTCTTCACTATCTAGGGCACAATTACAACTCTCTCTTGAGGGGTCTTCATAATCGTTTCTCGCTCGGTTTCGGACTCTGTTGTGCAGCAATTAACACACCCCTAATGTTGAGTTTGTTCATTGCTAACACATTAAACCTTGAGGTGCTATTGACCAAAATTAAATATTTTAGGTTCTATTTTGATATTTATTTTACAGAATATATCATGTTTGAATGAAAAAGGATACATTTGTCAATAGATAAAAGATCAAGGACAAAACGGTCATTAAATTAGTCAAGCTACTAATTTCCCATTTCCCGGTATTAATGGAATGCCACAGGGACATCTTCTTTGAATGAGCGGCATTTTCTCAAATTCTACTTGATTAGCTTGGTTCCGGTGCCGGAGAAGATCTGGAACATGGAAGTGGCAGAGCAAGCTAATGGCGATTCTTCCCTCAGGATTCAGTCCTCTTCTCTCTCTATCGATCCTTCTCTTTCTATTCCCGCCATTTCTCCTCGCATCATGTTCGTCTCGGTTTCGCTCTTTCTTCTCTTTCGGAGTTTTCTTGTGTTTGAATCTCGGCGTCTTAGTGTTACTTTGTTTTTTTTTTTTTTTTTTTTTTTATCTTTCGAGGTTTTGCTGGAAATCTGGAGAAAATTTGGATCATTTTGCTTCTGATGTTTTTCTGCTTGTTTAGATGTTTTAATCCGAGTAATTTTCTCTTGTTTTCTTTGCAGAGAGTTGTGCAAGGATTTGTTTAAGACTTGGTCTAAGTTTGATGATTCTCGCTTCTCTGTGGAGACTGTTTCTGGTGGCATTACTAATCTATGTGAGATTCGGGGTTGAAAATTATTCGAATCAATAATATATGTATGAATTGTGCGTGTCCGCTTTAGATAACCGATTATTCTTACCTTTTCAGTGCTGAAAGTTTCCGTGAGAAAAGAAAATGGTGTGCAGGAGTCCGTTACCGTCAGATTATATGGGCCTAAAACGGATTATGTTATTAATCGTGAGCGAGAACTTCAGGTGACTCCTACACTTTTGAAATTGAAATATGAAAGAGTCATGTTTCTTTACTGTCATGCCAGGTTTGCTAATTGATTTTAGTCTATTACATTTGAGTTCATTTTTCCTGGGAGAGCAGACAGTATCATAGTTTTCTTCACAAATTTTCTTTGGAGAACCCGCATGGCCCAATGAACTTTTCTCTATTTTTCCTGTAGTAATTCTAGGTTCTATTGCATGTAACGTAGGCGTAGGCTTAGCAGTCCTAGAACCATCAATGATTGGTGAACCCGCAGATCCGTTTGCAACTCTGTTGGAAATATTGCCGGAATGGTATTTTTTTTCTCGTATTTCAATTACTTCATACAGTGCCAAATAAGTTATTGGGCGTTCTTTTAATGATTTCAGTACCAAAGGGATTATTAACAGTGTCAAAAAAAGTTAGTAGAATAATTTTACTGGTTTAGGAATAATCAGCACCTCCATAACATATTTAATGATTACTGGCAACACCCATCAGAATTTGTAAGCTGGAGATTGAATATATTGCCTCAAACATTGAAGTAATAATACTCCAAGTTGTGGATGCTTTATTTTTTAGACTTTACAGCGATTTAGTTGTTAGAAATATCTATTTGGGTTTGACTTGCTTACCATCTTAGTCATCTTATTCGTGACTCTTTGATCAACATTCCAAACTCCTATGGTCTTGATCTTTGAAGAAATTGATAAGTGTACTTCTGGCATTCTATCTATTTCTACTTCTCTCATACTTGTATTTCATTATGAAAATGCTAGTGATCAGGTTGCCTTTTGCTTGATTTTCCATTAATATACAGGGAATACATACCTCATGATATTCACTTTGTATCCTCGTAAAATTTTATGTTAGGCCATCAAATACCTCTCGGCTGCAGGATTTGGTGCGAAACTACTCGGAGTATTTCAAAATGGAATGGTGCAGTCATTCATTAATGCTCGTACATTAACTCCATTAGGTGATAAATTAAATTCTGACTGATAAACTCAATGCAACAAAGATATCATGTACAGCGTTTCGGTGCATTTAAACTATGTTGAATTCACCCCTTAAATCATTCTGAAAATGACAAATTTTCTATGTGACAGTACGCATTATTCTGTAGTTTTATTGTGTTAAATGAAAATGTATTCTTTCTTGCTATGATTTTAACATTGTGTTAAACTACTTTTTGTACTGCTTGATGCAATTGTCAAGAAGAAAGTGTTTTGGTGGTGTTTCTACAACAATTTAACTAGTTTATAGCTTTTCCCATGTTACAATTGAAAGGGGATTCTGCTCATTCTCTGATGCTTCTGTATATTAGACAGACTTAAATACGTTTCCTATGCATTATAGAATTGACAATTAATACATTTAACCTTTTAGCTATCTCTTCATCTATCAAAAAAACTTCATGCAGCCTGTCTATGACATACTTTAATCTTTTGCCCTCACATTGGTAGATATGAGACAGCCGAATCTGGCTGCAGAAATAGCCAAGCAGCTTCGTAAATTTCATCAAGTGGACGTTCCTGGTTGTAAAGAGCCCCAGCTATGGAGTGACATTTTCAAATTCTATGAGAAAGGTAGTTATTAATTTTTTGGCACTTTCACCTTTCAGCAGTTGCCTTTGTTGCTTTTTTTTTTTCCCTAATAAAAGCTCAAAAATTGCTCCTGCTTATTTAAATCATTTTTCATCACTGAGTTTCCATCTCTTTTTCCAGCCTCTACTCTTGAATTTGATGACAGCGGGAAGCAAAGTATATATGAGACTATCTCGTTGGAGGAAGTGCATAATGAAATTATTGAGACCAAGGTATTACTTGAAATAAGTTTCATTTGCTTATTTTCTAATTTAAAGTTATTTTATTGTTGACAGCAACTTAATTATATTGTAGTATCTGTAAGAGTAAGGAGATTTTCTTCTTAATACGATGATTTGTGCCATTGAAACAGGAATTGACAGGTCTTCTTAATGCCCCAGTAGTTTTTTCTCACAATGACCTTCTATCAGGGAATCTAATGCTTAATGATGAAGAAGGTATATTCCCCTGCAACGATAAATTACACAGATTCCAATGGGATTCGTCCTTGATTTTTAGATTGTTATCTTACTATGAATTTTACCTAAAAGCGGGCAGTACCTATACCTGCTAATTGATATGTCATATTTTTGCACATTTTTAGATCGATGGACAGTGGTGATGCTTTTGTTGAGCACCATGTATTTAAGATACATCTAAAACTATTTGGTAAATGAAGGGGTTACTTTTGATATCCGAAGGAAAAAAATCATTGCAAACTTATTCATGTTATGAACAATGTGTATAAAAATATGAATGGCATGCGAAGATATTTGAATTTTTTATTTTGTCCCTTTAAAGTGATAGATGGTTATTTCCTTATTGATCCTATTAACTGTCTCACTGACTACGTTGCCCATTTGATATCAGGGAAACTTCACTTAATCGATTTTGAATATGGATCCTACAGTTACAGAGGGTTTGACATTGGAAACCACTTCAATGAATATGCAGGCTATGGCTGTGACTACAGCTTGTAGGTGTTCATGTTCTTTTTCTTTTTCCTTATCTCCACAACATTACAATTAGAACTTGGTGACAAATTGTAGAAAATGATTTGTGCAGGTATCCTAGTAAGGAAGAACAGTATCACTTTTTCCGACACTATTTGCAACCAGACAAACCTCGCGAGGTATTAATGTTACATATTACATTCACAGCTTGAAAAGCTGAGGGTTGAGTATGCTTTTTTTGGCATTAGTAGCCCTTAATTTTTTATTTATCAATCCTAATACAAGGTTTTTGGCTCCAAGGTTTCTCTAAAAGATCAAGAATCTCTTTATGTTGAGTCAAATACATATATGCTAGCTTCACACTTGTATTGGGCTTTATGGGCATTGATACAGGTGATCTTAGCTCTACACTTACTATTAGCCTACAAATATACCAAAATAATTATACGTGACAAATTATTTCCATTTCCTGTTTGTAGGCAAATATTTCTTCAATTGACTTTGATTATCTTGGCTATTTCTTCCTGCGATACAACGAATACAAAAGACAGAAGGAAACTTACTTCTCATTAGCAAGTTCTTTCCTCTCCAAATCGAGAACCGGGTAAATGATCAACTGCATTTCTCTTGAACATATATGTTGGAGTATTTTTTCTGTCATAAATTGGTAGGAATTTGTTGAGTTCTTTACTTGATATTCTTCGAAAATATAGCTTTATTGCTAGTCAAGTTTAGCAGTTAGAGTCAAGCCCATGCCTATGCAGTTTGTTGTAGTTTTTTTTAATTATTATGTAACGTACTATTATTTCTGAATCTGTATTCTTACTTTATTTGTATCTTATAAATGATTTGATGGCTTGTACAAGCTTTTTAGTAAGTTTTAATGGATATAAGATAGTTATTGGCAGTTTATATCCAAAATTATATATGAAATTGTTTGATTTCTTTTTTGTTTTTATATTTTTCAGTAATTTATTATGAAATACGCATCGGATTATACTGAAATCATAACATGGAATTTAACTTGTATGTGTCATCTTTAAAACTATAGATGGGTGATGAAGCCTGAAATATATAGGTTGGATTTTTTTCATCTAAAAAATGATACACAATAGCATAAGCTCTGAAAAGTAGGAAGTTTAGGCAGAGTCGTAAGAGAGTGGGATGATTTGTTTTGGGGTAAAAGCCCACTTGTTGTGTTCTGGAATTTGAAGAATCATGTACCAATCAAAAGTGGAGTGTAGGCTTTTATATTAGTTTTGGCTGAAAATTTTAGGCATACCCAACTCCATCATACTTTCTAAATTGGAGTCTGTTTCTGGGTGGGTGCACTCTTTAATATAGAGATCTATAGTTTAATAAAAGAAAGACAGCTCAAAAAGAAGAGATTCATTCCTTTTTTTGGAGATGTATACTTTTGTCTCTTTCGAATTTGAGGAGCTTTTGGAAAAAAAGTAAATCAAGTGGTGTGCAAAATTGAGAAAAATAAAGGAAAAAACAAATGATGTGCTTGAAAATTTTAAGAACAGTGAATTTCTTTTTAAGTGAATATTTTCTAAGATAATGAAAAAATCTTAAACAACAGGGTCATAAATAAATTTGCAGTGAAACTAGTCTGTTAGCGAACTCTCTTGAAACTATACTTCGTTAATAAAATAATTTTTAATGGGTTCTTGTCGTCTAGTTTTCCATTAAAAATTTTGAAATTTGGGAGCTCACTCTCAAATAAGGGGCTCCTGTGGCAGGCCCCTGCTTCATAAAACAAACAAACGAGTGGGAGCACGTTCAGAGAGTCGCCACTAGTAAGGTTGGCTCTTTCAGAAAATATACATTTTTATCACATATTCACCATTTTGTGTGAAGTTAATTTGTAAAGTGTCGTGATTTTTCAAAACTTGTACGATTTATTACGTTTTTTTACTGAATAATTCATTAAAAATACTTATGTCATTCAAAAATTATGAAAATTTTACAATACGTAGGGCGGGAGCTCACTATTTGAGAGAGGGAGCCTATTATTCAAGAGCGGGATTCAGAACTTAAAAATTATTAACAAAAAATTAGACGGCATAAGCCCGCTCGTCAAGCGAGTGAGCTTGCTAAAGAGTATTTTATTAACTGATTAGAGTTTAAAGGTGAATTTGTTAATAATCATAGAGTTTGTTAATGACTTCACTGTGTAAAATTTATTTTTGTTAATTACTCTATTTGCTATAACAAATATTGTAATCTTATTTTTCATAGGATATATATTTCTAAATTCAGCCACCATATTTTTCTTAATTTAGGTTCCCTGACATTTGTTTATATTTATTATATCTTCTGCTTTTGAGAGTTATATTTTAACCATGTGAAAAATGTTGGATGGTAATTTTAATTATTTTTGTGGGAAAAATGTTACATTTGTTATTTTGAAAGTCGGGTCTAGCAACAAATCCCCGTGACCCCATCATTAAATATAAATTATCTTAAAAAAAGTATTGCACCAGTCGCTTGTCATGGCGTCACGAGTTAAACACTGGTCGGAATTAACCAAGTTTGATTCAAGTCAATAAATTTATATTAAAAGATAACATGGAATTCATGATCAAATTATACTAAACTTAATTCACTAAATTTAATTACATATATTTACACCATATTTGTAATTATAGAAAAAGTGCAATAATACTACATTTATTTTCAATTTTTATTTTTTAATTCTTGTCTCTTGATTGATTTAATTAATGATTTATTTTAATCGTATGTGCTTTATCGATCAATCAATGATTGCCAAATAAAAATTAAAGGATAAAATAAAATGCAAAAATATACCCAGATAACAAAAATCCAACTCCACGGAATGCCCCAACAAACCATACCCTCTAAACTGAAATAATATAAACATAACCAGCCTTGTTACAGCTTCAACTATATATTATACACACATATATTGACTATCAAGACTTAGTTATTACTCAACATTTTGTTGACCATTTATCTAATTATTGCACATGCTGGTATTAATAAAAAAAGCTGTATTTCAATAAATGTGATTATTAAAAGAGTGGAAAGGACAAAAAAAAAAGAGCAAATAAATAAATAAGTAGAGCAGAATTTTCCATGCAGAACACGTGTATCTTCTCCAGCTAGAAAACTAGTGGAATTAAAAGCAATTTAATTAATATATCGAAACTCGAAAGGGGTTTTAGCTATCTGTCATTATCGTTAATCATCATTTATTTAATTAATCAAAAGTGCTAAAATTCATAATGGGAGCATTTGTGATTAGAATAATTGTTTTTAATATCTAACATGGTATTGATTTTCTTATTTTAAAGTTTATATCATAGTTGGCTCAAAGATTTTGAAATCTAGTTATTGACATTATTCTCGACATATCATATAACTAGATATTGGCAGTTATTGAAGTAATGGACTGGAAGAGACTCGATGTTGAATATTTATCTCAGTTGAATTGTCTTCTAGTCTTTTAAATTTACTATAATATCGAGTTATATGGGTAATCGAATGAGTCAAAATAACTATATAGCTTAAAATGATAATTATAAGTGAAAAATATGAAACGTTCAGGGAATTACTTGTTTGCGACCCCTTGTTCAAAGACTATATTTCAAAAATATTGTTGTTGTTTTGAGTAAACAAAATTTTGATTTAATCCCCCGTTCATAACACTTTTTTTTTTTTTTTTGGAGAAACATTTAAATTTAACAATATTTGAAAAGCGTATCTTAAGGAGATTAGGACGGTCCAACTTCATCTTATCGTGAGGGTTCACTCAACAAGTTTGAACAATCTCACTCGCTTCCACAATAGATAGAAATGATTCACAAGTATCTCTCATCAAATTAGTACAAGATTTTGCAAACTAAAATCCAAAAACAAAACCATGTTTGAGTCTGACAAATAGTATTGTACTAATCCAAACGAGACTTTACAAAATAGCTTAAAACAAAGCACACAATTGAACATTGAATAAAATAAATAAATAAGTATTGACCAAGTTATTTTGCTCGGATAGCCCGATTGTAGATATCGGGGGACTAGTTTTGGTTTCATTGGATATTTTTTTTGTTCTATTAAATTCAATTTTAACTTAAAATCAAACCGAACCAAATCGACTACGTCACCAATATATGTGACGAAAAATCACATAGGAAGATTTTGTGAGTCATAAGTAAAATAGTTGTCATCAAAACAATTGTATGACTCCCACGTGCTCCTACAATAATTCTAGTTCACTCATTCCTCTTCAGAAACAATTCATGATAATTGCTTCTTCACATGTGTTCATGTATAAAAGATTGAAAATGCTCGTATAATAAGCTTAATTTTTGAATAAATGTGACTAGCATGATAGTTTTGATGAAACTATAATATAATTAAGGCAAGTGGTGATAAGCAAACCGAATTATATGATTGTCTTTGTCATAAAAAAACACCATAGCGTGTTAAGCGTTGATACTTTAGATGTGAAAAGTCTCGTGATGTTGTGTTTAGACCAGCTCACGTACACATCAACTAAATCTCGTGAGATTCATGCGCTATGTTTATCGATGTTGTATGACATGAATTAATTTAAATTGCTGATATTATCTTAGAACGCTGTGACATCGAGATATTTTACTATTAATTACTAGGGGAGATTATGATTTATTGGACTGCTCAAATGCAATGAGAATGATAATGTATGAATAATAGTCTATTGATTTAAGTACAAAATAAGTTTGGACCTTAGGAGTTCATTGACAACTCATACGATAAATAATTTTACTAAGCAGTTCGATCCCTGAACTTTAGCCCGTCCGAGACCAAATTGCTCCAAAAGAACATTAGATCATCAATTGTTCCGCACTTTACCTTTATTTATTGAATAATGTTAAATTAAGTATTTAATTTTATTCTTTAATTCTATACTATGTCATGACAAACATTAATTGGTATAATTAATTTATTTGAATTATTTATAATTTATTATATTAATTGTATCAATCAATATTTGTCACAGCAAAATGTAGATTTATAAAATAGTATTAAAGAATAAACGTAACATTAATTTTATTTATTCGATTGTTAGTCATTTATGTCATTTCAAAAAAAAAAAAAATTCACATTTCTCTTTCGACCTTAATTTATAGATAAAATGTAACAAAATCAAAACACGCTTTGTGTTTGGAAGGGCGTTTATTTTTCAAACACGAAAGTAATTTTTAATAATACCTAAAATATGTTCTTGATGGAGTAGGAAATTACTCAACGTAGATAGGGAAGTTAAAAAAATTTAATATTACACAAATTGAGCGCGTTTGTGAAGCAAGAACATCTGTCCAGTCAGTCGTCCTCGTCATCTACACATAGAACAAGACAGCAAATGAGACAACGTACAAGATTTCATAAAACGCGTTGACAATTGAAACATGTAATCCAGATAAAATTTACCCATATTGTAAACGTGTATCCTGCGTGTACATACGCATTGCCATCTCAAACAACAATCTCAAATTGCAATAAAAAAATTAAAAAAATATCTTTTCTGCGATCTATATAAAGCCGGAAGGTCGCCATTTATGGAAACCTCGCCACTCTCCCGAAGCTTACTTTCCTGAGTTATTTTCTCTCTCCCTACGCTAAAAGAATCCCTTTTTATTTTCTGGGAAGATTTCTTGAGAAAATGAAGGAAAGCGTGGGAAATCCTCTGCGTTTGAAGTCTTTGAATCACATTTCTATAGTCTGCAGATCTTTGAAGAAATCGCTTGAATTCTATCAATGCCTTCTTGGGTTTTTCCCCATTAGAAGACCCGATTCTTTTGGTTTCGATGGTGCCTGGTAAGTTCGTTTGATCAGTTCGTCAATGGCGGCTAATGGTTTTTTTTTTTTTTTTAATTGTTGATTTCTGAACTTTTCCTCTCTGGTTTTAAGGTTGTTTAATTATGGCATTGGAGTTCATCTTCTCCAAGCGGAAAACCCTAATAACATGCCTGACATGAAAACCCTTATCAACCCAAAGGACAACCATTTCTCTTTCCAAGTATGTCTCTCTAACTTTTCTCTCTCTAGATTATGATTATCAGGAAAAAAACAACATAACCCTTGACCCAAAACTTATTTGAACAGTGCGAGAGCATGGTAACAGTGGAGAAGATGCTGAAGGAAATGGAGATAAAATACGTAAAGGCAAGGGTAGAAGAGGGTGGAATCTACGTTGATCAGCTCTTCTTCCACGACCCAGATGGCACGATGATTGAGATCTGCAACTGCGACAACCTCCCTGTCATCCCTCTCGCCGCCGCCGCCGACACCCTCCGATCGTGCTCCTGCATCGACCTTAACGTGCACCAGCAGCTCCAGATTCAACCCTCTCTTCAGATTCAGCAACAATAACAGCTCTCCTCGTCATTTCCATCTCCTTTCATCAGGGACTTAGTCTGCGCCTTTTGCGATCGTGGAAGGCTAGATAACATCATAATTCTTTTTTCGTGTGTTCTTGTATGTGTTTGGCATTCAATATTCCATATCATTTTTTTTTTACTGAAATCAATCTTTGTATTCTACTTATACTTATAATTACTTGAAAACCCTATGCGAAAAATACATGAGTCAGTTTTGTCAGACCAGCCGAAGCAGAAATGCCCAGTGGGGTGACCTGGTCCTTTGGACCGGATGACTTGGTCCTTTTAGAAGAATCCGATCACCCAATTCAATGCTTGATTCGACAGTAGAAGCCTTTAAAATAAATATAAGTCTAACTCAAACGTATAGAAATAAATCACCATAGCATATGAGAATTGGAAATTTAGGTCTTGTTTCCCTAAAATCAGATTTCTCATTCAGAATCCGTATTTTTACACATAGATGGAAGAAAAATACCAAAAAAATACTCAATCGTTTCTCAAATTCATGAACCCGAGAAATTCCTAAATTTTCCGACAATAAAATTACTCTCCCACTCTCGTTTTCTCCCGAACACTTGAATTTGAAGAGTGGAAGTAGAGTCTAAAAGGCCTCCAGTGGGTGCTAAATAGCCCGCTGGAATAACTCTCGAAAGTAGTAACTTCCACTAGTTGTAACACCCGAAAAATTTATCAGATAATTTTTCTTTTAAAGTGCATTACTTGTGTCCTAAAACCATTGTTTATTAAAATAGAAAATATTAAATTAGGTCTACAACATGATCAACAAAGAGATGAAAGGAGGGCCAATTAGGAAGAAATGTATGGGTTTGGGTCTAAAGCATGGCCGTGGAGGAGGCCCACGTGGATGGAAGACCCTGGGCCTTTGTTGATCCCTTACAAACCCCACCCCCTTTCTGAAGCCCCTCCACGAAGCCCTGTTTCTTTTCCCCCTCTCCTTCACAAAATTTCCTTCAGCAAAAACCCTTTCTTCCCCTTACATTGCTTATGAAAATCCTCCCGCGTAGAGAAAAGGAGGACTCACTCCCTCCTCTTCGATTTTTCTCCTCTATTTCACTTCCATCAATACCACAAGCATGCTATCACAACTCAATTTGGCATCAATATGAAAGCAATAATTCAGCAAAGCATCAACACCTTGAGCATCAAAACCCAAGCCACCAAAATCCAACAATCAACCCTTCAAATGCGCATACACTCTACAGGATTATTAAACCGTTTGAAGAAAACTTATAAATTACCTTACATCTTATTATTGCTGACATTATGAATGCATTTTTTGGTTTTGAATGTTAAGGCTATATATTGATCTTTAAAGTTATATGTTATAGGTTTCGAATTGAAGGATCAGACAAGTGACCTTAAATTACTAAGGATTCCAGGTAAGATTATATTGTATGTTTTTTGCCCTTAAGGCCTACATTACAAAGTTACTAGGTTTTATATGCTTTAAGGGGTACATTTATGGATAGTTGGGTTATTAGAAGTTGTTTTATGTTAAGTGTCATTATATTGCTAAATGTCTTGAGAATAGTCTATGTTATGCATTGAGAATTGTCTTTAATATGCATTGAGGATATGTAATATGTTATATGTGCACTCGTATATTCATGCATCACGTTTTCATGAAATCATGCAAAATGTTTTTATGTACTCGTTTTATGTAAGAAAGATAAGAACATATTATGTAATGTACTGGTTAAGTTGTAGGACGGGAAATGACATACGATATCGTCCATCGTAAGCTCTACGTATCCTTATCGCTGGGTGGGCCAGGGGGCGGTTAAAACTCAGCGAATTCTGGGGCTTATCTAGGCCGACGGGACACATGACATTTTTACTGAGACTACTCCTCTAATACGCCCCTTTAACCACCATATTACTGGAACTAAATGAAATGTAAAGTATATACATGTTTTGAAAATGATCATTTATAGCACGAGCATTTTATAGCATTGATATACTTTTGTTGAACTCTATGCTTATTAATTTAAACTTTGTGATTTAAGGGACGAGTATACAGGTGAGGAATTCGAGTCTTAAATTGATGAATAGATAAAGTTGAAGGAACGAGCTCATGGAGTGCGTTTGTGGCAGTCAGGCGATATTTTGACCCGTGGATGATGTTTATGACTTTTGAGTAGTTAAATGTCTTTTGGGATGTGGATGTATAGTTAGGTTTGAGTTTTGAAAATACTGGAATTGTTTGGGAGTAATTTCGTCTATATGGATATATCCAGTTTTTAGATACATCTATGCATTTTGTTTTTAAAATTTTTCGCTTCGTATCTCGGGTTTTTGCATGGATTGGAGGATTGTCATATTGATGGTATTCAAGAGAGGTTAAAAAGTCAATTCTATGTTTTAACGAAAACGAAAAAATTTTACGTAAAAGTTTAAGTTAAGTGTTGTGACGACGTACGGGTCGTTACCCTAGTGATACAAAAAAAAAATAATTATTTAATAGTAATACTATATTTACTCTCTTAAAATACTTATTAACGTGTTAAACAATGATTTGTACAATGAAGATGCAATTAATGTAAGAAATTACAAATAACTAATTTATTACGATAGCTGCACCAATCATTGTTTGATACGTCAATGAGTATTTTCAATAGAGTAAACGTAGCATTATGGTAACCTTAAACGTACCATCAAACAACCGGGAATACCTTGCAAGTTGCAACTTAGGTAGTTTGACATTCATAAATATATTATTTAAGAAAAATATGGATTTTACAAAATTAAACCTTATTCTTGACCCATTAATTGTAACGACCCAAAAAATCATAAGTGCGATTACGGGGCAAACCTCGGAGAAACCCGAGTATAGAAAAATCTCATATTCGAGTATAGACAAATCCCGAATCGTTACGAAAGAAGGGTCGAACGCAATCCCACATTAATTGGGGGGAAGATGGAAATAAAACATATGTAAATAATATTTCTCCTAAAAAGTAAAACACGTTTTGAGAGCACTATGACATCGGATCTCACAAGAACTCTAAAGTTAAGAATGTTCCGGCCAGAGTAATATCAAGTTGGATGTCTCATTGAGAAGTTCTCGTTGAAAGTAAATCCATGAGGGCGTGAGGTTGTCCAAAGCGGACAATATCTTATTGGAAGGAAGATGTTTGTTATAAATAATATTTATTGAAGAACAAAGAAATATACGAAGTCTTGTCAATTCTGTATATCCATGGAGCATTACTTTCCCTTTGAAAGATCCATTGGCCTACATCTAGTCCACACAAACCCGACAAATATGGATATCCATTTAAATTCCTTCTTCTCCCACAAAAAAAAACCATATATTTTTATTGATAATTCTAAAATTATCGCAAAGGATAAGCTGTTTACTACACTACAAACTCACCCATCATTTTCTTTCTCTAGAAACATACACAACAATTCTAGACCCACCACTTTGTCAAGTTGATTTTTAAAGGGACTATGTCACACTTACGCTTGACTTTATTCTAGAGTTAATATATGTTGCAACTCACTTAGATTTTATTGATTGTGACGGTACAACCTATATCAATAGAAGTGCACAATCTTATATTGCTTGATATAGTTAAAAGTGAATGATTTATGAGAAAAAAATTTCTTCCTACTTAGTATAATGCATTTTGCACTAATTCTAATAACAAAATCATGCGAGTTTTAAGAAAAAAAATGGGACAATATTATACTAAGAGAATTGGAGACTTCACAAATGGTACAATAGTCAAAACCCAAATAAAAATGTGGCAGATATGAATGTCAGAATTGTGATGACCCGAATGTATACGTATGAACGCGACTGCGGGGCAAACCTCGGGACCTAAGTCGAGTGTAGGTAAATCCCGAACTCGAGTATAGACAAATCTCCAGTCGTAAAAAATAGGTCGTCACAATCCCACATCGCTTGAGAATGTATATGAAAATAAAATATATGTAAGAAAATCTTATGAAGTTAAAAGTATTCCGATGAGAGCAGTACCATGTTGGGTGACTGACTGGAAAGTTCTCGCCAAAGAAATTCATGAGGAGAAGATATTGAGTTACGACCCAATTCCCGAAGCGGACAATATCTTATTAAAATGATCGTTATAAAAATTCCAATAGATAGTGTGTGATAGCCTACTTTGTGAACGTAAGAAAGATTTAAAAATTCTGTTAATTGCGAGATCAAGCCCAACAATGCAAGTGCATAATCT
The DNA here is from genome assembly GCA_022433055.1 of Begonia peltatifolia. Lineage (NCBI taxonomy): Eukaryota > Viridiplantae > Streptophyta > Magnoliopsida > Cucurbitales > Begoniaceae > Begonia > Begonia peltatifolia. The sequence goes on from CM039529.1 coordinate 16,244,058, forward strand.
TATATTATTTTGGGAGTGAAAAATAAATTTTTATAAAAAGAGTTCTCTTTCTACCTAGTACAACAAGTGTTGGGCCGATCTCAATAATAAAATCGTGCAATGTTTATTTCAAAATAAACAATATTGTATTAAAATGAAGGAAAATTCCACAAAATATGTACCTTTGAACTTAATTATATGTTTACTTGTAGTCTTGGTTACGTGATTCATTAATAATTTGTGTGCGACTTTAGAATTAATTAATTCTTTTGTTTAAATGTTCAAGTTTTATGCTTTAATATCTTTACTTTTTGAATAGAAGAATTGTGGTGGGGTCTTGACAAGGATAGTTCATCTTATATACAGGCAGGAATATTATGATCACAAGCTATTTTCATGATTTTATTATCTTTTTCGTAGGCATGATTCTTTTCCTTCGAATATCTACATTGATTATTTATTGATATACCCATCGTAAATCTTCTAATTAACTAATTCGAACTATTTTGAGCATCGTTCCAAGAAAATAAGGGGATACAAGGGATTAATCAATATTCAATAAATATAGAAAATGAGTTAATATTTATAGTTGATTTAAATGAAACATGTATTCCCTCTTAAAGAATGTTTAGACAACTTAGTTGTCTTTTTCCATGTTGGATTAAAATAGTATGAAAGCACATGTTGAAACTCACCTTGTGCCTTCTGTGTGTTTGTGGTTCACCACTTCACCTACAGCTAAAGAAAGACCAATATAGCATAATTGGTCAACTTTGGATTCTTCTACAAATTGTTTATCAAACATAACAAAAAAAGATAATTATCGAAATAACCCTTAAACTATATTCGTTAACAGTTCGTCCTTAAACTATCCTTTGTGAATAAATTAACCGGACTCTCAGTCTCTCTGAACGGGCTCCCATTATTCGTTTTTCGTTAAACACGTGTAATTGAGAACGGGAACCCACTCAATTTCGTCCGAACTCCTACTCCAAAGAGCTTTCTTGTGGACAAGAGTTTGTTTTCCCGCAATTTTTGACCATTATACTCTTTGATTATAAAAAATATTTTTATTTTGATTAGTATATTAACATGTCCACTATAACAAGATATTTTGATTGTTATATTGATAAGAAAAATATTAAAACTTAATAATTTATTTAGCATCGCGCGACAACCCGTCATATGAAATCGAAGGCATTCCAATATAAGATAATTATAAGGGCGAAATTCATATTAAGAGTGTTACGCATACATCAAATAACTTGAGCAAAGGAGAACGAGTCTTTAGTTATTTTTCTTTCTTGTAAGGTTTTTTTTAAGAAGGTGTGAATGTAAAATTATTCTGCCGAAATAAATAATATTATATTAAATGGACGGAGATTTTCCAACGTCATTGGAAAAATATTCTTTCATATTTTCAATTTATAAAAAATATAATCTAAGTTTTAGAACTAATCGATAAAATCAAAAGGTACGTGAGTTTATTGTTTTCATAAAATTCTATGATAATTAGCTTAAAATTAAGCCCTCTTCTAAAATGATATTCTTCACTCTCCAAAATTTATTTTAATTTTTTATAATTTATTTTGATTAATATAATAATGAATGGGAGACACATGATTACCAAAATTTCGTAATTTAAACTTTTTCTTAGAATCTCGTAATTTTATGGTTTCTTTCCTTCTCGACCTAGGTGTAGTTTTAGTTCAAAATAGATGTACTTTTTTGTGGGTTCTTCTGTTTTTTTTTTTTTTTTTGCCAAAAAATAAACCAAATCGAATCAATAAATGTTACAATTCAGTCGCTCGAACTATATATTTACTGAACTGAAAACCTCATGCTTCGACAAAAGTAATAAATGAAATTATTTTCCGCACGTAAACTCCTGTGTATTTGGTTTCTCCATTGTGAAGTTTCTTTCCACGTCCGTGGTTTTTACGTACTAGAATATTTCACGTAAATCTCAGTATTCATTTTTATTTTCATATTTGGTTGCTTTACTACAATATTTGATTTCTCACCTTTAAAAATCTCAACTTAGGAAAAAAAAAAAATCTCATTTCATTAGACACAACCCTATCAAAACAGATGGAGAAGTGTGGGTCCTTAGGTGCTGGGTGTCCAGAGGCAAATTTGATTGGAGAACAATAAACAATCCCCAAACCCTAATAATGAACCACATCAATTATTAGAAAGCTAAGAACAAAATATATCAAATACTTGCCAACCCTTTTTTATCCTCCATCACAGGCAATAACACATGCTTTGCCTCTCTAATCTATCATCATCCACTTCTTAATCAACCCTATTTTTAATTGCTCTCTCTTCTTCTCCTCTATTCCAAACATCTCCCCTTCTCACTCTTTATATTTTCCTCCAAGAAATAATGGCTAACCAAATCAAAGGGTTGAAATCTATGAGTAAGTTCAGTGCCGGAGGCCGGAAGCTGCCGGTGTTGATCGAGAAATTGCCGGTTAAATATAACTGGCCAGGGTCGAGGAAATCGAAGAGAAAAGACGATGAAAATGGGGTGGGGAAGATCGAAGGTAGAAAATCAGTTTCGCATGTTGAGACAAGTTTGAATTCAGTGGCTTCGTTTCTTCAAGTGAAAGTGCTGGTTTCTGATATGCCTGAGTTCATGCAAATTCATGCTTTTAGGTGTGCAAGAACAAGTTTTGATAGTTTGGACAAGTTTAGTGGAAAACACATGGCTTATAACATAAAAAAGGTACCTTTGATTCTTCATTTTTTGTCTTTATTTTTTTTTTTTTGAATTTCCATTCTCAAATATCAGTTCTGCAATAGAAATTGCATGCAATCTCTCTCTACCTCTCTCTCTCTACCTGTGTTTTTCTCTGTAGATGATTTCTTTTTTTAGACAAACCCCACGATGAATTGTTATTTTCAAACCTTTTCTTCGTAGTTCAAAAGATCAGATCACCAAAAAGGACTTCATATAACTCTCTCTGTCTCTCTCTGTCTCTCTCTCTAAATTATTACTATTTTGAAGGGGAAACCCCACTACTATTAAAGGCTAAATTGGCAAACCTTATGAACTATTATTTTCATCTCTTTCTTTTAGTTCTCTCTAGTTTCTAAAAAGATAAGTTCATGGACATTGGAGATTTCTCTCTTTCTCTCTCTCGGAGATCTCTCTCTCTCTCTCTGTATGTGGAGTCGGTGAGGCCACACAAGCAATGCTTTTGACAATCACAAACAAGCAATAGACCCAGATTACATTATTTAATTTCCTTCCATGTGAAGTAATTCATATTTTATTTTTATTCAAACACTCATAACAATAAAATAGAGTATTTCCTTGGAAGTCCCATGTGCATAACACATAAAAACTTGTCAATACACTTTTAAAGTACAAATATTAAGAACACCTAATTTGCAGCTTACCCAGTTCAAATTATCCAATAGTTAATTTAGAATTAGTATCACTAATCATATTCATTGTACTGTACTTTAATGCAGGAGTTTGACAAATTATACGGGCCTGCTTGGCATTGCATTGTGGGCTCCAATTTCGGGTCGTTTGTGACCCATTCCACAGGTGGCTTCATTTATTTTTCGATGGAGAAATTATATATTTTATTATTCAAAACAAAAATACAGAAAGCTGCTGATATAGTCTAGTATTACCTTTTGAGCATCTCATTTATAATTATTTCATGTATTTAGATATTTGTAAATCAAGTAAAATGTGCTCGAAATTTGAATGATACTAGATGTTCCCTTGTGTTTTATCATGTTAGAGCTACCATAAGACCCGTCGTGTAACTTTGTGAAACATAATGGTATAAAATAAGAGATTTCATGTATATTAATTTTAAAATATATGTACATAGAGTTAATTTGGACCAACTCAACTCCACGTAGAGTTTGATTTATTTAGGTTGTTGGATGGGTTTGTGAGTTATTATTTGACTAGAGGAACTAGGGAGTGCCAATTGGAATATGCATGTCACTAATTTGCTAAGTGAAATCATTACTTGGTCGGTGATAATGACAAAAGGGTGAGAATGCATGAATGAAAGATTCATGCTTGTTAGAAGATTTTCTTTGAAAAGATGATTTTGGTGAAGGTGGGTCTAAGTTTAGTTGTCCTCATGACAGTTAGATGCGAGTGTCTGATCATCTCTCCTCTGAATAACATCGAAATGTCAGAGTGTTACATTATAGTTTAAATTTAGAATATAAATGTCGCATTTAGTACTAAAAAACTAAGAGTAATATGTCATTGTGGTGTGGTCAGTGCAAGAGTGACAGTGTAGGTACGAGTCTAAAGTATTTGTGGAACAATTCAAAACGAGAGTTTAAATGAAGCAGAGATCATATAAGAAAGTATGTTACAGAATCAATGGAGACAGGGGGAGCATGATGGTAGAGATATCTCTTTCCTACTTTTTAATCTCTCTCAATCACAAGTAGCATACTACGCTCAAAAGGTTTCACAACAGAATGCTTTGAATCTTTATCCTTAAATGCATCAAAAAAACAAAATGACATTAACATTTAACGACACAAGTCAGAATCCCTGCACCATGAATGATTATGATCTCGATTTTTCGTATTACCTCTGTTTGAATACTCGTGTTCATTCTTCTTCTGCTGCTGAATTTGGTCCCCACTTGCCCTTGTGAAGTGCACCCAGTCGTTTGGGACTTTCAAAATCTGCTCCGATTGATTGACCTGAATGATTTTCGCCGTAATAATCTCCGTTTTCTTTGGCTTTTCTCCTCTCTTCTCTTATCTGGGCAAGGGATTTGGGTCCATCAAAGGCAGAAGACTCCTGTTCGAATCTTTGATCGCTTGAATCTGTTTTCCTCGAGACCTCCGAGAAGTTTTGTCGTCCACCATGTCTCTTTTCCCTCCAATTTCTCCTAGAGTTGTATTGATTTTGAAGCCTAATTGATTCTTGTTGGTTTGAAGAATAAGGAAGACTCCCATTCTCGTCGTTGAAAGCCAATCTACCACGAAATCGATCACTTATATCATGCCTACTAGTCTCTTCACGAAATCCACTGGTCCGATCAGAAAACTCATGGCTTCTCGATAGATCAGTAAACGAACTATCATCGACCAATCGACGTCTTCTTAGATGGTCCCTCAGATCGACAGAGTTTCTATCATCCAATGCCAATTCCATTTGTATGAGCTTCCTCTTTCTCGACTCTACAGAATCCAGCATCATATCTCTTGAACGGTGACGATGGTTTCTGTCTCTTGAGTGCTGACGATGGTTTCCGTCGTTACGATAGATAGGTCCATTCTCTAAACGATCATAAGTACTGTCTGCATCATGGTATTTCAACTCATACTCAACTGGCTCTTCAAACTCGTGCCCCAAAAAGTGGCTATTCAGCTCCCTACGCTCTCTGTCAATGGCTGAATAGTACTCTGGATCACCATCATAACCCAATTTCTCCGACTCATCATCCACTAGAACATCAAAGCCCGGAGATGACTCCCAGCGCTCCTCTGGCTCGATATGATCGACAACTTGCTCTTCCAAGCCATCATCATCTTCTGCGTATTCTTCTTCTGGAAGTACAGGCTCTGATCTAGCAGTAGCTACTTCTTCAAGCTCGGATGCAGGGGCCAGCTTATAGATGCTTTTCTGTACATTATTTTCATGCAATGGTTTTTGGATTTCCTCTTTAGGCTCAAATATCACGTCTACTATTGCTTGTTGAGAACTTTTGGATGGATCTGTATGCTTATCAGACGATGATTCCTTATCATTTCTGCCAACTACTTTGGAATCTGAAGGAATTGGATCTATGCTTCGAGAGCCCATCCTCGTTGATCTCCCTGAACCTGTACCTCCATCATTTGCATGCAAAAAGGAGCATTTTTCACCTTTGCTGCAGTACCCGTTCACATAAAAATAACAAGGTACACTAGTCTTGCTCACACTCACTGTGGCAGAACCCTGAGCAGATTCAGATGTTTTTCCAGCTACCGCATCCAATGGCTATGAAATTCAAACAAGATTCATAAGTTGGTATGAGAGACATTGATATCTGAACATAGAACGATAAAGGGCCACATTATCATTTTCGATTAAAAATAAAAAAGAAGAGAAACGGTAATTAACTAGTAACAAGTAAAAAAAAATATAGCAGGAAAATGACAGTACACCAATTTCATTTCTCGAGTCAAACAAAAGAACAGAACTGTTAACATACCAAGTTTTTCAGAGAAGTAAAATTCTGTGGACAGAGAAGAGTATTTGAGGATAATTTTCAGGAAAAACAGATTAAATTCCTTGTTCTCCAAAGTTATACAAATGCTAAGCTAGTACACCAAACTTATTGAGTTAAAAAACTTGTGGATCCTTGAAAACATAATCACGAATGACAAAACATTTTTCACCTCCATACATTATCAACTAATCACTAGCACCAATTCTTATTCTCAAACTAGAATTCGTTCAATCTGAGAATCATCATCCTACTGAACTTAATGATCTTCCAAAATCTTGAAAAATCTGGAATTATTTTCGATTTGCAACGCCTGGCTAATCATTTTTAAAGGCTAAGGGGAAAAAGTAAACTACTAACACCATAATTTTCATATGTTCACTCTGCAGATAAACCCAAGAAAATTTGTATTCCATAAATAAGCACATCAATAATGGAAATAGGAGTGATCTCAAATGAATTGTGAGCTCACAGGATGTCTGAAACCACATGTTGGGTTAAGGCAATTCCCTGCTAACCAATACCAGCAATCCCTCGGATTAAGCCTTGCAACTTCGCTGTGCCGATACTCACACTCAGCTCCCTGACAATGAGAGAAAATTATTTATCCTATCATGTATTGGAGGAGAAAAAAGAAACTCTATGAACATCCAAAACACAAACTCCAACAATAGCAAAAAAAAGTACCATACAATAAACCCAACCCAACAACAATGAATTTCTATCTCCACGTTCACTATATAACAGGACAAAAAAAAAAATCTAATGCCATCGATCTCCACACTTTATGGGTTAAATTATCAGCATGAGGTCGATTCGAATTGAGATAGACTTTACACATGGTCTAAACATCCATAAACCTCAAATCCGTCAAATGTAGGGCTAAACATAAATTCTTAAAGCATTTTCGTACAAACAAACAAAATTCCCCACAAAACAGTAAAGAAAACACATCCTGCTAAACATTCCCAGATATAAAAAAAAGCTGTAAGAGCACGAAATGTAACCTTCTTGCAGGTGAGAGGGGAGGCCAAAAAATAGACGCAATCGGTGTTCCATTTTAACAAATCTTCATCCATTTTGGGAGGAAGAGAGTAAGTTAGAAGTGGAATAGCAGCCAGAAGATCAAGAACGGACTGCCATGGCTGTTGAAGTTTGGGTTTTCGGCGGTGAACTCGCAAGCAGAGAGAATGAGGAATGGGCAAATTGCGATGGGGTTGGGTCTTTTATAGGAGTGGGGTTTTTAGGGTAGATTTAGGCCAAAATGACGAGCTTGGTTAGATTAGCTGAGTCCACCTGCGTCACATTTCTTGACTCCATTAATTCAATTATTTAAATTAAATCAAATAAAAAATAAACTCACAACTTTATACTCCAATCTATTTAAATCCTAATATTTTTTTAATTAAATGAATTTCTACTTTGCATGTTAAAAAAAATTAAATCGTGTTATTAAAATTATAATTTCGCTCCAAACAGAACCAAACCAAACAGATATTATAATACTTATTTATTTTTTATTTTAAACCAAAGCCTAACCGACACAAAATTGTGCCGGAATAAAAAAGAAAATCTCAAATTAAAAGCAAACAGAGAGACATAAAAAAAATTGTTTCGAGTTTTATTTTGTTTACGGTGTAAAATTCAACAATTTCAGAATTTAAGATTCATTTCTTTTTTAAAGTTAAAAGTTTAAATTAAATAGATTTACAAATTCCAGAGTTTAATTGGTATTTTACTCAAAAAAATAAATACTATGTTTATAATAAAAAAAAATTTAATTTAACGCCTAATATATTACTTAAGTCACATTTAATCATTGGTTATTATTATCATTTTAAACATTTTCTTAAGCGTCGCGTTATGGTATGATATTATTCAGAAAAATCAAAGTATAAACGTAGTCCTACTCTTGACAAAAAAAAAAAAAAAAGCTCTTGAGCTCGAGTCAACTCTTTGTTTGTTGTCTCTACCGAACAATAAAGAATTTGATGAAAATCCGAGTAGATTTTGATGATTTGAAATAATTTAGTTTTATTCTCTAATATTTTAGTTTAAACCTCCAGAATTTTCTTGAAACATTTAGGCAGCAAATTATCTTTTTTTTTTTTCTTAAAAAAGTTGTTAAAAATTGAGAGATCAAGACCTCAAACTTCAATAAATTTTAGAGGATAGATGTATTCTGTAATAGCAAGATTAAATTTTTTTTGCTTGCCTTTTACTCTAAAATTTGACTGCATTTGCTAATTTGCATTTTGAATTTAGTTTGTTTTTTTTGTGACAAGTGTTTTTAATCCCCTGAAGCTTGGAGTAATTCACAAGTGCTACCCGAATTTTTTTATTATTGAGCATACAAAGCTTTAAAGAGTAATTCTTTGTTTACTTTTTATCGTTATTTTGTGTTGACCATTAATTGACGTGATTAACAGCCGACTTTAGCATTAAAAAGAAGACCTGGCATCACCCTAAAAAAAACCTATTAGACCCCTTGCATGTCATGCCGAATAAAGGTTATTTCGTCGCTAAAGAACCTTGGTTTCCTCTTGATGCTTGGTCCTCGAAAATCATTCCACACAAGAACAAAGGTTCGATATAATGACTATTTTCTCCAGTAAGATATTTTTCGCTCTTGGGATTGGACCGTAGCACAATATCATCTTCTTACAGATTTGTTTGGCGATGACTTTCCAGTCGATCACCCAACATGATATCTCGCCAGAAGACTCTTAACTACGGAGTTCTTATGAGATCCGTTGCTAATTATGCTCTAAAACGCGTCTTACTATCTTATGAAGGTTTCCTTACCTGTTTCATTTCCATATACCTCTCCACGCGATGTGAGCTTGTGACGATCTTTTTTTTACGACCCGAGATTTACCTATAATCAAGTCTAGGATTTACCTACATTCAAGTTAGGTCCAAAAATTTGTCCCGCAACTCGAAATTTGCCTTGCAGTCGTGTTTATACGTACACATTTGGATCATCACATTCGATCAAGCTTTAGAGTAGTTGTCTGAGTGCAAGACAGTCAACTCTTCTTTTCTAAAACAAGATTTTCTATACTAAGCATTGTTCAAAATTTATGAAATTTCACAGGAATGTGACGAAAATCTAGCATAAAAATTCAAGAACACGAATCAATAATAAGCTTTGGTCAAAACTTGCCATAGAATTCTTGAAAGAACATCAAATGCAGAGCTTTTATTTTGTTTAAGCATAGCTCACTCTATCAAGAGCAGATCAAACAAATTCAACTACGCATATTAAATATTCTTTTACATGAAATGTGAAAGAAAAGCAAACTCACATTAAATTCTCAGTTGTTATTATTTCATCAAAATTTGTAGACCATCTCCTCCGTGAATCCAAGTTCCTTGAGTATGCCAGAGAGCTACAAACAGAGCAAATGGCATAGAAGTCATCAAACCATCATAACAATTGAGCATTTTTCGGGGTCGAGAACGTTGATTTTGTACCTCTCCTTGAGTGTAATCCTTCGCCTTCTCACCAGATACATGTTTCATCATTCCAGGAGGCCCACATACCTCAACAAATAAAAACAAACGTTTGATGATCATATATTTCTTCGTCCACTTTCATTTTTTTCATCAAAAAGGCCAACATGAGAAGCTAATTTCTACAAATTCTAATTGAAGTCCACAAGTCTTGTTTTATCTCAACATTGATTAAGAACAAAGAATAACAATTTGTCCAAGTACTAGGCCTTTACAACTTGATAAAGCATAAATAAGAAAGAAATGCAGATGATAAATATCCGTGGTCCTGATGCTTAAGATCATTTTTAATGAACAAGAATACATAAATCTAAGTAATATACAGGAAATGAGTCCACGTTCACCAAGAGTTTTCTTCAATTGACATGCAAATCATCATTTGGTTTTTACTCTCTATTTTCCATCTCAAACTGTAGGCGAAATGATTACTGCATCTATTTTCCTAAATGCCACAGGCACAAAAGGCAATAGTAGCACTTACAAGAATTATAGCGTCCTCCCCAGGACTAGGTAAGCCTTTTGTAATCATATCCTTTGATATATAACCTTTTCCTCCTTTCCAATTCTTTGAAGGATTATCAACAGTATAGAAAACCTGGAAAAAATATATTATATTCCTTTGAATCTTAAGCATGTAGCTCCTGATGACAATAATAATTTTTTTCAAAATAAGCTAAGCTATACCTTTAAATTAGGGTGGCTAGCAGCAAGAATGTCTAGTTTCTGTTTGAGCAAAATATCATCTGGCGAAACATTGCCATAAAGCAGGGAAACCTACAAGATTCAGTATTTTTTTTTTTCAAATAAAAGTTTAATCCTGGAATATAAGCAAAATCTGATATTTGTTGCAAGAAAGCTGTTTCAATGCCTCCATATTTAAGGTAATTTAGGTCTTCAACATTGTTGGCAGATTTCGTGAATAATGATTTAATTTAATAGAAAACTGAATCTTAAATTTGTGTGGTTTTTCATAATATGCTGCAATTATTTTGTTTCCTTCTAGTAAAGTAGTCCTTGCTGTACATTTACTTTTCCATGTATTGTAAAAAGACGTTCCATTTAACTATGTTATCTCTCCTATTTAAACATGAATGACAGACATCAATCAGTAGGAGATTTCTTTAGGTTGTGTCTTTGGACGTTAAAAAACATATCCAATCTAAAAATCAGAATTAAACTATTTGGTGGGATTCACATCAACATCAGATAAGCTTGTCACTCTTTATTGCCCACCACTTTGTGCGTAACTTTTATTCAATGTATGTACTTTTTATCCAAAAAATAAAAAGGATAAGCTCATCCCTCACCTGTGATTTATCATCAGGATTTTTCAGTATTGCATCAATAACCTGAAGCATTGGAGTAATACCTGTGCCCCCAGCAATCTGCATGACGTGCAAATCTAAGATTTTTCATTGACATCCTAATTCATTAAACTAATATTATGTACACTTTTAATAAATAAGAAACATTCAACAGTGTTAGAAGATATTACGATTTAGAAGATAAAACAGCCACTAAAGAACTATATTTTGAGTGGAAAAGAAACGGAGAACAAATTAAACTGATCACACATTACAGAAGCATAAAATGTGAATCCTTAAACTGAAATCTCAATTAAGGGTCTGACATCACTAAGGATAAGACATTAGGATGTAGAATGGTTAAGTCTCCCTTTAAGTGTTGCAAGACGAACTAGATAAGTCAGTAATCTATCTTACCATGCCAATTTGTTTCTTCATATTTGGAGTATATTTGATCTTTTCAATGGGGCTGCATATGTAAGAAAAACAAAGAATGATAAAAAATACATATTTATGTTTGTAGAAACATATTTATGGTCTATTACTTTAACTTTCTTCAGTTAAAACTATGGTTCTTGCAAAAAAAGAAAGAGTAAAAGAAATAAATTAGCCGTATATCTCTGTTACATATTTACATTTTGTCTCTATTATCTCTTTATTTTCTTTAAAAGGAGATTCATATTTACAATATGTATACAATGTTAACTGGAAAACGTACCCTTTCACTTCAAGGACATCACCAGGTTTTAAGGTCGCAAAATGTTGACTCATTTTTCCATCTGGATATACCTGCAATATATTTGCTCTACAATAATTTATAAAAAAACAAAAGATAAATAACGCTTCCCATCTGCTTTGCAATTTGTGTAGAAAAGAGCATGTAGAAGGAACATTTATACCAAAAGAGAGATACAAGTGTCTGCATGAATGATAACACACCTTAATTAATAAGTCAAAGTATCCCTTCGAATCTGGATCTGATATAGGAGTATACCTTAAATTAAACCATAAAGTCTAGTTAAGTCCGGAAGCTCAACATGGCAACATTTAAGGAAGAACTGATCAAAGTGCCTCCAAAGAAGATATAATGATAAAAGATGATTTTGAGCTCAAGCACAAAAGAATAAGACATTTAATTGGAAACCAAATGGAGGTCAAGTAAATCAATTGAATTCAAGTGTATCCACGCGACAAAAAACGTTTTGATTCAAAATACCATCAAATGAGCACTAAAAATTTTCAAACTTTAAGTTAAAGTTTAAAACAAGAAAACCAGCAAAAAATCATACATCATATGCCAAAAGTTGTACAAGAAGCCTTACGGGCGTATGACATATTTTGTTTTCCCTTCTGCATCTTGTCCGGTTGGAGCCCTAAATAGGGGAAGAAAGTGTGATGACAGTGCAAAGAGGTTTGTCAATTCTAAATCTTTAGACAAAATTATTGATAAACCATAATTGAACCTTGTGATGATACATGACGCAACATCTAAACCCAATTTGACAGCAGGATCGAATGAAAACCTGCCATTTTATGACAAAGAAGATAACTGCTAAGGACCCAAAACATCTGAATCTTACGATGAAACACTTGAACATTAGGAGGAAATTGAGAATCCATTGGATATTTGAAACCATAAAGATAACAACGGAAAAGATAAAAAAAGATAGAGATGCACGTTTGAATAATACCTAAATAAATGACTGTTATGGCTAACCCTTGCAGTATCTTGCAACTTGAATTCAATCCATTTATTTGGATTTAGTGCTGAAAGTACATCATATAGCAGACAATAAAGAGTGTCCCATATACATTAGGTACTTCGGGAATTAAGAGTCTTCATTGTACTTTTGAATTGAAACTTAAATAGATAATAATAAATAGCCAATGTGTTAGAGCGGGACTAACCAACTTTCTGTTTGGCCTCGTCAATGCTTTGATCTAGATGAGCCTGTAAAGAGGTATAGAAAGGGCTGAGCCAGATTAGACAGGGCATCTTCAAAAACTGATGCAAAAAACTCTTTCTTCTATAAGAGACTAGAAACTACAATAATCTTGTGTATACACAGAGCTTGCAACAGCTGTAATCTATAATAACTTCAAAGGATACCAAAAATTACAAACAAAATCACAAGCTATCAGAACAACCATACTAATATAATATCAACTTGATTTCGTTGTAGCTATAAGAGATATCTTGTTTCAGTCAACATTGATTTATAAGCTAAATTGTATTTCTCTGAACTTATTTAAAGCTCATGTAAGCAAGTAAAACATTTCTGGTAAAATAAGCTCACGCGTTTCTTTCTTTCATTAATTAATTGAAATTAAGTGAACTCAAACAAGGTGAATAAGCTTCAAATCCTAACTAGTAACTCATTTTAATTTTCAAATTATTTTAGAAAATAAACAATTTTAAGACGTCGGGTTAATAGAAGCTGAAATATTTTAAAAAGGGCTTAAACAAGTGACTAAACTATAAGCTGCAGCAAACGAGCCAAACAGGTACAACATCAACTTAATATCATATTCACATAGACCCAGATTATTGATCTTCAATATCATCAATTCAACCATGTGTAATCATTCGTCTCCAATTTCCAAGAAGACCCCGGCCAACATGGAACCCCGCAGCATTAGCTCATGCAAGAGGGATACAGAATCGAAAATGATACATAAATTGCGCGATAAACAAGTAAGAAAGTTTAACCTACGAATAAATTAATAAACTGTATCCGGTAATTTGGGATGGAACTTGCGATCATTGTTCAACACATTGATTGAGACCAATCGCATCAACCAACCCGAAACACTTACCAAATTTGAGGAGGAAAAATAGCAGAAATATGAGATTCCACCAGAAACCGCAGCAACAACTCCAAAAGGAACTCTGAAATCAGTGTGGTTGAACTTGGATTGGCCTCCAAAGGCATCCGAGAATGCGAATGAAGAAGCTTTAGCGAATCTCCTAAACAGCGCCGCCATTTCCAGCGAAGAAGAAAGCAAAAGAGAAACTGAGAATCGGAGGAAACTTCAGGTAATTCCTCCCGTCTTGCTCGGAGCGACGTTAGGAGACGATACAGTGTGGACAAAACTATTTTAAGTCCACTACTCCCGAAGTCAAACCTTGCCACGTGTATATAACAACTTTTCATTAAATAAATTACAAACTTTACCTAGAATTAAAGATAAATACAAAAACGAACCTAAAGTAAGATAGTATTTTTAACTGAAACACTAGACTTTTCATTTTATCAATTGATATATAAAAATTTGATGTGTTAACAACGAACGTTTTGTTGTTAACATCAGGTATATTGATATTTTGAACACTATATCGTCGTATTTATCATTATTTTTATCAATACATAAATAATACGTCAAAATTAAACTTCGGTGGATCGAAAATAAGAGCAGTGATGAAACCGTTCAAGTTCAATAGAATAGCCCCGAAAGCCACTTGACAAAACTCCAAGCCATTAGTGAACTTGTTGCGCAACGAAACCTCCTCAATTTATGAAATCTTGAGAGTTGCAAAGGTGATAATTTAGATTTTGAAATCTCACTTTTGCAATTCTATGAATTTTTATTAAGATTGTAGTCACGTCACCTGATCCTGAGATACAATAAACCTATGACAAGGACATGTTCATCATAGTTGACACCTAAGATAATATCTCCAATCTATTTTTTTCGTCTTTCTATTTGTTTTTAGTTTAGTTTCTATGGCAATGATACGACCAATTTTACACAATAATGCTTTCGTTTTTTGTTTTCGCACTCTGAAGATTTATTTTGGTTGAATTTTAATGGACAACCTTGGAAGGATCTTTATCAATCATTCTACGTAGCAAGTCTTTGGTCGAATAATAAAAGAAAAGGAGACAAGGGTTTCACCGCCTGAGAACATATATGTTGCCATTTTCATCTAAAAGAAGAAGAATCAGGTTCTTCATCTGTTTCATGTATTTACTTTGACAATTCTTGCTTTGTTTCCCATACCACCCACAACACAGAGAGAGAGAGAGAGAGAGAGAGAGAGAGAGAGAGAGAGAGAGAGAGAGAGAGGAGTTTAATTGCTTCGTGCATGGATAATGCAATTCCAATAAAGCTAGAGAACGACTATTAATACATGGCTATTAATTTTTGTTAGTAAAAACCAAGGAAACATTCAGATAAATAATAATATTGCAGCAGAAGTTTGATTAATCTTCAAAAATATGATCCTCTCTTCAATCAAGCACCTGAAAATGGCAAATAGAAAGTGTATCACAGACCAAATTTAGTAAAAAAATATTCCTAGTTTTAGCTTTCTTACCAAACTGCCTAGGTGTTTTGCATTTAAAGCACTCCATCCTGCAAGCATAGTTATGAACTTTGCAACCCCCTCTGCATTATTCACAGATCCACCATTAGCAAGTAAACAGGAGAAGATAGAAACAATAGGCAGTGGCTAATGGATATATTTTTTATTTAAATTCATGTAAATTGGTAATTATATAATGAAGTAAACAAATAAATTATGTTACTGAATTGAGTTTACCTTGCGCAAATCCAGTCACCCTCTTTCCATCCCGGAGGGAATGAACTGTCATTTTCATTATTTTTAAGTGCGCCGCAACGGTGGCAGCTCGACCTGCTCGCATAGTTATGAACTCCACAGTTGATGGTCGTGCAATACCAGTCGCCGGGAAGAACGCCGATCCGATTCGCATCGTAAAGCAATGGGTCCGGACCTCCAAATTTAGGGTACCCACAAAGTTGGCAAGCTTCTCTCTTTTTGAAATTCAAGTGCTGGCATGCTCCACACATCCAGTCTCCTCCTGACCAGCTCATTCTCTCTGTTTAATATCATTAAATGTCAATGATTTTATGAATATTTAATTTCTAAAAATACATTCATTTGTCCCACGAAACTGATCATCTTAATGAAAATCATGGTATAAGTTCAAAATTAGGTCAAAATATTTCATGATAAAGAGATGGTCTAAGTTCTTGGCTAATATTTCACACAGAAGTACAGTAAAACGAAGAAACTACAAAGATATTGCAATGAGGAAGAAAGCTCCTCACCTTGAGAAGAAGAACAAGAAGAGGAAGAAGAAGAACACTAAAATCAAGGTTTTGTTGCCGGTTTGATCTTTGGAACGAGTTGGTGAATCCGTCTGCTGTGTTTGTCAATCCTTTTATAGCTGCAGGAGGCATTTTTCATTATTCCTTTCACCTTTTCAAGATTACTGATTTTTTGGAGATAGAAACAATAGAACTGAATAATATAATTCATTTCAAAAACTAAATTAAGAATAGAGAGAACATCCTCGTATTATATACAAGATCTTTTACATAAGTTCTTACGATGTGGAACAACATATAATAAAATTCTTAGAAGAAGAAAACATTCTGACAAAATTTTTTATTTCTTCGCACTGTTCTTTATGAATTTCATGACTTTGAATATGCTCTCTAAAATTTAAGCAACACAACGCCTTCGTATCATTAGTAATTTACGAAACTTATGTGTCATAAAAAACAATTCAACATATTATTCTCCACCGTTCATCACTATGAATCTCACTCATGACCCATGCCAGGTCTTCATATTCTTGTTGCATGCATTATTTAAATACTAATAAGATAATTGCATGGTCATATCATAGGTTCTAAAATAATCAACGTCGCATGTGAAAGTGTTAAGATTTGAAAGTATTCATGTGGGAGGACTAATGCATGCATGATTTGTCATCTTCTAAGAATCCAACTTGGCAAATAACACCTTCCCCATTTATATCCAAATAATTCTTTCACTGACTTTGATTGGAATAAATTCCTCTTTTCCCCTTCAAGATGAACCTCCATTGTCAAATTCTTTCTTTCTTTCTACCTCCTTTTCGAATCCATTTCACCAATAATTCAACCTTTTCTATCCTAGATCGACTCCTTTATCGGCACCCATTTTTCTTTTACATCTTTGATGGATGAATTCGGCTTTTTTTATTATTATTATTTTATTTTCCATAATTGGAATAAATTGATCTACAAATCTTCTTAATCATCTCTCGTGATGTGCTTTGATCCTCTCTGCTGTTCGAGTGTATGTATGTTTCCTCGGATCGACTTCCTGGTCATTTTTTTAATTTGGACGAGGAAGACTGTACCTTGAGCATGTTTTATTAATCAAGGACATTTGTGGAGTTATCAACTATTTGTTTTGCCCTAGTATCATCATAGTATAACATCTCCTGATGGTTTTGTCACAACCGAAAGGGGAGGAAATGATTCGAGAGTTGCACAAATTTTCAAAATGTTTTTCAAGCAAGCAAAAGTCCAACTGTCCACCCTAAGATGTTATATGGTTTGAAACACAAAACTTAAAATGACCATGGTCAATCTCACAATAAATGATCTCTAATTAGAGTAAGATGATAGTGTACTAAACAGAAATCTGAATCCAACTTTGAATCATAAAATGTTTTGTTAAAGTTTGATGACACGATTTTTTTTTTCAGTTAGGCTAATGGACGTGCATTATGAATCTTCTTTAATCTCTTCTTTCACCTTATAAACATTTAAGCTTGAATCGTAAAATTTACAATTGTAATTGGGTGTTTATAATGAATTTTCTCCTATCCGTGATTTTTTCCCTAAAAGAGTTCAATGGTGTTTTGTCACTTAAATTTGTCTTTGTCTTCTCAGGATAGACTGTCATCTCTAATACTTTGATTACAATAATGTTTGTTTAGAGACTATACAGATTTATTTTTGGGATTATCCCAAAACATGTTGTATTAGATAGAAAAGAACTCTACTTATAAATCATTCACTTTTTATTATTCCAAACGATGTGAGATTTTACACCTCTGCTGATATGAGTTGAATCTTCACAATCTACAAAATTTTGAGTTAGCCTTATCTTCACAATACGGGCTATCACAATCACAAAATAAAAAAAATTACACAAAAGTCTCTACACATAAAGTTTGACGTATATCATCTTAGATATTTTAAGGCCACAACATAATCTCTATTTAAGAATATTTAACAATTTCATTAAATCAAATGTAAAAGGAATATAAGGATTTTGTTTTGTAGTATTCAATCGAAAGGAAAGACTAAATTTTAAAACAAGAAAGAAACAAACATCAAGAAAACAAAATGGCACGTGCTCTTATTTCTCCCCTTCAAGGTGGCTCGTGTTTGTGAGTGCCTAGAACGTGTTTATTATCAATTTCATAATTAGGGGTTTCGAAATCACTATCTCCACCAAATTATATTTCCTGCTTTAAATTTAATTAATTAAAAAATTGGAAAAGAAGTCCCGTTTTATTAAACAGTAATATTAAGTTTACCAACTATTTGTATGCTCTAATTTTTACTTATTGATGTAGGACTCTTTTATTGGTATAATAATTAAGATAAATAATAAATAATTTAAAAATTATATTAACTCTACCAATGAATGAACATCACATTAGAAAATAAAATTAGAGTGTAAAAATAAATAATAAGCTTAACATTATTATTTGAATAATCGAACGTTGGTCTTGAAAGAGTCGAATATTTTTTGGATAATTAGAGTTTATTGCTCAAGAAAAAAGAAATATTATAAAGTTTAGAATTCAAAGACCTCCACGAAGAGATAGAATAAATTTCAGAAATATTGGCGATGAGATGAAAGTGATTATGGGGTGGTTAAATTGCCTTTTCCCATCATTATTTTAATTTCAAATACATAATTATAATTTTTTTTTTAAGAAATTTTAAATCGGTTAGTAATTCGTCGAAGAACGAGAATTTTCAAGTAGGTAGTTCTTAAAAACTCAATTAATATCATTTGAGTGTATATTTGGGAGGTTAATGTTGATGGGGTGGGTTAAGGTTGATGGATGGGATTTAACCGGTGCAAGAGTAGGTCGAGATCATTCAAGTTCCTTAAGAGTTTTTAAGGTGAGACTATTCTTGTATGTCTAAATTGTATCGGACAGTATTTGGAGATTAAACTCTACACTATGTTGATGTCACTGATAAAACTTGTAATTTATCCTCGTGTGAACAATGGTTTTATTTTAATTTAAAAATTCTGATGTTATTCGAGAATTTTAAGATTTGTTTAGATAGTTTGGTTCGTTTAAGGCTGGACCATTTCCCGTTTTGTCAAGGGTCTTTCGTGAATCGTAACAAAAACAACACATAAATTTAGGCAAAATATTTTCCTAAAAAATAAAATTTGATTCGTCAAACACAAAAGATATTGAAAGATTAAGGTTTTAAACTATTCTTTTTTTTTTTTCCAAAAGCTTAGAGATGATGAGTTTGATATGAAGGAATCACCGTCACCTCGTAGATAGTAAAAAGAATATTATTATTGAAAGTGAAAAACCTCAGCCGACTCTCTCTCTCTCTCTCTCGATCTTTATTCTCCATGTGCGAGTGTTCTTAAAAGCAGGACAATTCTCTGCAACAATACTTGGAGAATCCCCATCCATAACAGTCGTCTCTTTCAGTATTTGAATTCATGTATATTCCTTTTTTGAGTTCATTGGACTCTCTACGATTTGTTTTACATGAACAGGATTATAGCTTAACTAAACATGGTCATTCAAATTCAATACTGGTTAGATTGGATTATGTTTGGTTGAGTTTGGGTCATATTTGGATCACGATAGGGTTTAGTTATAAAATCTATCGATTTTTCAATAAATAAAGAGTTCGAGTAAATTTTTTACATTTTTTTATATTAAATTATTTCGTAGTTAACTCAAATTTTCGTTGCTTCTCCGTGCAAACACGTGTAATTTCAATCAAATTGATAAATCAAAGTTACATCCCATAAAGTTGTGGGTAGCGTTAAAATTTCTAAGGAATTAGAATTTAAGAATTTTTTTAATATATTTAAATACTTTTAATTTCTTGGATTTGAATTTTATTGTGACATTTTTATTTTTTGTAATTACTACATGAATCTTTAGCATTCTACTGGATGATCGAGTCATCTTCAGGGTTGTTCAACTACAAATTTCCTATGGGTCGTGACATCAACTCTATCGTTTTTACATCCAAAATCAAGAACGAAATTGAAGAACTATACTAACCGAGTTTGATTCTTTTTCCGTTATGCTTTGTTTTTCCTAGTCTAGAAGTAGGGGTTGTAGTTAATTAATAAATTACGGTTGGCAGTATAGCATGTTGACAACCTAGACAAAGATATGGTATACTTTGTATTATCAACACTAATTGTCGAAGTTCATTACCTGAGAATGTGACGATCATAAACACCGAAATCGTGTATGTAGTTTTTTAGTGTAGAATACACAATAAAATGAATAATCAGAAATACGTAAAAACTGTTTGCGTCGACATTTTGAAAAGTTTTTTTGGCTGGGATTATAACAAACTATTGTAATAAACACATTGTCATAGATCCTTCGCTTTGGTTACATCGATGTGGATTGCCTCGTGTAATCACAATAGAGCTGTTTTTGCTTAGAAATTTCAAGGTATTTTCGTCGTAGATTAGCTTTTCGTATGGAGTTTTAAAAGGCGACATTAAAATATATTTGTGTCCTATGTACATAGATTTTATGTTATTAACATATCTAAAACAATGGAAAGGTTTTTAGGATCAAACAAAACCAACGTTTTATTCATTCATGTAGAAAGAGGAATGAGGTGAGAAGGGATTTTACAAGAGTGGGAGAGGGATGAAGAAACTCTACAGCCTCGGAGTTCTAACCCTCAAGGTGGAGAGATCGTTACCGCATTTTAATGTTTAGAGTTTAATTCTTTGAAGGAGTTCGTCCTTGCCCTTGCTAGCACAGTCTTGTCTGCCACTATGAAATATGCTGCTCCTGCGACTGCGCGTTGAAGATGATGAGCCACAATCGAGAGAGAGAGAGAGAGAGAGAGAGAGAGAGAGAGAGAGAGAGAGAGAGAGAGACCAGTGGATATTATGAGGGCTTGAGCAGTGTGGTTGAGGTGGCTTTTTGCCCATGGCAGCATCCTCACGCTAGCAAGCTGAAGCTTTATCACATTAGTTTGCATATCAAAAGCTTCATACTAACCCGACTTTCATTTCTTTTTTGGTTCATGTTTACAAGCATTTACATTTTTTAACCTAGATCCAGAAAGATTACTTAAACAAGCTTTCAAATTAGAGAATTTTCCATCCTCATTCATACTCACAGTAGGAATGGCCGTTGCAATACTTGCAATAGCTGCTGCTTTGGCTCCTGCCATAACTCCCTCTGTAATTCCATTAAAAAACAAAAGGAAACCCATCAGAATCTGATCCTGATAGAGATGAAAATCCATAAATAATAATATAATATATATTTCATTATTTTCTGAAAAAGACGAAGAAACAAAGGGAAATATAACCATTTGCACAGCGTTTGGCCAAAGTGAGCCTGGGGTCCAGGGAAGACGACTGTCCTAGATTTTTAGCCATTGTTGAAGAAAACAGAAAGCTTCAGTGGAGCAAACTGCTGATCTGCACTGGTAAGAAAAAAAATGGACTATGAGAAGAATATTTATAGTAAGAAATGGAGTGAGAAAGTGATGGAAGCCTTTGATGGTTTTGATCTAATTCAGTGTTTCAATCCACTTGTTTTCCATTTCTTCTGTCCTTTTGTTATATTCAACACATTTTTTAAGAGTTGAAAATCGTAACTATTGATGATTGCACCTGTTTCTAATATTATGGTGAAAAAATTAAAAAAAACAAAATTTCACAAATTCATTATTGAATCTAAATCTCAAAATGAATTTTATTAGCAGAGAGAAACGTATGATGTAAAATTTTACTCCTATGTTTATCCTCTATCATCTTCATTGTTGATATTAATTAATTAATACGATAAATTATAAATAATTAAAATAATTAGAAATTAACCCGTATGCACTCTTAATTTGGCATTTATTGATTCAAAAGTAATTGGGTAAGTTCACTGACCTAATCTATTTTTTTAATTGACTCCTTTTTTTCTGAAAAGTTGTTGTACGAAAGCCATTAGTTTTTAGGACAAACTACCCTAGGAGATGACTAAAACAATGGGCAGTTCGTTCATGTGATAGAGACACGTGGCACCAATGGGTTTTGATTTTCAGAGTGGGTTGGGTTTGGGTAGTTCCTTTGGTTAATGTTAATGGACTGAACTAAAAAGACAATAATGGAGAAATTAGCATTTGAAATGATTACATTGAACAAAATCACAAACCCAACAAAACTTGTAAGTATTAATACTTACTTATGATTGGTTAAATATATTCGTGTACCAAAAAGATCATGTTAGAAAATAATGATAGCACTTTTCTACTAGTTTGTGCTTGTGGAATAATCTCTCTTTCTTTTCATCATCAATCTTATTAAGGATGCGAAATAAACAATCTTCTTATCATTAAGCTTATTGAAAGTGTTATCAGGAAAACGACGTTGTCACGGCCGTGTCTTCACTAAATCACCTTCCTTGAACAATTTAAGGCATCGCTTACGGCATGCATCATACTTGTAAAGATAATTTGCCTTCTCGTCTTGACATATTCTTGGCATTTTTTCAAAGATATTATCATAGCCTTTACTTCATCTATTTAACGTATTTTGCTACGTTTGCGCGTACATTTTTCATTAAATTGTTTCCTTTACGTGTGTGAGGGAAACATTTTGCTATTTAAGCAGCAATACGAATTGTGGCATCAAATCTCTACCCAACTATAATTAAACATGTAAAAGATATAATGTTCTTATATCACCTCAAGTAATCATCTAGCATTACTTCCAGAATTCAAGATCATAAAAGAACTTGACAAAGAAAACAAAGCTTAAGTCGTACATAGAAACACAACTACAAATAACTTGTAATCAACTCTGGCTAGCAAAAGCAATAAATAAATCATACTACCAAAGTTTTTAAGACCAAAAAACAATTATTCCAAACTCATGTCAAACATTCTGGACAAAGTAGCATGTACAGCGTGAATCGCTTGAAAAGTTCACACCAATTATTGTACAAAAATCAATTAACATGTCAAAAAAAGGCAATTATACAACACTTACGGTCTATGAACACATAAAATCAGCAATGCACACTAATCTGGTCTCTCTCTCTCTATCTCTCTGTAATAGGCAATGTGTTCTAGATCTCAAGCACAATGAAGCAAGGATTTAACAACATAGACCAAAAAAATAAAGAACGACCAAAACTTTTCATTCGGCAAGTTGATGGTAAGCAGCAAAGCAATATGATGCGTACCTTCTTCCAAAGACCTGGAGTTTTGATTCTTTGTGGCTATTCAAATGGATTGCGACTACTAGAAGAGGACGGATGCGGCCTAGCAGGTGCTGAGAATCTCTCCACCATCTGATGGCCTGCATTGGAATAAGCAGGTCTCTCACCACCAAAACCCTCAACTCCCGGAGCCCTGACAAATGTAAATGACGAAGCAGCACATTGTCAGCAATTAATGTTTGATTAAAGATTACAAATTAACAATAACATATCATATGGAGGAACTCCATAAATCAGCAAAGAAGCATCTTAAAACCTTTCCCTGAAACAAGTAATACAGTTATGGTGCAACCATCAGTTGATAAAGTTTTTTAGTTATTTACTTTCAGCATTTTATTTGACAATGAAAAGTTGACACATCCAAATAAATATCTTGAATTTACTAAAATTGACATTCTTTTGGGTATTATATCTTTTGTGATAGCCATTTAATATAAATATTTTCATCATGCAAATGAGTTTAGTTTGTTATCTACACAATAAATAGTTGTAATTTTTTAAACCTTCAAGCCATTTTAATATTGATCTAAAATTGGTCAATTAATAAGTACAGCTTGACATAGCTCCATCTACACACAAGCAAATAACGAGTTCCTTGCATGGTTTCATCAAAGATATCAACAATAAACTTCCATCAGAAAAAAAGGATATTTTATGTTACCAAGCAAATATAAATTAAACTTCCATATTTTCAAGTCAGCCAAAAAATATTACAATATACTGGTCATGAAAAGGATCCGTTACCTTGGTTGCATGTTACTAGGCAGTCGCTGACCATCGTACATACCTGAAACATCCAAACAGAATTTTGCGAATACAAATATTAGGATTGGAATAAGAATTGTATAAACATTTTTATGGAAATTTTAACAAAGTAGTTACCTGGTGGAATTGAGGAGGGATATGATGGCAGGGGAGGCAATGATGCTGAATAAAATGGTGGTTGACTGGACATCCATGCTGATGGGGGAGTATCGACACTGGCACTGCGCATCAAGCCCAATGCAGGTTGTCCAGCAGGCAGAGAACCTTGCAAGGAGGCCAGAGAAGGAAACTGCATAGTAGAGAACACAGATAAATTAGAATTTTACAGAAACAATTGCTAACTTCTTAAACTAATTTGATATACATAAATAAATATGTTTTCACCACTTATATGCTCATTTTTCAATTTTGAAAAGTGAAAGAACCAAACTAATACATAATAACTTTTTGGCATTAACTTAATTCATCATCTACCCAAATGTATACACAAGATGCATTAACCTAATTTTATACAAAAGAAGCCTTTGAACATTTTTTCCATTATTAGTCAACCAAATGTGTACACATCACATGGACTAAAATCAAAATCAATGAACAGATCATTCTGGTTGAATTTTAATCACATACCGACAATGAGGCATGAACTTGAGGTGGTTCATTCTTGAGATCAAATGGATTTGATGACTTCACTGACTGTGTAAACTGTTGCATTGGCTGTAGAAAAGAGTATGCAGGCATTTAATGTAAGTATTTGTTGTCTGGTTGACAGCATTATGATCGAGACATAAATAAACTGCACGTGATAAAGTTGTAATTGCACCACTATTGTGTTATATTGCATGTTGAAATTCATTCCTTGTGGTGGACCAGCATGCCACCCTGGAACTGGAGCAGGATAGGAAGAGTAGGTCCCACTAAAAATATCCTGCAGATTATTGAAGACAGAAATAATGAGCAATAAACACTCCTTCCTTTCTCAACTTCCTCCCTCCCCATCCCCTCCAAAATAGACAAACAAAAACATCTGCTCACCCACAAGCATATAAAAAAAACAAAGAGATTAAAATATTACTGCAGGTAGTTCTTTTCTTCCACTTGGTTTCACTTCCACACCAGAAGTCACATCTTGAACAGGTTTTGTAACAGGATGGGATAGCTGAGCTGTTGAATGACTTGGAGGCCCTTGAGAATTAGCAGCTTGTGATATGTTCCATGCCTGAGAGTAGTCACAATAAAAAAAAAAGGTAAACAAGTACAAAACTGGACTAATTTTTAACAAAATGAGAACACCAGGCAATAAGGCTAACACGATTTGGCATATATTGTTCAGTCATTGGCTGGACTTCTGAGCTTGGAAATAAGGAAGTTTGTTGTGTCTGCATGGTCGGCCATAAAGGCACACCAGCACCACCAACAAAGGAATTGGAACCACTGACAGGTGGTGTCGATATTAATATAGAAGTAGGCGTAGTTAAAGTTGCCCCACCAGTGAAATGAGACATGTGCATATTCCCTACAGATGGAAATGTCGAATCACCAAAATTAGGTAACATCGTAACTTTTGCTACAGGTGCAGCTGTTAGAGAGATATATCATGCATTCCAGAAACAGTACCAGGAACAGATGTTGAAACTGATAATTCTGATAGTACAGATTCCAATTTACTCTCGCTAGATCCACCCTGAGAGAATTTAAGTTCAGGAGCAGTATCAAAAGAGGCCCAGTTGTCATTGCCAGAACTCACTGACTGTGGAACAGATTGAGTTGCAATTGTTTGATAAGGTTGTGGGACAGATGAAGCAGGAGGTTCAGGACCGTCATCAAAATCAATTAAACTTCTAGAAACTTCAACTTTAGTTTCCACCTCGGTACCATCAACAGAACCCAAACTACTGGAAGAAGCAGTTCGCTGCAGTTGAAGCATAAGTAAAATTAATTCAAATAAGAACATTCATAGTCATAACAAGTTACTTATATAAAAGGTACTCCAACTTTACACCATAAATTATACCAAGGAATTTATTAAAGAAGCTATGTATTTCTTAAACAATTAAGTTAGTTTTTTAGCATTGCTAGATATACATCAAAAACTCACATTTTTGGGTCCAGTATAAATTCATAGAATTATCCTGATCAAAATTAAGAGAATAAGTTACCAACAATCCAAAAAAATTAGTTGTTGTCTAGAAGTTAAGTCAACATTTATGTGATTCTTAGCATTTAATCTTGCGTGAAGGTCAATTTTTTTATTGGCCCTACATGTGAATATTTCAAATTTTAAATAGGTTAATTTGGTGATACAAAAATTCTATAAATTACAAATAATTTAAAAAGTTAAAGCTATTGTATAGAAGTTATTTTTTTCATTATCATTTATACAGTTTAAACAAAAGAAACACTTCTTTTAACTATTTTAAATCAACGGCAAACAATGCCTAGTTGACCCTGGGTGAAGAAAATTGCATATTCGTGAACAAAGGAACGCTGCAGCAAAAATCACAGTTCACTGGAGCAAAGATCTATTTTAGATATGAAATAGTTAGTAGCATTTATGCATCAGAAAAGCATGTACCTCACATAAATCACCAAGATAAATCACCATCACAAAAGCATTAGCACGATAAATTACCAACAATTCAAAAATTCTAAGTAGCTGTATTGAATTAATTTAATATTTATATAATTCTAAACAAAAGAAACACTTTTTAACTATTTGACATCTACAGCAAAAATTCCTAATTGAACTGAGGTGAAACCAATTCCATACGCCCAACAGAATGATGCAGCAAAAGAAACATACCTCAGTGGAAAAAAGATAATACTATTAGATATGAAATAGCTAGTAGCAATTATGAATCACGGAAGTATTCATCATATGTGACATCATAAGATTAAACATTGCATGAGAATTCATTATCTGAATTTTATCAATATCAATTTGAAAAGTCATATTAAACAAAAAAGAAAGATACCAACAAGATGACATATGTTACATTAACTAGAAGCCTCACCTGTGTATGCACAGAGACTGCTGTTGTTCTGCTTTCGTTGGTTCTTGGTGGTTCAATTATACGAAGAGGTATTACATTCTCTCCCAATATTTCCCTGACTGGTCTTACTATGGGGGGGCTGGATGGATCGAGATCTTTTGATCGCTCAGGGGATCTGCCTTCAAGCTTTGAATCCCCATCAGATACTCTGTAGTTTTCAACCTTTTTCTCATTCCCAAATCTATTCTCTCGACGCCAGTCATTGACCACCCCAGTACGAGCAGGACTCTTATAGTCACTATATTGCGGACTCTCCTGGCCAAAACCAGGACTTCTTCTTTCATCAGGACTTCTTCCACCAGGACTGGATTTTCCACTGTAAGGACGCTCATATGTATTTCCATATGGGGGACTTCGAGAACCTCCCTGATATGAATCTGTTCTTCTGCTTTCATCTTCCTTCCCATCCTGAATAAAATATTTGGGAGATAACCATTAATTTCAAGTTTCAGGTGATAAGAAATATTGTGAGATATCTTTAGAATGAAGGGTACCATCTTTCCTTTAGGAGGATTATCAGAGCTCCTGACTCCACTATATCTCCTATCCACATAAGCATGTTTAATAAAGTCTCTAAGTCGGTCAACATTGCTGAAAAGAAAGGAATGTGTCAGAACAACAGTCACATGGACATCATACATTGAAAATACCAAAAACAAATAACAACCTGTTGGAAGGAAAAGAATGACGCTCTGGATCCAATTCCTTAAAGTAAATTTCTTTTGCACGCTGTAAATATCAAAAGATAAACCAAGAAGAGAGACTAAGATGAGGAGTGAACTACATTCGTACACATGGCCAAAAATTTTCATACAAGATAAGCAAGCATCCATCACTACCTGATTTCCCCCTTCTTGAAGAGCAGTGACTTCTTGTGAAGTGAACTTAGCCATTGATATTGATTTCACTCGATGAGTGAACTCCCGACTGAAATAGATTGATTAGTGAATCTGGTTAATACCAATCAAATTGAATAACGCAAAAGAAAATATTACGTCCACGTGTCTCAATCCAGATATATGCAAACACACAAGTGCATGTGAAAGATCAAATGAGGAAACTAAAGTTAAAGGCACAAAGCATTTGTAATGTGGGACTTACTGTATGCCACTGCAGGTTGTGCAAATAAAAGTACAGAAATTTGTGCATACATACTGTGGACCCTGATTAACACATAACAACAAGTTAGCAAGAAAATAGATGCTTCAGCTTCTTATTGATGTTAATATGTGCAACTATTGACAGCTTCCAACGGCAATTCCAACATATATTGATATCATTGCCAGTACAGGACAAGTGTAAGTATGCAATAACATTTAGCCCTAAAAAATTATTATTTCACTCGTTTTTAAAATAGTTAATCATAAGAATAAGCTTTAAAAAAGTGTCGGATAAAATAAATGGAGGATAAGATTCTTATAAGTCTTAAGATACTCATGGGAGTGAAATAGCAAGCATTAATAAACCATTAATTCATAAGAGATTTTTTCGGTAGAATGATCTATATAATTGTATCGCAAGTCATGAAAATGTGAAATTAAAAACAAAAGGACCCGAACATATGAATGTCTGATATATAAGTTTTTGGCTGTCTTTTTTTGTTTTTAGCTGATTTATTTAAAGTATTTTTTTCGCTTGAGTTTCCAACAGAGGACCTTAAATATTTGAATTTAAATGCTTCGGTAATAAAAGAAAAAGCATCTTTATGTATCAACATAGTTCAACATCAGATAGTACCAATCTTTCTTTCTTTTCAAAAATAAAAACTAAAACGTTTTCGTAAGCTGCCCAATTCATATTATTCCACTCAACCACACTGCATGTAATGGGACGAAAAAAGCAATAAGCATTAGCTCCGCTTAGAGAGACCAATTATCACTTCAAACTACATTGCATTTCATATACGCTCGAGAAATAAAATGAAGCACATTGATTTTTAGATCTTATCACGAGATTCATATAAGATAAGTAATAAAAGAGTACCAGGCTGTTGCAGTTAATACATCGTTTATTTTCAGAAAGCTTTAAAAGACCCCGAATAATCCGTTCATTTTTCTCATCCTCTTTCACCCGATTGGCCATTCCCAACACTTGCTCCAATAAAAATCAATGCTACAAAGTGAGCAAGAAATGTCATGAAAGACCAAAACAAATAGAAGAATACTCTTACAGATAAATAAGAATCAAGATAAAGAATTCGGCACTCTAAGCAGACGAAACAAAACTTAATTTAATAAAATCAGTGATGTTCCCAAAGAAATTCTGCGATTTCACTAGCAGAAAGGGAAAACTCTTAAGCATCGAAAATCTTAACCAGTAACTAATAGCCACTTCAACGAACACAAAATGAACCACAATTCAGCAACTAAAGCGGGCGGATCTCAAAAAAAGGAGGAAACGGAACTCGGTCAAGAAGTAGAAGTGAAAAGAGAAGGAGAAAAAGCAAAAAAGAAGAATCAAACCACACCAGAATCGGTCACAAAGAAGCAGAGCCTTGTTCTTCCTCCGCCGTTACAACTATCTTTGAATATACAAATCGCTATCGATTCTACAACGGAGATAGGCGCAGATCCTGGAGAAGTTGAACAAGATCGGCACCTCCGAACAGGTCAGACAGTAGTCCAAATCCACTTTTTCCTTGAAGGAAGAGGCGAAATTGGGAGAAATTCAAGCGTTCTCGGACACAGAATAATTAGGCTGGACGTTCGGCGTTCGATTTTGACGGTTCTGCCACTTTTGTTGGCAGCTACGTGATTTATAACAGTCCAACCCCTCTTTTAGTCTTTTATAACTTTCCTCGCTCTTAATATTTTCACTAATTATGATTAATTCACTAACTAACTTAATTATTTTATTTTTTTAGTTTATTATAATGATATTAAACACTCGTATACTTCAATTTCAAATGATGTAACAACAATCGTATACTCAAAATAGGTCGTAAGCACTATGAAAATTTACTAATATTCTCGGCATAAGTGACGCGCATCATAATCGTGTACATAAAAAAATAATTTAATTTGGATTTGATCCGACCTGAAATCAGTATAGGCCTCGTATGTTTGGCCGACCTTTGATTTTATTGATGTGTTTTTTATCTAGTGTCGTGATATTCATCACTAGATGTCACAACGATAGATGAGAATAATTGTTAAGCTTAGACAACTATTTTCTTCAATGTTACTAAAAAAATCATTGACAATAATTCTTTTAGCCCTTGGGATGATTTTTTTTTTTTAAATTATGTTTTTAACAATCTATAATATTATTGAATTAATTTTTTCATTACTAGTCAATTCTCTCGATGCTATTAGCTCTCTCACCGTTCTCTC
The DNA here is from genome assembly GCA_022433055.1 of Begonia peltatifolia. Lineage (NCBI taxonomy): Eukaryota > Viridiplantae > Streptophyta > Magnoliopsida > Cucurbitales > Begoniaceae > Begonia > Begonia peltatifolia. The sequence goes on from CM039529.1 coordinate 16,274,500, forward strand.
AAAATTGCCGTGTTTGACATCTTTCTCTAAATAAGCTTTGATTATTTTCGTTAGTCAATCGTATTGTTGTATTGCGTTTGATTGTTTTTGTTATAGTTTTTGAATTATATTATATGACAAACTTTCGTAACTTGAATGTTGATATTGATATCAAATTCATGAAATCCATCAGATCTTCATTACGTTTACTATGCATTCATCATCTAGTAGCGCATGAGAATTACTCGAGACCACAAAAGTTACCCTAGCAGATCGAGAGAAGTGTGTGTCTATATATATATATATTTTAAATAATTTTGTTGACAAATGAGAGTTCAACTTTTTAGATATTAGCAATTTAGAAATTATCTTCAATTTATTTGTCAAATTCAATGTGTATATGTTATTTTTTTCATTCAATTATGTGTTGTAACATGATTTTTAACATTTATTGCAATATCTAACTTATTTTCAAACTCTAACCATCTCTCAAAGTAATTTAAAATTGTCACAGAAAAAATTAATAAAATTGAAAATTTAATTAAAAATTATTGTAGATGTTAAAAATCTAGTTAAAACGTATAATAAATAGAAAAATATGATTATATAGTCGCAAAAACTTACAGAACGTGCTTAAGAATTTTGGCAATTTTTTAAATAGTTGAAAATTTTCAGTTGTTTAATATTGGATTTAAACGAGGAAATCGTATTCAACAAAGTGAGCATAATAACACTATATTAATCATAATCATATAAGTTTTCATTTTGATATACATTTATCTACAAAAGAGTCTTCTTTTTATAGCATTAGTTTACTTGATAAAATATTATATACTATTATCACGCGTTGAACAATATATTACTGCTACTGCTGAAACATGGAAGAATGAAAATCTTATATCAAAGTAATATGTATTGATGGTATGAACTGCCTAAACAAAAATTTTTGAACAGAGAACAACTAGAATTATTTATATTGTAATCTACTTTAATCATACATTGAATATTTAAATAAAAAAATTATGATAATTTATAAATAGTTAAAATATTATATTAGTCAAGTTGTAATCAATAACGGGTTGTATCATCGACGACCACGTGCAACTGAAGAGCGGGGGGAAGAAAAAGAATTACCAACATTTTTAAACGATGCTAAAACAGATGACGTGCTTAGGCGATCCGAGCACTTTATAAGTGTGTTACATCAGAGGAAAACAAAGAAGATAGCACATTGTTAGGATTTCAATTTATTGTTAAATTTGACAACACATTTTGATCTCGTCGTTCTCAAAGTTTTACATGTTTCAAACGGTGCCGTTTCCATTTAGTTTTTTTCTTGTTCAACTCTTGGGTAGGACTTGGAGAAACCGTCGTTGTCATCGTCATTTTGATCTGTCGTCATAGAATCTGGACTTCCTCTCTCTCTCTCTCTCTCAACCATCATTCTCTGTCATTTTTTCACCTTTCTCCGCCCAGAAATACCCATTATGTGAAGCATGATCTCCCATTGTTATGACCTTCAATCTTTGGTTTTGGGTCGAATCCATTGCAGTCAGTGAAATCATAACTCTGAAGAAGTTTCAATGTGGGTATGTTTGTAGCCCTTAGTCCCATCATCATTGCCCTCCCTCTAGATAGGTTAAAAAGTTTGGATCTTCCCATTTCAATGGCTTGTAAGTCGAGATCAAGCAACATAGAACTACCCAAATTGAACCTGCATTAATTAAGGTTGTTCCGTAATTTAATGGGAAAATGACAGAGCCTTGTACTGCATATTTGACTTGACTTATTGGTATTGATTGATGAAGATTAGCCACTAACCCCTTTCTTAATTAATCTCCGTTCATTTGTTACTACTTTCTTTGAGTGAATTAAATAATTCAAAATTAAACAAAAAAATTTATTCTTTTGCTCGGTGGTTATGTCTCTTGTTGCATGTTTGAAAGGAGATGATTCCCCGGTGGATTTTTTATTGGTTTCGTTTTACGGGGAACGTAAAATCTGCTTCCTCTGATGATTTCAAGTGCTTGGGGAAGGGAAAACTCTGTGTCCTCCCATCCTGAGCTTCGGTCTTCTTCTTTGCATTCTCATTTCTCTCCATTTTCTGTCTTTTCCTACTGGTCGTAAGATCCTTTCTGGTTTTTCTTCTTCTTTCGTCGCTGTTTTTGTCCGTCGAGTAACTGTTGCTCACCGACCTAAATCTCCCGTCTCCATTTTGTTCTCTGTTATCTCTTTTTCCACTGTCGGCGCACTGGTGCTATTTCCTGTTGGTTTTTGGAGGTCCTGCACCGAATTAACTGATATTGCAGTAATAATATAATTTTATATCAATACATATAGTCGGCGAAGTATGATTATACGTTCTTAAAATTTTTTTATTAATTTAAATATTTTATATTTTAAATATAAATTATAAAATAATATAATTATTTTATATATATTAAAATATATGAAAATTTAAAATTACAAATATAATTAAAAAAAATTTTAAATTTATAAAAAATATCAAATAAACATAAATATAAAAATTAATCATAAAAATTATTTTTTAATGCAAACAAAAAAAAAATTCATATCATTTATTTGTTAGGCACGTCATTCTCAACATATAGTCTATCAATCAACGAAAACTCGTTTTCATCGTCAAAACACTCTTGCTCATTCTTATTGATCACGTTCATTTGTATGTAGTTTGCATGATTTGGCTACTGCTGTCACCCTGATATCGTGGCAGTCTATGGCTCTTGGGTGATTCGGGCTATCTGGTTCATTAGAATTGGGCCTTCAGGCTCAAATTCTCATTTCTTTAAGTCAACAACGCTATTTCGTAAAAAATACTTTGTTTAGGTTTCATCGTCTTTCTAGCCTAAGCCCTAAGCCTACCAACTTGTGCTACCACGTGTATCTTCCTGCATAATTGTTCCACAGTTGAAGATGATTGTAATAGTTGAAAATTGAACATCTACAAAAAAATAATAATAATAAAATAAAAAATTAAAAATTTATTAATAAAAAATCAAAATATATTTAAATTTTACAATTTAAATATATATCTATAATATAAAAATAAAATTTTAATCCTAATCGAAACGAAATGTCTACTGTGAGCCACAATCGTCTCTACTCAATTTGAATTCATGTCACACTAAATTTAACAATGAATTTTGGTAACGCACCAAACACGGAATCTTTTTTCATCGTATTATGCAACTATACAGCTATTGACTTGCGTTAATTTTTCATGATTTCAAGCGGTAGATGAATATTTCGATTTTGTTAGGATGTGTTGGTGTATCTGTTTATTCTGATTACAAGTAACTTCATGAATAAATTATACTGAAAAGACAACTCCTTTATGAGGTGGGCTCAGCTGGAGTTCAAAGGATGTAACCTTTTTGGAGCAGCCCCCATGATGCCCATCTTCCTAGTTGACTCGTGAACAATTACATTGACAAACAAAATATAACATTAGTACACGCATGTTCGCATTGAAAAATTTCTTCCAAAAAAAAATCAAAATTAGAATACCCAGAATTACGTTGAAAAATTCTTTTGAAAAAAAAATAAATATATAAGATTGAATTTTTCGACTTAATATTGCATGTATTTAAATAAAAAAATAAATATTACATTCTCCTTCGTAAAACACTGAAAACATCGTAACTAATTATGCAATGTCACTATCATTAAATGTTTCGTACAAAGCTTTTTATTTTATTAAAAAAAAAAAACAGGCATCGTGCATTGTATTCGTTTAAAAATTAATAAATTTCACGATGTTGTATTTTTCGCGATGGTCCCGTGCAATGCCTTCTAAGAAGCCAATCTCTGATTTTCGCAACCAAAAGATGTTTGCTACCAAAGTCTTGTTGGTTATCATCTTACTTACACTTATTAACTCAATTTTATGATTAAAAGTGAAACTAAATTGTGCAAATTCTTAGTTTGCTTGAAGTGGGGAGTAAACTATTAATGTTTAACTTCATACAGTTAAAGGTGGGGATGCATCAACACAAAAGTGTCACGTCCAATAATTTGTGTAAACATGTTCATGGACAAAGTACAATGTTTCTAGGTGGATCATACAACTATTATGAAAATAATACGAGAGAAAACTATGCAACTAATCACCTAAAATACCTCTTGAAAAATATTAATTAATTTGAGTTTATTTTATTAAACCCAATTAAAAATCTTAACAACGTATAAAAGTCTGTCTTTCTAAAGTAATTTTTATGAACTTATAATATGACATTTCATAAACGTTTGTTTGTATACGTTATATACGACCATTATTTTTTTAGCGAAAAACATTACTTTCGTAAAAATGTGATCACTTGCAAACAACAACAGGCTCACGGCCATGCCGACCTCGACACTAGTTGTAAAGTGATCTTGATCGTTTTCGGAGACTTCCACAATCATATCAACCTCGCCTTTCCAAAATCATGATTCTCCCATGCAACTCCCACATTTCGTGCTTGGCACTTCCACGTGGACAAATTAGACGCCTCGTTATATTTTGCACAAATTTCGCTTCTTAAATAAAGGGCTCACAATGTGACGATGTCTCTTGACATTGGGACGATGTTTGTAGCTTCTACACTCTTATTGACCTAACTCATTTTCACACAAATCGATTAAGAAAGTCTTCAAAGATGAGCCTCCAACATTATGTTATGAACTTCATCAAGAGATTCGTCACTCTTAACATCAGAAGAATGATTGTGAAGTTGGATGTTCTACACTCACCCGGGTTCTTCTTTGTTCCACTCTCTCTCTCTCTCTCTCTCTCTCTCTCTCTCTCTCTCTCTCTCAGATATCACACTGATGGCTTGACATTAAATAATAATAAAAAATCTTTTATTTAATTAATATTTTTTATTCTTATGATTTCATTATATCATAGCATTAGATATAATATAATAATATACTTTATTTGAAAAATCTTCAACTTAATATTTTATGACATGATCCCATTTTTAGTTTCTTTATAAATTTCTGCATAAACTGGTTACATTTTATAATAAAATTACGTTACTCTTTATTTTTACTTTCTAAATCTTATCTTCTATGTAAAAATTATTGATTGATAAAACTAATATTACTTATCACAAATAATTAAAATAAATCATTAATTACACCAATTAATAATTATTATTAAAAGATAAAAATAGAAAATAAATGCAATATTACTCTAAAATTACGTGCGAAATCAACCAAACTTTGCATCTTCAATAAGAGGCTCAGGAAGAATATCACTTATGTGCTAACATGAAATCTATCTAGACTTCAAAGAAACAAGAGTTTAGGTTTAAGAATGGCGTAAAACACGTGAATTAATTAACGTTGCGTCTGCATTTAAATGCAAGTCATAGAATTAGGTTTTAGGGTTTTCAAAGATTTGTTATTTTTGTTTATTAAGTGGAAGGGAAGCAATGTCACATGGTGACACCAACATGTGAACAAAGAAAAACACATGAAAGTTATTCAAGCATCCCATCATTCACCAGCACTAGTGACCTCTCTTTTCATTGGCCACCAATAATCAAAGCTCCCTTCGGTCAATGTTTCAATGGAATTACATAGAATTCAGAGACAAAAATGCCTAACCCATTTGTTGTATTTACGTATCTACGATGCAGTATAATCTCTCTTTGTGGTAGCTCACCACGTGAAGTTGAAAATTACCCAAAATTATATTAATTGTGAGAGAGCAACTAATATTAGTGGTAGTGCACAATCTCACGTCATTTGGGATAGTAGAAATTAAGTATTTTATAAGTAAACTTCTATTCCTTCCGTAATACAACGCGTTTTGAGATAATCCCGAGAATAAATCAGTATGGACTCTGATCTAAAATGGACAATATTATATTAAGAATACCGAGATTCTCTCTTCTCCCTTATACTTTCCTAGTGCTTGTGACCAATGAATATCAACCTCATAGAAAAGCAAATGTATATTCATCATCCACAACAATCGTTTTCATGCAGTTGAAGCATATCCATCACTCACATGCATGTCGTAAAGCTTGATATTCCTTCTTTCCACCATTGATTGCGACCCATATTCCTTACTTTCTTCACATTTTTTATCACACAGTCATCATGTCGTTGGGAAATAAATGCCAATTTGGATTATTTGAATCAATAAAAGAAGGGTAACGATCAAAATAACCTAAACTATTTTTTTAACCTTTCGACTATTCTTCGTCGACAAACTCATCCTTATAGTTACATTTTCCATTAAATTGAACACGGGCACGACAAATGTCCAAAATAAAGTGGATTGCAAGTTTAAATTGGTTTTTTCTTGAACAGATTTTCTCTGTTAAAACATTGTACTAATATTTTGGGCACGCACATGTCTAATTTAACGAAAAATATAACTGTAAATGCGAGTTTTTTAACAAATAATAAAGAATATTGAAAGGTCAGATTGCTATGACCTTCTTAATTCAAAGGAAGATTATTTTGATCTTTATTCATAAAAGAATGACAAAAATAATAATTTCGTAGTACTTCACTCTCATTCTAAAATTTGTTGTTCACGCTTACAACGAATAATTTTTTTTGTCAAATGCAAGATAGGTTTCTACTTTAAATCAAATAATAGCACGAAAAGAAATGCAAAAACAAAATATTGAGATTTAACCTGGAAAAACAGGTAAAAAATCACGTGTAAATTAGAAAATTTACTGTAAAGACCAAATTACGACAATAAATTTTGCGAATTTACGTAAAAATCAATGGATGAACTATATAATTAAACTCCAAACTATGTTGCAGTGGATCTCTTTCTTTATTCTTGTGGCCATTTCATCCGGCATATATCTGAAATTTGAGATACTGGATTGTGTTTTGCCTCAAAGTCTTCATTGGTTCCAGCAACTTTTGACTTTTTAGTCCATCTATCCGACAAGGAAAGAAAATAAAATAATTGAACAAAGGAAAGATAATATCCACCATTTTTTAATAGGAGCTCGTAATGATTAGGCTTGGAGAGATGTTATATCCGCCATTGTTGTGCCTGCTTTGGTTGAGAAATTGGTGGAATGGGGAAGCTGAGTTTTGGCAGAGCGTTGGACTGCTTTCTTCTTTCTTCTGGTTCGACTTGTTTCTGCATAAGCTCCATTGAAGACGAAGACGGTGGAGTTGAGAGAAACCCATTGATAGAAGGAGAGAAAGGTCCAGTTTTGAGAATTAGAGATGTTGCTACTAGTAAGGAGACCTTGGCGTTTCAGTTGAAGCCAAAGGTTTAGAGCTCTCTCTCTCTCTCTCTCTCTCTCTCTCTCTCTCTCTCTCTCTCTCTCTCTCTCTCTCTCTCTTCATATTTTGTTTTCCAGATTGTGATGTTAAAGGTGTCAATGCATTGCAATGGATGTGCAAGAAAGATTGAGAAACATGTATCCAAGATGGAAGGTATTCATTTATATCTCTTAACTTCATTTTTTTATTAAATCAATCTAAAGACTTTTTATTATAACTCACTAATTCTTGTTCTAATGAATTAAAAGTTAGTGACAAATCTAAATTTTCCAAAACCAAAAATTGAAAAATTATATACATGGATTCATCCCAAGTTACTATGTCTTAGAAAATCTTCCCAAAGAATCATGGTCGATTAGTTCGGCTTTATTTTTATTTTATCTAAACAATCATTATAAACCCGGTAAGCACTTATATCAAACGCACAATTAATTGTATGTATCTCTCGTCATCGATGCCTTCTTTACATCTTATTGTTATTACAAGGTTTAAAGTTCTTCTAATCCTCCATCAATCTCTAAATAATGGTGTTTGACTTCAATAAACCACATATTTATTGGGTGCAAAAGACTATTTCCATCATATAGTAAAGACATTAGTGAAATTGTAATAGTTTAAATGAAAGCTTATCACTAGAGGAGACTATTAAACTTTACAAAGTTTTAAACTTCACAAAATTTATTCAATAACTACTTTTCGAAAGAGTTTTTAAAAGTCGAAAACACTTTTACCGATCCAAAAAATCAAATTTTTTAACACTGATGCAGAAGGAAAGCTAGTGTTTGGTTTTAGTGATTTTGTTACAAATTATGACTAACTCACACAAAAAAGTTGTTATTTAAGAGTAATGGAACAATCTCAGTCTACTTTTTAGTCTCGAGTGAATCAATGACATAACGCTTATTTATACGTCAAACAAACATATGATTAGAAGTCGTTCTATACTCAAAGGCCATGTTATTATCGTAAAACTATATATGTACGTGTACATCTAGCTTATTCCTTGATATTTGTTTAATTTCACTTATAAGTTGCGCATTATTGTTTTCCTAAACCTAAAACAGGAGTGACGTCGTACAAAGTAGATCTCGAAAACAAGATGGTAACGGTGATGGGGGACATTCTTCCATTTGAAGTGCTAGAGAGTGTCTCCAAAGTTAAAAATGCAAAGCTTTGGGACTCTTCACATGAATGAAGAACATCACTTGGGTCATTAAAAAAGGCTAGACACTTGAGAAATTTGTAAATGTTTCCTCCTTGTAACATGTATATTAAATTATGATTATTATATGCAACAACATTTGATGTTAGCATAATCAATTTTTTAAGTAGTGTTCCGGGTGCAGTCGACTCCAGCAAATATCCACACCAAGGATTCCGACTTGATGTGTTTTTATGATCATTTTTTATATTTAAACAACTGGTACTAAAAACCGTCTTCACATTGGTTAAATGATAAATTTGAACTTAATATTCATAAAAATATGTATTTAATTGGGTTTAAAATGATTGAACATCTCAATAAACATAATGCATTGATAGAAGAATTTAATCTTATGGAATTTGCATCTTATTTTTTGAAAAAACTTGTGCGCGCGCGTGTAAATATTTCATTATTTTCATTTAAGGCCTGGTCTGGGATGGCCGGATCTCAGATCAAGCTTGAACCTGTTTTTTATACGTCAATCACTAGATAGACTTTATCAAGCAGGCCGACTTTAATCGAGCAAGCATTGTGAAGAAAAAACAGATCGGCAAGTCAGCTCAGAAAAACCAACTTTAAGTAGAGAGTTCGTGCAATTTTTGTAAAGAGCTTAAAAGAAAAATAACAGGCATGTAAGCCAGCAAGTGCCTGATGGTAGAAGATCAACGGCCCAATCTTGGAACACCCAAACATAACTGGGCTAACCGAGCCTAAACAAGGCCTGGCCCAGCCATGTCCAATGAGGCTAAATGTTCATATGATGAGCTTGGAGAAGATAGTTTCAACTAGAGAATCTCTTCTTTGTTTTTAATGAGTTAGTTCTGAATTCAAGTATACTAAAGTGACATGTGAATTCATGAAAATATAAAAACGAAGAAAAAAAGTGTTGTTACTCGTAAGAAAGAAACAACGGAGATTTTTCTTTTTACAAAACATTGATAATATCATAAAGCAACGGTAAAAAAAGCACACGTAGTAACGACAATGTTGCCGAAGGTCGGGGCATTGACCCAAGTGTTGATCAAGAGAGTCAAGAAGAAGGATTCACGCAAAATGAAGTTATGAATTAATATCAATGAAACAAGGTGTGAGATAAAAATGGATAGAAAACAACAAATGGGGTCAACCAAACCAAAACCCCCCTGTTTTCTAATGAGTAAAATTTCAAAAATCTATATTTTCAGTCATTGAATATTTGGCAATTGTTGTTCTATGTAAACTCAGTTGATAAGCTAACCTGTCTCTCTCCTTCTTTCGATCCTTCAATTGGGCCAGAACTGGTTCAGTCAAAGCATACTCATGTTATCTCGTAGAACAAGATATATGCCTCGCAATGAAGAACCTCGTTCAAGGAAACCTCCCGAACGTGAGCATCGCTGACATGATACCACATAGACCCACCATGTTCTCTCACTTCCTCACCATTTCCATTTTTTCTTTTACCTCCTCTTACATATGCGACATAATGTCCCCCTCGCATCGTCCCCAAATGTTCCACCACTCCGATGAGGCGGTAATCGTATCTTTCTCGGTCAACAAACCTATGAACTCCCAAGAAACAAGCACATGCAAGTTATCTCTCTAAAATGTGTTTTAACTCCAACCTTTAGTGAATGTAAGATAATAGGAAACTGAGAAGCAAATCGTTTTTGGTATATTTACACTAATGTAAATCGACTTCAACACCAATATGTGCTAATTATATGGTCGAACGATGAAGACACTTCTAGGATAGTGAATATAAATAGTACACAGGCGAGAATTTTGCAGAAAAATTTAATATTTCATATTGAATGATGAAAAGGCAGGAAAATACCTGGAATCCATAAATGGCCTGAGATCAATCATTTCGCTGAAATGGACATGACCGTTCAATTTAGTATATCGACCACGTACATCAGGACTAAACCTCTTTATATGTATGGTTAAAATAGGGGGTGCCTTATGAATGAGGAATCTTTTGGTTGCATCTCTTTTCACAACTGCAACCTTTGACCTCATCTCGTCTACCTTCCTTTTGTCTGATTTTCTGTTTTCTCCTGACATTTTGAAATTCTGATTGGTAGATCTGGAACTCCGAGACTCATTAGAATACGAACAAATTTCTGGGTCACTGGCACTTTCATCGTTGCCAGTGTTTCTGCAACTGGACAAGTGTGATTGCTGTGCAATTTCATCTTCAACCTCACTTTGTCTCCCATCTTGACGAGTGCGAACAAAATGTATCTCATTGGTTGGACCATTTATAATCTTTCCACAATTTTGGCTCAAGCATTCGACTTTGTCATCATGCACGATCAAGCTCTCACTGGTAGTAGAAGTGGAAACCCCTTTGATGTCGATGTTTCCAAAATTTACAATTTCATTAGAGCATGACTCCTTACTCGAGCATGCAAAATCACCTAGCTTACCAACCTGATGTCCAGTAAAGAAGTGCGTGGAAGAAGCCTTAGTTTTTTTTTCCAGCATTTCCACCTTATCCTTTTGCAACTTTTCTGAGCACCTTTCGCAGTTATAACCATTTTCACCAGAGAGAAGCTCCAGCTTGGTAAAATAAGCCAGACAACTCTCAACAGAAACTTGAGAATCTGAATTGTCAACTTCATCTGGATCAGATTCGCTGGTATTTCCTACCATAAAACCACTTTCTGTAACTTCATTACTTGAAGAGGGTCGGGCAACTGGACCAATTGGGAGCTCGGGCTCATAGAACAAGTCAACAAAGCCATCAAAATCATCTTGACTGCCACCCAAATTTGATGAGGAAGCTTGATCTTCCACTCTCACTTCTCCAGTTGAGGAACTTTCTTCTTTATAAGGAAGCAGCAAAATTTCAGAATCTTGAACCTGCAAGGGGACCTCGTCTTCCCAGCTATTACGCGAAGAAAAATCCGGTGTTTGACTTCTCTCCATAGCAAGTGAACATAGCTGAGCACTGGGCTCTGAGCTACTATGCAAGGAAGTATCATTAAAAAAATGATGCATGTTTTCATTCTCTTGAATATTTGGATCATAATCATTTGGGAAAGGAAAATTCTGATCATCATCAATAGATTCCGGTCCGAGGTAATCCAACCATGAAAAACTATCCAGTGTTTGCTCTGCTGTGTCATCAGATACTACTTCAATTTTAGATTCCTGAAAAGTTGAAACATTTTCTGAAATCAAGGTCGTATTTATGACGATGGAAGTTGAATCAGTGGCACTATTTTGTGGTTGCAGGGAAAGATCATCCCTCACTGATGGCAACAAAATACTTTGAGCTGTTAGAACATCAGCATCTTTTAGAACTATTGGTTTTTTATTTCCACCTTTCTTAGAAGGTTTTGTTTTCTTTCCTCGAGGACTTTTCTTTTTCGTCAGGGGTTTCTTCGTTGGCACTGAAAGAGAGAGGTCTAAATATGGTTCATAAACTGTTGATGAGTGCCCGCATTCGGCACAACAGACAGTACTTGATACTTTCCCTCCAAATATTTCATCCACGAAAGTAGACCAAGGATTTGAAGAAATCGTATCTTCATTAGAAGATTTCACTTGTTTTGCACCTAATTCTTCAGAATGCAAGCCATCAAGAAGGAAACGTAGTAGCTCATGACTATCATGTTGCTGATATGCCTTAAATTGTGGAGCTTTGGAGGAGATGTTTCCAAAGAGCGATCTTGGATTCACTGTACTTTTAGTTCGACCTTCTGTTCTTATTTCGTTGCAGAGCTTCTTTAAAGCCGTTGTAAGAGGTCCAGCGGATGCTTCCAAATTCAAGAAGTAATCTCTCAGCCGATCCATAGCTAAAAGGTTTTGTAAGATTGAATTAAAGAAGCAAGTATTGCCAAGATTAACCAATCCTCTCACAACATAATCGTCTCTTCCATCTGAAAGACTTAATGAAACATTGTCAGTCTTACTTTCATTTAAATTAGGATCTCCTTGTAGCCTAACATTTTGAACATCATGCGATGATCCTTCTGCTTCCTGCCCTTTGATTGATTTAACCACTTCGACGAATATGTCTTTATGTTCACTGTTCTCTTTTCCTTTCTTAAATCGAATAAGAGTATTGCAAGGAAAGCACCATCGAAGATGTGGGTTTTCATATTGAATCAACAAAGGGTGGTGAGTGAGCCTAAAATGCCTAACAGCATGGTTTTTGGGGCTTGTTGGTAGCCCAATCCCTCCACAGACATGATGCCCACATTGCAAACAAATCCAAATTGCTTTTGAATCAGATTTTAAATCCGACGAATTCCCTCCCTTCTTTTGACTTTTCTTAGAACCTCTCTTACCTCCCTTCCTATGTCCTCCACCTGCACGACAATCCTCACATCTAACAGATTCCGTAGACCCAATTCTTGGTAAAACCTTATTCAAATTGACACCCTTCTCAAGATGGGAACATTGTTTCCTCTCTTCCACAAGTGAACCACCATCTTCAACATTCCAGCACCCTAAATTGCTCGGTTGAGGAATTTGATTAGAAGAATGTTTTGGCACTGACGACTCCTTTGTAAAAACTTGGTTTTTCTTCTTAAGATTTTTCCCCATTATTCCCTAAATTCAGAGGAAAAAACACACCAATAAGACATTATCAAACTCAGACACAACAAAGAAATTTAAAAACCTTACAAAATGGAAATCTTAAACATTTTAGCCACCAATAAGCATACATGCAGCCTACAATTAGTGTTAAGATAAACAAAAGAGAAAATAAAATAAATCAAAGCAATAAATTGTTTCAAAACAATTCTTATTTTCTAAGATTTTGGCTTATAGATGGTTCGATCAACTCATCGAAATAATAATGCATAGCCTCAAACCCGTTAATAACACATTGAAGCAAATAACTATAGGATCAATGGAGCGTTTCAAGAGAGCTGGAAACCAGAGACAAGGGCACCCTTATGAACTTCTTTAAAGAATCCAATGTCTTAGTAATGATACTTTTGCCTAATTATAGTAATGACTTTCTATTTGGATTAGTTCTCAAAAACATGTATGCATACATATATACAGAAATTATTTGAGCATGTCACTAATGTATAAAGTTGTTTGTACGTTTTCTTTCTTTACAAGTAAAATATACAAAAAAAAAAAAAAAAAAAAAATCCAACGGGATAGTACAACCTAAACCTATTAAAGTCAACCTCCACACTTGGCTCACAAAGATTAGCATCGAGAAATGAAAGGAATAATAACATTTTACAATGCAATTAGTAAGATATCTATAATTGAATAAATGATTGAAACATAGTTAAAAATTTATATGTAGAATTTCGACTATAACCTGCAAGAAATTACTTCAACAAAAAGAAAACCATTGGTAGAAAACACGAGAAAATTCCAATTTTGTATAATACTTTTCGTTGTGAACTTATTACGAAATATAACATTGAACAAAGCATTTTAGCCTTACTATACCTTTTCCTCCTCTAATCTTTGACAATTTTTTTCCCATGCTCTTTTCTCTTCCTCCTTGTCAGTTATTTGCAAAGCCATTATCCTGAGAAAGAAAATCCAATTTTGTCTTAAATTAATGTAGACAAGACAACTGTGAAAATTTAAATCACTATATCATGCAATTGTTGAAGGAAAAGTAAACAAGATATATGAATCAATAGCATACTTTTTCTGGTCACTCCCTTCATTAATTCCTGTTGCTTCTAAACGCTCCCTGCCCATTCGTATTCCCTCCGGTGACTGCATTGTATGAAAACCTTCTTATTGCGCATTTTCATGTCAAAATTTTGGAAATATTGCTAAATGAAAGGCGCTAAGGAGAGGTTATATATACAGCCTATCTAAGAAAATCATTTGTACAAGAAACATGTCAGAATCTACATCGCCGAGATAATTACACCAATTCCATATTTAAAAGCTTTCTTTGCATGTTCTATGCAAAATACAGATGTGTGTAATAAGAAAAATTAAAGGCACCTTTTCTTTTTGTCTTTCTGTTTTCTTTTCTTCCTCTTCTTTTCTCTTGCCAGCATGTTCTCTTGAGATAAAAAGTAAAAGAGTAAACATCTTGTCATAGAAAAAACATGATGAATGAGAAGGTTTCACTGCAGGATAACCTTATAGGACTACCATCATTTTTCATCAATTACCCTCAATATTCATGAATTGAATTACCTTAGTGCTGGTTGCCTCGCTTTCATTTCTTCAGCTGCAAGTGAAGGTGCCACAACTTTTGGGTTCATAGGTACCTGAGTAAATGGACTTAAGTGAGATTTCCATTGTGACGTCAAACAAACAACATTCCAAGTTCAACGCATTCCTCCTCTTGACCAGTTGCAGTAAAAAATTAAGAAAGTGAAACAATACACACAAGCACAGGAAGAGAGAGGGAGAGGGAGGGATGGAGAGAGAGAGAGAGAGAGAGAGAGAAGAATCTTTATAGTGGCCATGGGATAAAGAATTAATCTTTTCAGAAAAAGCGAACCAAAGAACCATGTTCACAAAATGTACCCAGAGAAAGAAATTACAAAACTAGAAACCACATTCACCGCTAACTGATTTTCACAAGTTAATTCAGAGGATCCAAAACAGTAAAGCAGGAGGAAGAGGCAGATAATGATGATTAAAAAACATCAACGAAGTTTTAGTATCATACTAGAGGTGCCTGATCCGTGCAAGGATTGTCTTCACGTTCAGATACCGACTTCACGGCAGCCTCAGCACCAGAATTGCCTAAAAACAGTAAATGTCAATATTTAGAAACACAGAACCGTGATTATACCAGAATTAATTGATCCATAATCTAAAGCTGTAATGGTTCTTGCTAAAAAAATTTAAACTTAATGGTTCTTGTGAAGTAAGAATACAATACTACTACCTTCATGCTGACTGGTACTAGCATTAATAACCTCTTCTGCTTTTTCAGCTACCTTAGGGACCTCTAAAAGTGTTGGTTTTGTAGCCTCTGAAGTCCTACCAGTAAACCCAACATGGCCAATTCTTTTTGTGTGCAAGTGAGTTTCCTTTACAATTTGACAAAGCGAAAAAGATAATACGCTTAAAAGTTATACTGACAACATAAGAATACTTTAAATATCAATCTTCTGTTACTAGGTTTGTTATGAATTTAAGACATAAATTTAATAGAAGGTGAAAAAAAGAAACAAAGCCTTCTAAAGTACATTTTTCTACAAAAATA
Organism: Begonia peltatifolia; assembly: GCA_022433055.1. NCBI lineage: Eukaryota > Viridiplantae > Streptophyta > Magnoliopsida > Cucurbitales > Begoniaceae > Begonia > Begonia peltatifolia. Next base: position 16,290,105 of record CM039529.1, read on the forward strand.
AATAACTAATTGGGGTTTGTTTATGTATTGTTCACCAAAATAGGAAACTTAGAAACACACCTGGAATCAATGTATACACACTGTTTCAGAAAGCAATACTAAGAAACGAATTCCACAACAGTCAAAAAAGTGTTTTCAAAACAGTTTTTAAATTCAGTAGGAAAAAGTACTGACAACATCTCTTTTTTTTCTTCTAACACGTCTCCTGAGTCCCAATTTCTTCCCCACTAGGCAGATATCTAAATTTACGATATATATATATCGAAGTCCTGTTGCCCACAATCATTCACAAATTACGATTTTCAATCAAAACATATAAACACTAAGAAAAGTATGGGAACTTGAAACAGAATCCAGTTTCAATGCCAAAAAACTAATCTATTCATAATCGAACTGAAATTCGATACTCCATACCGTAAAGTTTGAAAATTTACACTAAGAACATGAAGTTGCCCCTTCAAAATTCAAAAACCCTATGTAATGCAACAGAGCCAGGGATCAAAAATCCATTCCAAAACTCCCAATTTCAAGTTTCAGGATAGACTAAATCCAAAAATTTAAGATCAGTACGAGATTGAAGACTACCTCAGTAGACTCGAAGAAATTGGAGGAAGATGTGACATCTCCGAACTCTAGAGCCTCTTCCCCAGACCTCAATAGGGATCCATCGCCGCAGTCCAGCGAAACACCCGCCATGGATGGAAAAGAGGTCACAGAAACTCTTCCTGGGGAGCCCAAACCCTTGATCTCACCAATGGCGATTGGATTTCCCACCATGTTCGTATTTGTTAATTCTAACTATTAAATGAAAAATATTTTCAATTAAACTAATTATTCAAACAATTTTATTTATTATTTTAATTACCACAAAAAAATCATAATTAAATAATTTTTAAAAAATTTAAGAATCTATTATATTAATATTATATTTCCAATTTTGATTAACGTATTATTTCCTAAGTGGTCAATAGTGCTAAATAACAAAAATTTTTAATGTCAAGTGTATAAAAATGTTTTATATTCTAAGTCCAAATAATTAAGAGATTTACCAAATTTCATTCGACCTCAAATTTTCCCGAAGAAAACAGTCTGACTCTATAATAAACAAATTAATTATAATTAGTCGAAAGAATTTCTCTTTGAATTGAATAATTGTCCGTCTTCGTCACATACTTGACGAAATTTACTTTGATCTTAAAATTGTGCCGACTAGCACATATTTAGTTGAAAAAAAAATAGTTCATAAACATCGTCAATACGCATATACATAATTAATTAGTCGAAATCTCTGCAATAATTAAAGATAGACATTGCTCAGATCATGACATGTATTGAATCGGGCTACTTCAGCTATGGAATTCTTCGAACTGGGACTGCTATTAAATGAATCGACCTAATTTAGCTAGACTGAACGGCTACACTAATTTAAACTTAACCAATTAACCTCAATTACATATTCATACATAGATAGTGTAATGGTTAGGCGCTTCACAACAACAAACAACAAAAATAGTGCATGGAAATGTGTCTTATCATAATAGCATAAAATATGTCAAAAAAATATTTATAAAGCAAAATAAATAGTATAAATTAATCATAAAAATTTAAAATAATGTAAATACAATCTTATTTTTAAACTAGTATGATGAAGCTTTTATCTTTAGAATGAAAACAAATAATATTGTGTAGATTAGTATTATTTACTATATAAATCGATAGATTATATGTTAAATATTTATCTAAAATAAAATGTATATCCATGGAGAATATGGTCTTTATTAATTATAACATTTTTTTTTGTATATTTTTTCCCCAAATTAACACACTTGTTCGATACCTCTGTTAAATCGAAATTTGATTCTTGGAAACCTTAAACATTACTGTCATACCAATTGTCAAAAATCAAAGTCGATAAAAAAATGTATAAACACAAGGCACTGAGATTTTCGTGAAAAATTTTTACGAAAAAAAAATATAAGTATCTTAAAATCATGATACAATTGACTTTGTGATTTAAGTAACAATATATAGAGTAATATAAAAAATTATAATATTGAATATAAGTTTAATCCACCTTACTTAATATTCGTGTCATATCGAATAATTAATATAATTATTATTAAATATATAAGTTCATCAAATAATTATTAAATTATATTCCGTAAAAAGACTTAAACCCCTAGAAGAGTAATGCATGAGGAGTGTTACGTGCTTTCCGGTGATGGCTTATGCTTGATATGATGTTATAACCTTTCGAATTTTACAATGGACGATGACATAATTGAATGTTTAATTTCTTCCTCGTATGATTACTTTGCCATAGGCATGCATTACGATATAATTATGTATAAGCATGTTTATCAAATAAATCATATTACATATTGAACCTTGGATGTAGAGTTTTTATTGAGTTGTTAGTTCACTCTTATTGTTTCTATCTTTTTAGGAGAAGTATGTTAAGGACGTCGATTACTCTCTACGAGAAATTATTTTGAATTAATCAGAATGCGTTTGACGTTTGATATTGTTTTTGGAAGGATAAAAATATTTATTTCATATTTTAACCGTCGTAAAGTGTTTGGTAACAAATAATTTTTTTTTTTTTATTTACAATAATTTTGACAAGTTAAAATAATGTTTAGTGGTCATATATCATTATTCAAAAAATAATATTATAGTATTATATAAAAGTTATTAATGTCAGATGTATAGTATTATTATATTGATGAGCCTACATATATTATATAATATACATTATTGTTATCACTAAATGAAGTTAATTAAAGAGATTACATGAAAATTATGTTAGAATATATAGATCAATATGAATCTGACCTTGGAGTGTAAATACAAGATTGTAATTTGTATATTTTTGCGATGGATACAACGATAATTTACTATTTTGTTACGTGAGGTTATAGTCTCGTTTCTTTAGCAAAAAAAACTTGTACATTCTCGTGAATATTCATCGTCTAATACAAGGAATGAAATAGAAAATCAAATACATATAATTATATAACAGAATGCTCGTATAGATTCCAGTATGTTATTTCGTGATAACGCGAAAATACTTCTGGGTTTAAGCTTAAGAATTTGCACATCAGGAAAACAAAGTAGAATAAAGTTCTATAAATTAACTTCACGTATCTTTACGATTACGTAGCTATTTGAGGAGAAAGATTTTAGTCTAGGAAGGCTTATATTGAGCTTACTATAAAGCAAAAACTAATAATATCTCATACGCACGTATCATTTCATAAGTACTTGATTTCTACGCGTTAGTTTGAGTCTTTGTATAAGATAAGATTTAATAAATATTAATAATACGAGGTGTGTTTGGTGGATAAGAAGACTAGGATAATTATGTTAGGTGAATATTGAGAATTTGGTTTAACGTATTGCTAATTGGGTTGTTGGAAACTCGATAATGGAATATTAATTGTTAAATAATTAATTATCTAATGTTAAATTATTTAACATTAGATGATTAATAAAAACTTTGAATTCTGATTGAATACGAGTGAAATATAACATTATCAGAAATATGATAAAATAAAATTATAAATGTTTTCTATCTGGCCGATAGGATAGAGACTACACGTATACTCCATATGATTAAGTAAATTTATCCGCTCTACCTATATATTTTTTTTCTCCTAAAGATTTTTTACGTAAATTCTAATATTTTTTTAATAACTCTATGTTTATTTTTATTTTTGCTATCTGATTGTTATACCATGACATGACATGATAATTATTAATTGATACAATTGATATAACACGTTACAAATAATTAAAATTAATCATTAATTATACTTAAGAATTGAAAGATAAATATAATATTATTATTTTGATTATTTCATTAAATATTATAATGTATATCCACGTTTTAAATTTTGCGTTGACTTTTGTTGTCTATGCATGCATATTTTAATTGGAAAAAGAAATGGGAGGATTATTTTAGACAAGTGAGTGAGGTGGTCCAATCAAAAGTCTTATTGGTAGCAATTGGAATAAAGATTCTACCATGATTTGATCCGACGGTTGTTATGAAATCATAGCTTCACTCGTTGCATGAAAGATCATCAATTGCATTGAATTATTATTAATTCTAAATCACATCCGACTTTTTCTGATTTATGATGGACAATCCTCATTCTCGCAGTCACAACCAACTAACAACAACAACGAAGTCTCTCTCTCTCTCTCTCTCTCTCTCTCTCTCTCTCCAAAGTTCATGTTCGTTCGTTGCGAATTCTTCAGCTTAGGCTCATCGAATCCCTAAATTCGTAACTGTTCTTCGCAGGTACTTCCTATGGATTAATCATTTCAGCTTCGTTTTTTCTTTGCTCGTTTTTGTTTTTCGTTTTTGGCCTCCTCCTGCTCGCAGATCCGTTCTTGTTTCGCTTCTTCCGAGTTTTTTTTTTTTTTTTTCTTTCATCTGCTTTGTTCCTAAATTTTATGTTCTCCGTTCCGTTATTCCTGTTTCAATCTTCTTGCGTAAATGTTCTCCTCTTTCAAGAAGAGTTTGGCTTTATTCGATGTCAGTTCACACAATGTATATGATTAAGATGAATGAAAATGGTATGATTTTCGTTACGACGCTGCTTCTGTTTCCTTTTTGAGAGTTTTGTTTCAGCGATTTTTTTTTTCTCTAAGGATTTTTTTTTCCTCCATCGTTCTCTTTGTAGTAAACCTGATTTTCTTAGCCAAATTTCACTTTGTAATGATCTAAAAAATCAAAATTTTGTAATTAGCCAACATAAACTCTGAGGGATCGAGTCTTGCTATCTGAGTAAGCCAGGTCGTCATTGGCGTCCGGCTCTGGTTTGAAATGTTATAGTTTAAAATGGCACCGCAATATTAAGCCCCTAGTCCCTCAAATGTTATGATGTACTGAAAAAAATTCACCCGTTTGCATAGTTAAAGTTGTGTGTCTTCCCTTTAAGCCAGTTTTCAAGTGGTCACCGTCCTCGATTTATGCATAGTTGATCAAGCATTGCAACTGCGAGATGCGTAATTTTACATCGCCGGTCCCACCTTTCTTTTCTCCTACCTTGGGGAGAAATGGTGAAAGGTAAAGCTCACTGACGATCAGAAGATAGAGAACGTATATACTGAATAATGTTTTACATTGTCACAGGAACTGCTGCTTCAATTACTGTACTTTACTTTTCAGAAATGGGTTTAGAGGATAAACTTCTTGCAAAAGGTACTGCTTTTTTTATTTGTTTATTTTTTTTCTGATTTTTCTTCTTTTGAAGCTTGGATATTTTTCTCTGTTTCATGTTAATTTTGAATACTATGTTGAATGGAAATATACGGATTCGTCTTGACAGTTCTGACATGCTACTGTTTTCTCCACCCTATATTAAAATAACCGTATTGTGCTTAAATGTAAGTTCTATGTAACTGAAATTACCAATTTGGGTACTAGGTTATTGGTTTATGTTGGCATACCCAATGTTAATGGCAATAAGTGTTAGAGTTTGGTGTGATATAAATTCTATTTGGGCAGTGCCGATGAACCTGCATTGTAGATTTCATTAAAAATTTTATTTTCTCTATAAATTCATGTAAATTACAGTCGCAAAACTCGTAGTTGTATCTTGATCTTCAACTAATGATTTGTTTCTCTACTGTGGTTTTTATCCTGAAATGTTTCTTTTCCACGTAAATCCGGTATCGCACATTAGTATATTCTTTTTTCAATTATCGTTTGATTTCTAATGATGAAATTAGTTTATTAGGCTATCCATTGAATATGTTCGAGGGTATCGATTCTAATTGTGAGTATTCAACATATTCAGATGCAGTTCGTAGAGACAACTCTGTGATACCACGAAGGAGATGTGATTTTTTCTCTAATGTCTTTCAAGTTTAAGTAGTGCTTAAACTAGATCGAATTTAGATGTTGAGTTGGCCTTGTACGATCTTTGTGGAAGAAGATGATATTTTGTTAGAGTTTGTGCGAGTTGTTCCTTGCATAAGAATTTCTTAGAAGATGAAGATTGTCAGAGTTCATTGTTTTGGATTCGTTTTGAGTTGGGTAGAAAAACATGTGTTTGAATATCTTATATTGAATTCATGTCAATGTGGAGATTATTAAAATTTGGCGTGACACAAATTTTAGTTGAATAAAATCGAAACCATATTCAATACTAGAGTTTTTTACATTATTTTCTATATTGTTGATCGAATCGTAAAACTTAATTATAATTTGATTTGTGATGATGAATCTATTCTCTATTCTTAGTTTTTTTCTCGAAAAGATTTATCATGTAAATCTTGGTGTCACTATTTCCGCGTATTTTAATTTTTCGACTAGTTTTTGACTTTCAACGAGAAGAGTTTGGCCCATCTCTTAAATGTTGCTATGAGTTGAATAGGTCTTCATATATTTACTATTAAATAACTTATGGGTTGGCTATAGTTAAAGCTAAGACCTTGCATGCATATTCTTGGGTTGTACATAATGCTATGCATATGCCTACAACTTATCCCCACTATTGGAAAAATCTTACGAGAGCATTGTGCACTAGTTTCGTGAAATTAGTTAAAGTGCACAAAAGCAAGCCAATTTATGGAACGATATAAACTTTAAATTTTTATGGATAAACATTGCTGATGTTAATCTTAGATGCTATGTGCCAAAAGATCAAAAGTGTTTTGTGATAGACCTCCAATATTGAAGGCGTATTCCAAAAGGCCCAAAAGCTTCCGAAGGGGGACCATTGAAGATGCAAAGCACGAAGGAAAGATAGTGGAAGAGGAGCAACGGATCTAGAAGATATGGTAACTATGGTGAGTGCAATGACGTGGCATAGTTTCGTTTAAGGGAAGGATGAATGATTGTAAAGGAGGGGAATGAGGGTAAGAAGACTATCGACAGAGTGATTTCTGTAGAAACCTAGAAGGTTTTATGCAATATTTTCCTTAATCGATCTTGCTAGTTACTTAGCTATATTTTTTGCTGATAGCTTATCATTCAAACTTACAAACTCAGTATAATATTAGAGGTGATAAAAGAATCACCCCTTAAGGAATAGACTTACAATTTTGGGTAGATGCGGTGAACTTCTTGGAGTCTCCTGCAGAATGCAAAAATGAATGAGCTTTCTATGATAAGATAATTTGATAACTTTCTGTCTCGTGGAGCTGCTTTAATGAATTTTTCTTTTCATTTGTTACTCATGCAAGTATGTCGCAGATGTAGTGGCTGTTTATAATTGATGAAACATATTTCGTTGGTCCTGATTTTTAACTTTTAACTCATGGAAGGGGCTAGCCTTCTGAAGTAACTTTAACTCGAATGATGATCAAAAGATCTTTGTAATTATGAGAAATGAATAGTTTGAGAAGATGACTCGTATATGCTGATAATTCATTATGGAACCTGCACCAATTATTGTAGTTGTGATAATGTTGCTTAGATTCTACTTATAACCCTCTCTTTTCCATTAAATATTTGTGTTTTGATTTCCTTCTTTTCCTTGGTGCTTCGTTGGAGCTAAATTGGTAACATATTGTTCTCACTTTTTACATTGGTTTATCTCTGTCAAGCTTTTGGCTCTCAAAGGCTTTCTTTTTGTGTACAAAGCACTCCCGAGAAAAATGGACATGCTGATGATGTTTCAAGAAGTCCAGAATTTCTTCAAGAGTTTTTCAAATCTGGTCCAAAAAGAGAATTTCTCAGAACTTGTTCTGAGATGAAAAATTTAGGTTTGTCGAAAACCAAATTTAGAGATCTTCAGAGGACTACCAAGTTGACTAAGAAGGAAGAATCAAATTTTTTCTTACCTAATCCCCTTGGTCAGCCTTCTTCTAGAAAGCAACACAGAAAGGCAGAACATCCTACTCGACTTCATGCAGTTACTGACCAGTCTCCAGATTTTGGATATCCACGCTCATGGATCTGTAAAAACTCTGCTTGTAGAGCTGTTTTATCCACAGACGACACATTTTGCAAGAGGTGCTCTTGCTGCATCTGTCACTTATTTGATGACAACAAGGACCCTACCCTTTGGCTGGAATGCTCAAATGAAGCTGATCGAGGAGGTTCCTGTGGGTTATGTTGTCACATAGAATGTGCTCTTCAGCATAAAAAAGCGGGAGTTGTTGATTTTGGGCAGCTGATGCAGCTTGATGGAAGTTATTGTTGCGCTTCTTGTGGTAAAGTTTCTGGGATACTTGGGTCAGTATTGTTTTACTTTCTCTATAGCCTTCAATGCTGATATTTCCTTTTATTCGTATGTAGTTTTGAAGAGGTTTAAGTTGGTTACCAGTAACCAGAGTTAGCATGACTAGAAATACTAGTCTTTACGTATTATTTTTTTCTGATTTCAGACATATACATATTTTCAGCTTGTTTATTCAAATACATGAAAGTACCTATCAGTTTTCCGTTTTGAAAAAAAGAGAGGAGGAAGTTGTTTGTGTTATCACGTGCTATTATTATTTTCTCTATATTTTCACGGAGGAGAACTTTTCTGATTATCTTTGACTTGGCAACCTCTAAATTCCTTATTAATCATTCCAAAATTTTATCTATGGGTCAATTGTGACTTCCACCATTTAACTATTGGTATTTTCTGGTATATATATATATATATATATCTACTGGCAGATGTTGGAAAAAGCAGCAAATTATAGCAAGAGATGCTCGTCGCCTTGATGTACTCTGTTATCGAATATATTTGAGTCACAGGCTCCTTGATGGAACCTCAAGGTTTGAAGAACTTCAAGAGGTTATAAAAGACGCCAAGGCTAAACTTGAAACTGAAGTTGGTCCAGTGAACGGAAATTCTGTCAAAATGGCTCGTGGTATTGTCAGCAGACTCCCTATTGCAGGGGAAGTGCAGAAACTCTGCACTCTTGCAATCGAAAAGGCAGACAAGTGGTTGGCTTCTGTCTCAAATGTGAATCCAAAAGACAGAGGTTTGAATTCCTTTTAATGGCATATTTTCATTTGTGTGTTGCCTTAAAGCAACTTATATTATTTATTTTCCTTTTGACCCTGTCAGAGCATTCACTTCCAGCTGCTTGCAAGTTTCTGTTTGAAGAGATAACATCTTCCTCCATTGTAATTATTTTAATTGAACCTTCTGGTGCATTCTCTAATGAAATTAAAGGCTACAAGCTTTGGTACAACAAGGCTAGAGAAGAGACTAATACAAAAGAGAGTGACCCTGTTAGTGTATTTCCAAGAACGCAAAGAAGGATTTTAATATCCAACTTACTGCCGTGCACAGAGTATACCTTAAGGATCTTGTCATATACAGATGAAGGTGACTTGGGTCACTCGGAAGCTAAGTGTTTTACTCGAAGTGTGGAGATTGTTAAAAACACTCCCAAGTTAACAGTCCCTCTGAGTTGTAAGAAAATACATCCCTCTACTGAAGGAATTTCTTGCAGCAAGAGAGGGCCAAATTATACTACAGTAGATACTTCTTCTGTGGAGTTCAAAGTTCGAGATCTGAGAAAGATTCTGCGGAATGCTTGGGCTGAAGAGGAAGTCTTGGTTGATGGGTTATGCACTGCTGAAACAGACAAGTGCTGTGAAAATGGAGTCTCCAAAGTGGTCAAGCCTGAAGGGGAAGAACAACAATTGCCCTCTTTTTCTCGAGAACTGGATTTAAATGTCGTTCCAGGGCCTGATTTAAACGAAGAGCTTACACCTCCATTTGACTCATCCAGGGATGAAGATAATGGATGCACTTTGCACCAGGCGGTAGAGGCAGATGATGATGCTGTGTCTACTGACATAGAGAAGCCTAGTTCAAAAAGGTCAAATGCCAGCAATGGCTCCAAAACCTGCACCTTTGGTCCATCCGCAGAAGTCCCAGCCATTAATTCGCATGTTAAACTGAACAGGAAAAGAACAGCCAGCACAATGGAAGATATGCACGATTGCGACAGTACTCTAACCAATGGCTCTCTGATCCAAAAATCAAATGGTTCACTTTTCTTTGATGAGAACTTTGAGTATTGTGTGAAGATAATCAGATGGCTGGAATGCGAGGGTCACATTAAACAGGAGTTCAGGTTGAAACTGCTAACCTGGTTTAGCTTAAGATCGACGGAACAAGAACGAAGACTAGTTATCACTTTTATTCAAACTCTCATCGATGATCCTTCTAGCTTAGCAGGACAATTGGTTGATTCCTTTTCAGATCTCATTTCCTGCAAGAAACCTTGGAATGGATTCTGCAGTAAGATACAATGTTGATCTTGAATAAGGGTATGGCATTCTAATTAATCACACTTCTAGTTATATCTTCATTGCTCTTTTCACAGACTATGATTCTCAAGGGAGAAGTTTCTCTGGCTTAGGATAATTGCAGTTGCAGACTCTTGATTCTTTCACAAGGAGAAACCATTAAAAGAATTCGTTAAAGTTGAAGGTTTGACCTATAAACATCGTCCTCTTCTTAATCCTAGCCATCATTCATAATATGCTTCAATTTTGGACTTCAAACTTAGGTGGTTCAGACAGTTTATATCTTAAACTTTTGCTTTTAACTTAATAGATCTTGAACTTTGCGCCACTAGCAAATTGGACCGGGACCTTCCGTTTGACCTGTGGACATCTTCCTCTTCTTAATCCTAGCATTCCTGATCAAAATTCATAATATGCTTGCATGGAACTACACCATGCATGAGTCTTGACGTTGAAATCCCCTTTATCAATAATTATGTCCTCATTTATGGTGTTTTTCAGTGTTGCACTTGATGAACTTTCCACATGGTGTGGG
>CM039529.1:16300868-16361710 GCA_022433055.1 Begonia peltatifolia
TGGTGTTTTTCAGTGTTGCACTTGATGAACTTTCCACATGGTGTGGGCTCATGTTTTTTGGCAAGAAAAATACATCTTGTACAAACTATTTATGCAACCTAAGTAGGATTTAAATTATTAAATTTTTTCTTTTTTTGAAGCATGTTGCTTGCTTGAGATGAAGACAAATTCTACCAATTGTTGACTTTACAACATACATCTTGAAATAATCAAGGATGATCTTCTCTGTGTCTTTTTGTAGTTGTTATCGTAGTCATTCCGTAATTTTTATCTTTCTATATTATATTCGTTCTCTGACATTAATAATTATAATGATTATGGTGTAAACAAGATTTTAACCGTATGAACAAAGGAGAAAACATTTCCCCTCGACTATAATTCACAGTAGACCAATTAATGTTTAGACAACTTCTCGTGTTTACTATTTTTTTTCCAAATATAATACTTTTGATAGGTGGATAGGGGAAAGATAATATTTTTCCCAACACAATGAAGGAATCTTGTAGGGAGAGTATATATATTTAAGTACTCGAAGAATCTAAATCAATCAAATAACACATGGGGATGTCAATTAGGTCGACCCGAAGCTCATGCCCTCAAATTTTTCGCTCTATTTTTTTATAGCACCATGCTAAAGACTAAAGAGTCTTATTAAGAAATTGATGGCACTATCGAAACAAATTTCTTCTAGTAATTTAATAAGTATATGTGATAGAATAATATTAGGTTCAACATCATGATTTTTCCCGCTCTAACGTAACGTCAAATGAGACATGTAAACAACGCTTCAAAATGTGAGATCAGAGTATAAAATTATAATATAAACGTAGTGCGTTACCCTTTGCGATAACATGATAACGTGCCTAGCCAAATTCCTAGGTTACCTTCCCGACATGCGCTACATTATTAATTGGTAAAAAAAAAAAAAGGAATATATAATATTTTCATAGAGATTTTGATTTTATAAAAGAAAGTAACATGGCGCGGGACATGCATTCTTAATGGGGGGGAAAAGGTTGGCCTTGGATTTATCCAAAACGCCATTCAAAGAGTCAACATATAAGACAAGCTTTTCCTTTTTCTTCCTTCATTTATTTAATTCCCCATTCCACTTCTCCATGATTCCTTCTCTATTCTCATAATTTTTATTTTTTCCTCTTTAATTAATTTTTTTTTTTCATTTTCTGGTTTATTAAATCTATTCTATCTTTGTTTTTTTTAATGTGTTTTCAAAACTATTTTGATTAAAAAAAAGGTTTTCTTTTTTTAACCCATAAGTTGTAAAATTCCATAAATTTTTCTTAAACACACGTTTATTTTTCCAAAGAAATCATTTTGAATATGTTTATTTGGGTAAATTGAACTTTAAAACGTAATATTTCATTTACAGATTTTTAAATTATTATTTTTACAAATCAAACTTGTCCCTTTTAATGATAAGTAATTTGGATATTGTCTCAATTTAATAATTAAAATGTAATTTAGACCTTTACATTTCAGATCGTTTATAGATTAAACCTTAAATTATTTTTTGACAAATTGAATCTGCACCTTGTAGTTTTTAATAATTTGAATCTTGTTGTTAGATTTTCTGTTAAAGCGTTTTTCATTTAATCAAGTGTTTTAACAGGATATCTAACTTTTATGGTGATTTTTAATACGATTTCAAAATTTGTTGATCTCAACAGAATTTGAAATTAAGCTACGAATTGGTTGAGGGGTTAAAAATTAAGCGAAACACCTTATTAAATGAAAATAAGTATACACATAATGAATTTAACGTATAAAAATAGATAATAAGATTTAGCATATTTTTTATAATATCAATAAAAAAATAAATTAAAAATTAAGAACTACACATCAGCAGTAACATTGCTCTCTCTCTCTCTCTCTCTCTCTCTCTCTCTCTCTCTGCTAATATTTCTATTTATAGTTTGTGGCCGAGGACCTTTTACCATCAGCGCTAGCAAATAAAAATAATCCAAACTCTCTCGCCATTTTTGGTTCTTGCAAAGCTGTAGATCTGCATTTCTTCTTCTTCAAACTCTGTCAACAATGGCTCCAGAAAAGAAGGGTCGCCTCTCAGCCGCCATGAACGCAAAACTAAGAGGATCAGGCAGTGAAGTTCTTGTCCTAGCTCATGGCTATGGTGGAGATCAGACAGTGTGGGATAAAATCATCTCCAAATTAGCTCAGCATTTCACTGTTCTTTCCTTCGACTGGACATTTTCTGGTGCAGTGAAAGATCAGAGCATGTTCGATCCTCTGAAATACTCTTCTTATCACCCTTTTGCTGATGACTTGATTGACCTTCTTGAGGAGATGAAGTTTAGGTCTATCCTATTCGTAGGACACTCCATGTCTGGTATGATTGGCTGCATTGCCTCCATTAAAAGACCTTCCCTCTTCAAGAGACTCATCCTCATTGGAGCTTCTCCCAGGTAACCATGGATGGACCTGTTTGTTTTTCAAAATAAAAATAAATATTAATATTATTAAAATATGTAAATTAAGGTTGGTTTTGGACGATTTTGTTACGTTAAGGTCGGGTGTGAGATGAATCACGAGTTGTTTTTGAATTTGAGTCGGTCTAAACTTAGTTTGGGTTGAATATTTCTATATTCGCTACTCAATTCTAATAGTTTTTTTTACATAAATCTCAAATCAAACTTGAAAAAAAGTTTTTCTATATGAATGTTATTTATGGTTCATATAAGAGTTGGAATCAAACCGAATTGAGATGGAACTAATAGTTTGATTCAAACTACGTGATGTTTTTATATCCATGTCTCTATACGCTCAAAGCTCATTGGGCACGATGCACATCGCCGTATATATTCTAAGTTCAATAACATAAATCATACTTAACAGATTGAATAGATTTATACAATGATAATTATAATGTACGTGTAAAATGATATCCATTCTTTCGAGCTTAATCAAATATGTTTTTTTCTTTCTTTCTTCATAGATACGTGAATACCGAAAATTATGAAGGCGGGTTTGAAAAGAACGAGATCGACCAAATAATTTCCGGGCTCGAATCAAACTATCAAACATGGTCAAAAAACTTTGCTTCTCTTGTGGTGGATTCTGATGACTTATGCTCAGTAAACCATTTCAACGAGTGCTTGAAGAGAATGAGGTATGAATTTGCTCTTCCGTTGGCTAAAATGGTGTTTGGCTGCGACGAAAGACATATTCTGGAGAAAGTGGAGACGCCATGTACGATCATTCAGACAAGAAAAGACATGGTCGTCCCTGGTTCAGTAGGGTTTTACATGCAGAGGAGAATCAAAGGAAAGTCAACCGTTGAAATTGTTGACACAAATGGACATTTCCCTCAGCTTACCGCTCCTAAGCAGCTTCTTGATCTGCTGGGGGCAGTTTTGTCATTTTGACCTTATCTGTCTAATTGAAAGTTGTGACAACATGGTTTTTTTCTTACTTGTATTTTTGTTTGAGGGATGGAAAAAAATTAGAAAATTGAAAATTATTTTGTTTTTCTGCCAAAAAAAAATTTGAAATTTCAACCACGCCGTTGGCTTTAGTTCGTTCGTGTTTAGATTATTACAAGTAAAGTATATTAAGAGGAGATCAAAGGTGGAAGAGGAGTGTGTTCTTGCAAATATTTTCTCCACGAATTGTTCCTCTCATCACAAGAATCGATTTGGTATCAAACTCTCAAGGAAATATTGGGATTTGAGGTAAGTTCTTCCCACTCTCCAAATTTAGGAAAATACGTAGAGATCCAGTGAATTGAATATAAATCTTGGAAATTTGATATTTTTACTACATGAATTTGATGAAATATATCATTTAAAGTGTAATGGAGTTAAAAAAATCGAGTTTTGGTTAATAAATGATAGAACTCAATTGGAAATTGAAAATGGGTTTTTGAGTTTGGACACGAATGCAAGTTGCGCTCTTGAAGAGTGCAATAGCAATGTGTAATAGTGCTAGCTTAAGTAAGACACTTACCACATGTTTTGAAAATGAAACGAATTAAATGAATACAAGTATGGTTGTGTACACTATACAACCAATTTATCATGTTTGGGTATGATACATACATATACCTAGCATGTGTGAGTGTGACATTATACGCACGAGTCAACAAAGTGGATGATGCGTATCGTGGGACATCATTGTATGCTGGATAAATGGTGATATGACAGATTTACATCAGACCCTAGTTATATTTATTTTTTCTTACGTGTGATGTACATTTAATTTAGATTATACTTCTCTTTTGTTGAAGGTCAATTGAAAAATCACAATGAAGATGTAACACTCAAAATTTTATCACGTCATTAGCGTATTTTGTATAAAACTTGTTAAAAGTATAATTTACCTTTTTATGAAATTTAGTCAAAGAAAAAGAAGAAGAAGAATGACATTCACGTTGAAAATGAAACAATGAAAGAAAGGAGAAACAATTCAAAATTTGAAAAGTCAAAAAGAGAAGACGAAGAAGATAAGTTTGAAAAGTCAAACCCTAAATGGTAAAATGCAAATTCAAGTTGAAAGATTAAATAGTGAAAAGCAAAAGAACGACAAAGAGAAGGAAAAAGTTCTAAAAGGTTGAAAAGTCAAAGGATGGAGGATAAATAGTATTTTGAATCATTGAATTTGGATAAATATAGATTAAGTTATGATTTTTCAAAGTTGGATCAAAATCTGTGAAGAAAATTTAGGTATGTTTCGGTTTTGGTGTTTGCTGACCTTCTTCTTTATTTTAGCTTGCCAAACTGTTTTAATGGGATAAAATAGACACATTAGAATTAAGTCGTTTCAATCTTTGTAGAGGAAGTTATGAAATTTCGAAGTTTGTGCAAAATCATACGTCAAATCTGGGTTTTTACTTGATATCAAGTTGTCTGATTAAAGTTGGTTGAAATGTTAATTACCTAGAATGTTTGTTTTGATTTAATTGGATTTGAGTTGTTGGAATAGAATTGATGTTAGAATGATAATTGTGATTGAAGTTTGCGATTGTGAATGTCGATGATTTGAGTAAATGTGCTTTAGGTCTTCAAGTTTCAAAAAGGAATTCACCAAGTGCTTTGAATTGTTAAGAACTCCATGTAAGATTATATTGCGTGTGTTTAACTCTTAAGGCCTATATCACGAACATACTATATTTTATATGCTTTAACGGGTATATTTATTAGTAATTAGGTTATTAAAATTTGTTTTATTTTAAATGTCGTTGTGTTGCTAAATGTATTGAGGATTGTCTATGTTATGTATTGAGGATTGTCTTTATTATGCATTGAGGTTATGTAATACGTTATATGCACACTTGTATGTTCATGCATTACGTTTTTCAAAAAATCATGCAAAAATGTTTATGCACATGTTTTATGTAAGAAAGATAAAAAAAATAATATGTTATGTATCGGTTAAGTTGTGGGACGGAGAATGACATACGATATCGTCCACCGTAAGTCCTGTGTATCTTTACCGCTGGGTGGGTCTGGGGGTGGTTAAAACTTCGCGGATCCTGGGGTTGACTTGGGCCGGAGGGACACATAACATGTTTACTGAGCCTACTCCTCTAACACGCCCTTTTAACCACCATGTTACTGGAACTAAATGAAACGTAAATTATGTACATGTTTTGAAAATGATCATTCATAGCACGAATATTTTATAACATTGATATATTCTTGCTAAACATTGAGTTCATTAGTTAAACTTTGTGATGTAGGCACTGATCGTACAGATGAGAACTTCGAGTCTCTAGTTGATGAATAAGTGCAGTTGGAATAATGAACTCATGGGGGTTGGTTGTGACAGTCAGGCGATATTTTGACCCGTAGATGACGTTTCAATGTTTGAAGTATTTGTTTTGTAGTTTTTTGAATAGGATGTATAGATAGTTTTCGAGATTTGAAAAATACTGGAACTGTTTGAGAGTCTATTTTGTTTGTATGGATATGTCTAGTTTTTAGATATATCCATGCGTTTTGTTTTTAAAATTTTCACTTTGTAGTTCAGGTTTTTTCATGGATTAAAGTGTAAATGTCATTATTTTAGACGAATATAGAAGTGGATTAAGAAATTATGAAATAATATAGGTGTTGGGATGAAAAGTAAAAAAAAAAACAAATTTTACGTTCAAAGTGCATGTAAATTATGTTAACTAGAGTGACGGCTATTTGCAAAGTATCATCACTTAAATGATAGAACTTTACCGGTTGTTTTAAATTTTGAGACCAAATTCTTTAAGCAAGGAAGAATGTTGAAACTGCTTATTTGGTTTTTAGCCCATTTGACTGCAGAGGTCGGTTTCAACCCTAGTTATGAGTTTTATCTATTAACAAAAGAGTCTTGAATTGGTATTGATGTTATTATTCTAATAAAAGTATATATTGATAATATTATGATTAGATAGTAAGTTTTGACTAGTTTTGGACTCTTCGAATATTGGATGTTTGGAACGGGTCAAGATAAGAGCTTATTTTTTATATTCAGCAGTGTATATATCGTTTTTATAAAATTTATTTTGAGACGTTTTTAATATTTCGATCGCGTGTCATATCTTCTGGATATATTAATTTTTATACTATTTATGTATGATTTTTATTATCATATTTTATTTAAGCATGTACATTTATTTTTAACTGTTGATCAGCTCGATCGAGTGCACTGAATTAGATCCACCAAGTGAAGATCTTTATTTGATACTCATATTCAAGTGTTCTATAAGATAATTGTGTTATAGTAAATATAGTAATAAGACAGCAGACAGTAATGTGTTCATAAGTGTCAAATTATAAATTTAATCATGATTGTTATATTTGAGTATCGACTTTCTTTTTATGTCTTGGGCATGCTTTTTTCAGTACATCACATAACTCTCATCCAATTGATATTTTTCCTCTCAATTTTATCGTATAATCCACAAAATTTACGTAATAAAAATGGTCATCAAATTTTAGATTTAATAAATGATCTGAATTTAAGTCTTATTAAATTGTCTTGACATTTAATTTTTTATGAATTTTGCATCAATTATTTGTCACATGCCACTTCATCTTTCTTGAAAGTGCAACGTGTCATGCTTCGCTCCCTCTCCATAATCCATATACGTAGAATTTGTCTTCTTAATTTTTCATTCATTGTTTTTTGTCCACGTGTCTAAATGCAACGTGTCCCCTTTCGCTCTCCACATATACATAGCATTATTAATTTATTTAATTATTATTAAAATATCTTCATATTAGACAAAATCTCTTAAATTCTAATTTATTTATAATCAATTTTAATTTCATTTTATTTGTAATTTTGTGAAATGACAAGGGTAAAACGGGCAACCTATTAATCTTATCATTTCTTCTGTTGAAAGTGAAACGTCGCCGTTTCCCTCAGTGTCTAGCTTTCTCAGTCTTCAAGTTCTTCACGCTACTCGCCATTAAAGAGGGTTACGGCAGAGCATGCAAAGCTTATTCAGAGCAGGAGCTTCGCAATTTCTGATCAAATCGCCTACTCTTAATTCTTTGTTCCTTCCCTTTATCAGCCTTTGTCGGTCCGAGTCCCTACATTTCTCCCCGCCCTTCCGATCCTTCGCTATTATGGCCGCTGCGGACGACTTCGTCAAGGGTGCCGTTTATCCCAACGGTGTTGCAGTAATCACTCTCGATCGTCCCAAAGCTCTCAATGCTATGAATTTAGGTTCGGTTTTTTTTGCCTTTATGTTTGTGCTTCCGATGAATCTATCTTGATTTAATTATGTATGATTGACGGCAGGAGTTCTTCCGTTTTTTCGCCTTTTTGGTTTTATTTTGATTTATACAGTTGTTGAGGAGATTTGTCGAAGTGGATTACTATCATCTGTTTGAATTATAAAGTGATTTTCTAACTTCGTTGACTCGATGTTTTTACTATATTTAGCATCTGCAGAAAAAAATATACCTCTCTTCTCTTGTGTTCTGATGCACGATCTGTATGGTTGAATGACTTGTGAATTAAATATGGCGAGAATCAGTAAAATTTTCTTATTGAAGTTTTATCTTGCAGATATGGATATCAAATACAAAAGTTATCTTGATGAGTGGGAGGAGGATCCGAGGGTCAAATGTGTTCTTGTTGCTAGCAGCTCGCCTCGTGCTTTCTGTGCGGGTAATTAATGAAAGAGTTTTTTTTTTTTTTAATTGATAGTTTTTTAAAAAAAGAATAAAAAATGAAAAGTTTGAGGTCATTTCAAGTGATTGATTGAACTCAATTATATTCCAAAATTTTGGTGTAATGAAACTTTTTAGGTTACATTTTGGGTGGTGGATAAATCTTTTATTCAGTTTATAGGGTAACTATTCGTTGCCGATGCAGGAATGGATATTAAAGGGGTAGTTGCTGAAATTCAAAAAGACAAAAACACACCTCTTGTGAAAAAGGTTCTATTAAGACCTTGTTCTTTAGATACAAGGATTCATTTACAAGTGTCTGTTTGACTCTGTGTTGTTTCTTTTAGTTTTTTAATTGCATATCATGTTAGCCTTTTCCTTTTAATTTCTCTTTCACATCAAATGATTTATGTTTTTACGATGTTAGAGTTTGGCTTCTTAGTGCTGATGTTGTGTTCCAAAAGAGTAGAGATGAAAAGAAAGTTTTCATTATAAGAATGTTTGTCTAATTGTTGACTCAAGTATTAGTTTATATGCAGGTGGTGATGTGAAGCAGATAACTACCAAAAATGAACTCTCAGATATGATTGAGGTCTCATTAGTCTTTTACTCAACATGTCATTGAGAGGAATTTTTAAGATTAGACTTACCAAAATGAATGCGGGATCTATCTCATTGTCTGCATTAGGTATTTATTATTTTTATAGGACAGTTGGTGTAACATGTACAAGAGCACGGAGGATAATAATTCTCTACATCAAGTTTTGGATGACATAAATGACCTTCATTACTATGATTGTGTCCTTCCAAATATGCTTGTACATTTAACTCTAAAGCAGTTTGGAAAGACATTCTTCCTTTTGATTTGAAATATAGATTAGAACTGTTCTAGGTCTTATATGACTATCCTTAACTACGTATTCTTAAATACATTGACCTGGGTCAATATTAGATTAGGCCTCTTATGGTGTTAATAGTTGGCTACATTTTTTTATTATAAGATAAGAAAATACACAATGAAACAATGTGATTCTATTATTGATGACAATCATAATTATAAAAGTATGTGTTATTGTGGAATTTTCATTGTTACCTTTTTTCCCTCTTGCGGATAGCTGCATCTCTTATATTGTCTTGGTTGTTTGCTGCTTGCTCAACTGAAACAGTGACGGGTCATATTTGTGATTCATATGCAATGTTGTTAGTCTGACATAAGATGTAAAATGTGACTTCAGTGAAAGTTAACATGCCTTTTTGCTGTGTGTTTGTCAGGTATTTACTGCTGAATATTCGCTGATATGTAAAATATCTGAATACAAGAAGCCATATGTGTCTTTAATGGATGGCATAACCATGGGCTTTGGAATTGGCTTATCTGGTCACGGACGCTATAGAGTCATCACTGAGGTGTAGTTTTTAAAATAATTTCATTTTATCACTGATCTTGGCAGTGTTTTATCCAAACATTAGTTTATATATACTTCTGTTTATGCAAATTCTAGAGGACTTGTCTTGCCATGCCAGAAAATGCAATTGGCTTATTTCCAGATGTTGGGTTTGCACATATAGCAGCACAAAGTCCAGGAGCAGGATCATTTGGTATGTAATAACGTTGCTTTGTGCCACTTTAACTATGCTTTGTCCATCAGAATTGAGTTCCACGGTCTTTAATATTAATTATAAAAATATTGGATTCTGTATTGTCTAGTTGATCATGGATCTACCTGCTTCATTTCGTATCATCTCCATATTACCGTAAACTTTCAATTTGTACAAAAATTTGCAGGTGCATATATTGGAATTACTGGAAAAAGGATATCTACTCCTTATGATGCACTCTATGTATGCCTCGGAACACATTTTGTGCCATCTGGGAACTTAGAATCACTGAAAGAGGACTTCTTGGCTGCTAATTTGTATGTTTCTAAGCATTTTTTGTGTCATTTTTATTTAGCTTTTTGATGTTATTATCTGCATACCATACTAAGCATAGAAAAGGGCTCTTCATGTAAAGTGTCTTTTGATTTTACAGCTTTATAAATTATTTTCACAAGATATAAAATCTTAATTGACGGTGTTTCGTCCATGATAATAGCTTGCTGATATAAAGAGTTTCTTTGTTAGTTCGGAGGATCCTCATCAGGACATTAAAGTGCTGCTTGAAAAATACAGTAAGGAAGCTGAGTCTCAGACCCCATTAAAACATCTTTTACCTCACATCAGTTCTACCTTTGGCTCAAATAAGTCGATTAAGGAGACAGTTGATGAGCTTAAGAAGCATCAGCTCAGTCCCGACTCTACTGGTATATTTATAACCTCTGATGTTGCATTTCTTTACAGGTTAAATGTTTAGTAATTGGCACGGGGATGAAAATTATGAAATAATACGTGCTTTCCTTTTTCAATCATTTTAATTGTACCTGTTTATGCAGTGGTGGAATGGGCGGATGAGGCTCTTCAAGGAATTGGAAAAGGGGCTCCTTTTTCACTTTCTTTGACACAAAAGCATTTTGCACGTGTGGCATCTGCACGTGGAAAGAATGACTGTGAATTATCAACGGTGAGTTTGGGTCCCTCTCTCTCTCTCTCTCTCTCTCTCTCCTTTTTTTTGAAGTTTTCTCCCTCGTTTCTTAGCACTATCCTCTAAATCACATTTATTTATTTTTCTAATTCAGCTGACCGGTGTTATGAGGGCTGAATACCGTATTGCTCTAAGGTCTTCTCTACGGGGTGATTTTGGTGAAGGTGTTCGGGCTTGCTTGGTGGACAAGGATCAGGTCTTTCATTTCTGTTATTTGAGGAGTATAAACAAATAAAAATAGAGAAATATGTAGATACTCAGTTTTCAGATTTATTTGGTAGTACACTTTCCGCTCGAATTCTGATCACTAGGTTATTTCTGCATTTAAATTTCTATTCTTTTTAGTAGAAGTTACTTACAAAAAAGAGAAATCATGAAACATAGATAAGCCATTCTGTTGAATTTCTTTATGTGATGAGATGGTCAATTTCAGAATCCGAAGTGGAACCCTTCAAGCATAGAAGAAGTCGAAGACAGAGAAGTGGAAGCTGTGTTTAAACCTTTAGGAGCAGAGGCTGAACTGGAAGTTTGAATTGCAGGAGATGAAGCCCATGTTCAACCTCCTCGTGGTAAGCTTGTCCTATGGTTGATGCAATTGAAATATAGCATGTGCAATGGAAGAACAAATAAGAAAAGCATTTGGTGAAATTTTGTGCTTTCCCATTAGTGATTGGTAATGATTTGGTTCGAGGTTTAGAGTCGTATTATTTGAGAATATTTTATGTTGGATGTACTCGACGATGTTCGAAGATTGGAAAGAAAGAAGGATAAGAGATCTTGTTACTGAATCTACGATCAAATAAAAAAAAAAATTATCTATGATTTATCGGTAGTGTTGATCTCCTATGCTATGATTAGAACGTTGATTATCCTTCAGGTTCTTTCAGCATGCTCGATATCTGTGTTGAGTTCAAGTTAACGCTAAGTATAAAAAGCATTAGGATTGTATTTGAATTAACGTGAGATTGATTGAAATGTTGGTCCCAGTTTCGACAATTAAACACCTTTCACCCAATTGTTTTTCTTTAGTTTTCTCTTATTTTATTCCATTTTGAAAGTTGTTTTTTTTGGTGTCAAATTTAATGTTCAAGCATGCACTTGCAGAGTAGGGCTATTAGCAGAAAAATGGGGACGTGTAATTTAACCTTTGTTTTGTTGTGATTTAGAAATTATATATGAAAATTATTATTTTTTAAAACAGAATCTCTTTACGGTGTTTGTGATTTAAATATTATCGTCAATTTATCCGTTTAATACTTTTGTTTCTAAATCATGCACATGTATGCAGTTGACTTGATCAAATACATCTCATCTAGTAACAGGAGACTTGTACAATTGATCGAAAATTTACATCGAAAAGCAAAAGTAGGCAAATTCAACTTAGGAGCGTAGTTATTTTTCTACAACCCTTATAAGATCGACAAAATAATGAAACTCTTGGTTCGAACTGCAACTCCGTGACCAAATCATGCAATATAATATACAAGACTGCATGTGAATTTTTTTATAAAATCTAGTAATTTTATCGATATTGAAACAACCATGTTTTTTCACTCCCGTTTAAATTTCATGAAACTAAGCGAAATAAAATTAAGAAATGGAAGTAGACCACCCATGGAACAATTAATGCGCCAAACTTAATTTGTTTTACATTAATTGAAAACATAAGATTTTGTTTCGACTTTTGTTTGCCGAGACTACATAGCTTGTTCTTGAATTTAACCCACTATCGATAGCCAAAATTTTACTTACCATCAGTGAATACTACAAGAAATATTATAGTCCACAATTCCGTTCGAACCAACCAATCATAACATGACACGTAAAATACACAAAAAGAAGGGAAAAAAAACAAGGAAAGGAGGAGTTTTGTGGTTGAACCAACCCTAACCTACCCAAAAAAAAAAAATAAAAAAAAAACCCAAACTATTAAAGAAGGGGGGTGATTTATGATTATGGGACATGCTTCAAATATGTCAACTTGCTATTGGTTGAGAAACGAGAAATTAAAGCATGATTCAATGAGAAGCTCAAGTAGGTTGTGAGTTAACATGACATGTTGCCTGATCTAAGCTTTCTTCAATAGTCTACAAATGTCCCAAACTATATTCATTAACATTCCCTTGAGCCATATATTTATGAAAACCTAAACGCATCTCAACTAACATCCATTTATATCGAAGTTACATATCTCGTACCATAGATTCCAAACCATATTTAAGCCTCTTTATGCATAGTTTTATGGGCTAAACTAGGCTAGATATTTATTTAATTAACCTAAGATTTATTGGAAAGTTCTATGGTCTTCCATTATCAAACTTCTAAATTCAAAGGTCTAGTTTTTTATGGGCTTAACCATATTTAGATGTATGAAACTCTTAAATTCAAGGGTCTGAGATAAAATTGACCTCAAGATAAAGCACAACCTAGCCTTTAAACTTAGGATGAATGACAATTAATACCTTAAATTAGTTATTTTTAGTCGAATTGTCTTTGTGTTTTTTGTCATTATTAAAACAATCTACGCTTTGATAAAATTTGTCAATTATTTCTTTTTGCTTGCGGTGGTCATTTTTATCCAATTTTAGTTACCTTTGTTCACTCAGTTTGATGCACACGTTCAATTTCAAACTCGATTTCTAACAAATACCTTAGTGAAATTGTCTTCTAATATTTAAATTGACTATGAAATGGAGTGTGCGCAACAAATCAAGTGAATTAAGATAGTAGGTGTGATATGTTATAATAACTATTGCATGCGAAAAAAGTAAGACATTTGACGAATTTTATCAAAATATGTACTATTTTGCTACGAATACAAGAGCATATGTGCGCAAAAAACTAGTTTAGCGTATCATATATCTTTGACCTCTAAGTTTAGTGCTTAAATTACACTTTATACTAAAATTTAATAAAAAACCGATGTCACATCCCTAATTTTGATCTAGGTCGAAATAGAATTTAAGTTTTCAAGCTCTAACTCAGAATATTAATTTTTCTCAACGCGTACATGTTTTATACTACTAGTTAACCGTGGGTCGGGCTATATTGGCAAGCAAAATCATTAGATAGGTCCCCAAGTTAAAGGCATTTATGATAAGACTAATTTTATCAAAATTTTGGGTAATCAAGAAAAATAATTTTGATCAGTGAGGTCATTTCAGTATTTTCCAACGAGCAGAGTTGTTAGTTTTCTTCAAGATTTCAGAATTACCAATCATATTAAATAATAATTAATTAAATGTTGGACTAAATTTAATAACGTGACAACTAAAATTCGGTAAACCACAAAGTTTTTATCACATACCGAACCGAAAGAACACCCGTTATTCGACACGTGTCATCCAGCTCAGCATTTTCGTTGACTTTTCAAACCCTAGGTTTTAGCCAAAGGAGTGTCGACAGCTTCGTAACTGCCAACGGCCGCCTCCCTACCACTTTTGTAAAACCTTTTTTCTTTTATTTCCAACTAATAATAAATGGATTAAGGTTTGATTTAAAAATAAAAAATTAAAAATTAATTTTGATAATTAATTAGTCGTTTATTAACATAAAAATGGCGGCGGTAATGAGATGGATTTGCAACTCAAAGGAGACTGATTTGCGCATTTTATTTTCTCTGCCGAACCTAATAAGTTTACTTTTTCAAAAATTCTTGCACAATATATATTTATTTAAACTTTATAAATCATCAGTTAATATCGTATATGGAGAGCTAAATCTTAAGAGATACCGGTGTAATTAAGATAAAGCATGACATGTGGGTCTGTAATTAAAAAAATTAGTTTATTTTTAACTTACAAGTTTATTTAATGATAAAAAATAAAATTATCAGTCGTTAACATCTTATTTTATTGACAGAGAATGGATTGCCGTAGTAAGATCTTTCACCTTAACAATATATACTTACATGAGCTCGTTTGGTTTTGTCTATGGTCTTTTTGACCAATGATTAAGAGTAAACGACTTCAAAATTTATTGTAAAATCTTATTGTTCGTTAAATTTTGAACTCAGGAAAAGAGATTTGTAGTGTTTTCAATTTTTCGTTAAATTTTTTAACTACTTACTTGTTTCGATAATTATTTTGTTTAGATTTGGGCTTCAGTCGATGACAAGAAATAGAAAAAAAAAAAAATTGTTTGAAAATTAAAATAATAAAATAACAATAATAATTATTATTAGTGTGAGGGAAACGTAATGAGCGTGAATTGTTAGAAATGAGGTGGAGGCCTGCCGCCAGCCAGATGGCAGTGATGGAGGGCAAAACGGTCAAAGCCCATAGAAGAACGCAGAAGTAGAGAACCAGTTCCACCAGGTTACCACTGCATCTATAAATACGACGAAAAAGTGTACTTCATTGCTAGCTAGCAGAGAACCAGAACCAGAACCAGAACCAGAACCAGAGAGATTTATTCTAACCCTAACGCCAACGAAGAAGAAGATTTGAAGACGAACATCCATGGAATAGACTTCTTTTTCTTCGATTTCTGTTTCTGATTGCGGACTTCAGTTCTTCCTCTGACAGTTGGCTTAAGGTGAGGGAACATTTGTCTAGTTCACTAGTCTGATCTAGCAGTTTCTTTTGTTTTGTGAGAAATGTTATGCGCGGTTAAGAAAAAAGGAGATTAACTCTGTTACTGTGTTTTTCCGGAAAATGGATGATGCTCAAACCTTAACGGATGAATGTACAAAATGTGATTGTGAATGCATTCTGCATGTTTCTCCGTTTCTCGGCTATCATACGAGATTTCAAATTTCTGAATTGCAACCTTATACGCTGTGTTTTTGCAACCGCATGCTGTGATGTCAGATCTGCTTTGATTTTTTCTTCCCATTCCGGATAGTTTGTGTTTTTAGCTTTTTTTTTTTTTTTTTTTTTTTTTAATTTTTTTTTATGAGTATTAGGAAGATCTCTTTTAGATTGCCAAACGTGATTTCCTGTCATGGTGTGGTAGTTTTTCCTCCTTTGATTTAATAAGTTCCATATGTATTTTTTGTATGTCTGTGAGTTTTGATAGGGTATAAGAGGAGAATTTAACACTGTCATGTGCTGAAACCTATCCAGCATTCTGGTTCAACTTCTGGAAAAATGATATATTTTTTTGGAATCCGTTGCCTTAATTGATTTTGGATTGTGAATAAGCATATAACTATGCGAGATTTCTCGGGTCTCTTTTATTTTATTTTATTATTATTTCCTTCTTTTTGCCCCAACCGAAGACTGCCACTTTTTAATTTTGTTATTGCTTCACTTGCACATTTTGAAGTTTTCTCCTTCTCTTCATGATGGAAATTTTCCTTCTTTTTTTTTCCCTGCAAATTCTCATGTACAATTGTTACGTTGATTATTCGTATTCTTATTTATCAGTTCCTAAGGCTTCCTCATCCTGTATAAATTTCATGCAGCATTTGTTGGTGTTTGATTCTATACTACAGACTCTAAAATTATCTGTGCCTTTTGTTTGATGAGGTCGTAATTTAACAAAATCAACTTGTTCGGTTGTTGACTCAGTTTGACTGACTAGGCAATTAAACAGTTCGTGATGGTTTCCACTGCTGCTGCTTCTGCATTCTATCCTGTCGCTTCTCGATCTCCTGACTCTTGTGCAAAAAATTTAAAGACTGGAGTTGGATATGGGAATTTGGGAGGAATTAGGTCAAAATCTGCTGCTTCTGGTGGACTGCAGGTTAAGGCAAATGCCCAAGCCTCTCCGAAAATCAATGGCAGCCCTGTTGGTCAAAAAACATCAATTGAAGGCCTCAAGATTGCGGATGATGAGCCATTATCGCCTCCTCCGAGGACTTTCATTAATCAATTACCTGATTGGAGTATGCTTCTTGCTGCGATTACAACCATGTTCTTAGCAGCTGAGAAGCAATGGATGATGCTTGATTGGAAAACAAAACGATCTGACATGTATATGGACCCATTTGGCCTTGGGAGATTTGTACAGGACGGCCTTATGTTTAGGCAGAATTTTTCAATTAGATCATATGAAATTGGAGCTGATCGCACAGCATCTATCGAAACGCTAATGAACCATTTGCAGGTGTGATGAAGTTGACAAGTAGAAATTTCATCGGAGAAAAAGTGTTCTGTTGTCTTTGGTTTGTAGTACATAGAAAATATGGCACCTTTGAGCAGTTTGCTTAGTTTCAGTTCACGTTAATTTTTGTTTTTGGTTGCAGGAATCTGCCCTCAATCATGTTAAAAGTGCAGGGCTTCTTGGTGATGGATTTGGTTCGACACCAGAAATGTGCAAAAAGAATCTGATATGGGTAGTTACACGGATGCAGGTGGTGGTTGATCGTTATCCTACTTGGTAAGTTACATTTGGAGCAGTTCGAAATCTAGTATTCCATTTTCTGTATGTGGTTTATGTTGAAATTCCAAAGCATCTTCTCTGAAGTTCAGGTCTAATGTTGTTATCTCAGTGTAACGTATGTTCTTCAAATGCTTGCTTCAGCTCTTATATTTTAATTTTGGAAAGACCTTGAACATCTTATCTCTACTTTTATATGAAGCTGCCGCCGGAGTAGTAATTAAACAGTTTCTTTTATTAAGTATCATCAAAGTAAAATTTCAGTTTTTGTAATTTCTCTGTAAATTATCATTTGATCGAGGTAGTTTGTAATCACAGCTGTGAAGCTATCCACTTTTCTATAAATCCAAGAATGGGTGTTAGAAAATGAAGACAATAAAAATTTTGGCTAGCAAGTATGATTTTGAAAATACAGAAGCTTAGAGTATGATTTCCATTGAGTTTGTTCACATTTGTTTTTTGGGGTTTTCAGCTTTACCTTTTATATCTTTTAGAATTGCAGTATATGAATTCAGTTTATGACTTTAAATTCACTCTGAAGTTTCGTTGGATGTTTAATCTGGTCACCTTGTCACCTTTTTGTTTTTACTCAGAAAGCTTCTTTAGTGGCAGAATTTTTACAAAAGCGTTATATGTTTAACATTTCTATTTATTTAGAATTTAAGAACGGGAAATTTCTATGAAGTTGTTCTTTTTGAGTAAGACTTGTTTTACCTTTTCCAATATTTCTTCTTTTGTTAGCGTAATATGATGGATTGATGAAAAATATGTTATAGGGGGGGATGTTGTGCAAGTAGACACTTGGGTATGTGCTTCTGGAAAAAATGGTATGCGGCGTGATTGGCTTGTCCGTGATAGCATAACTGGTGAAACTCTAACAAGGGCCTCCAGGTAGATGTTCCCCTTCTCACTTGTAATTTTCTGCTGTTCGAATCACTGCATTTTCTGATAGAGTCTAGGCACATCCAATAAATTAGATGTCGCATATGGGTGTTAAAGAGTCTTAAATTAAGCTGACATGCTTTACGTTACTATGAACAATGTATGACCGGGATTCTTAATTGGGTTTTTGTACTGTTGATTTTGTTTATGGTGACAAATAGTGTTTGGGTGATGATGAATAAAGAAACAAGAAAATTATCAAAAATTCCTGATGAAGTCCGGCTGGAAATAGAGTCTTATTTTTTAAATTCTGATCCTGTTGTTGAAGAAGATGGGGAAAAACTTCCAAAACTTGATGACAACACAGCTGATTATGTTCGTGGCAGTTTAACTGTAAGTCATTTTTCGTGTAATGCAGTTTCGGTCAATTTTGTACCAAAACTTATTCGTATTTTTCCCCATATTCAATTAAATTCTTGTAAGAACATTGGATTTGTTTTTTTTATTATTAAATTTCTCGACTATTCTTTTTTATTATTGCTCACCTCCTTTATAATATTTTCTACCCTGATAACGTACTTTTACCAATCAATATATAAGTTTCTGGAACATAATGTTTTTTTTTGGTATTTTGTCTAAACACAACTTATATCTTCTCAAAAGTTTTGATTTTCTTTCCTCTTTAATTGCTGCTTCTCATTCTGTATACATTTTCTAATTTGCAGCCTAAATGGAGTGACTTGGATATCAATCAGCATGTCAACAATGTAAAATACATTGGCTGGATCCTTGAGGTAGACTTCACATGTCAGCATAATTTTGTTTCTTCGTTAGTAACTTAGAAATATGGTCTACCAGATATATAGTTTTAACTGCATGCATCGAATCCACTATATTCCATACACAACAGGATACTGGTTTGGCCATCTCCTTGCTGCATTACATTAGCGGCATATCTTTTGTCTTACTCTGCTAAAATGCACACTCTTCACATTATTGCATCACGGACTGTTTGGATTATTAAAAAATTAGAATAGTGTAGAAGGCATTTGATTTATGTACATGGAAATCACATTTACCAATTTGAGAGCAAATGATATGTTTCCGTGCTATATCGTAATCATTAATTGTCAGAATGAGATAAGCATCCTTAATCTCCATCAATCTCCTAATTTCATCTGATAATTGGCAAATAAAATGATGGTTATTTGCAGAGTGCCCCATTATCCATCTTGGAAAGCCATGAGCTTTCAAGCATGACTATGGAGTATAGAAGGGAGTGTGGAAGGGACAGTACGCTCCAATCCCTCACTTCAATGACTACCTCTTCTGGCTCTGATAAGTTGTCAAAGCCAGGTGAAATAGAGTGCCACCATTTGCTGCGACTCGAGAACGGCTTGGAGATAATGCGAGCGAGAACAAAGTGGAGGCCAAAACAGAGCAACAATTTTTGACTTTCAGGCCAGTTTCCGACCAAAAATGTTTGATGCTCAAAGCCCCCACCCCATCATATGGTGGTAGACTCTCCATAATTATGTATAATCCTGCTTCTCATTCTACTTCTCTTAATTTGTCTCGTTCTTAAAGTGGAAAGTAGAAAACTCCATTCTAATTCTCCACAAATGTTCTCTTTTTCTGCCTTCTGATGTCGCAACTTTATGACTAATTACATTTGCTTCAAGCTGAGCTCTGTAATTTGATTCAAACCATATTGAATACACGGCGCATTGCATTGTCACTTGAGTTAGAGTATCGGATGTAATTATGTGCAATCTTGTTCCCATGGCGGCCAATGTTGTAGTATGATTCTACCATGAGAAATAGTTTTGTCAATTTGATAATGAGCAAAGAATGTTCGTCTTTCTGCCAAACAAGATACATTGAACTTGTGATTCTCTATATACTTGAACTCAGGATTCTCTATATATTTTTTATGAATGTTGACCAAGTATTACAATTAAGTTGCTCTTGGTTCAATCATTTGATTACTTGAGACATTTTTTGATAAGGCGGAGAATTGAACCAATCACATCTTATTGCAAATATTTTACAGGGTTGCGTAAAAGTTTTGGTTAGGTTTAATTTGATGTGCGAATGTTCGTGTCAATTTATTGTAAAATTGCTTCCCCTTGTTCGAAAGTGACAAATCATTGAAGCGGGGATTTCATATAATGCAGGGCTTGGAATGTTATTTTTCATTTTTAGTTGCTTTGGTTACTTTCTGTACTTGAAAATATATAACAAAAGAAACAAATTAATGAAGGGAAAACCCGACCACCATAGGACATGTCGGTGGGCTTTGGATCCATAATCATAAACCATAACGACATGTGACAATTTGTACGTGGAACGATAACATATTTGTTGTTCGAGGCAAACCAACAGAGAAACCAACGATCACAAACTCTGCATT
Organism: Begonia peltatifolia; assembly: GCA_022433055.1. Taxonomy (NCBI): domain Eukaryota; kingdom Viridiplantae; phylum Streptophyta; class Magnoliopsida; order Cucurbitales; family Begoniaceae; genus Begonia; species Begonia peltatifolia. The sequence continues at coordinate 16,321,198 of CM039529.1, forward strand.
CTTGGCCATTTTGTCCGCCATAGCTCTCCGTCCGACCTTCATAGTTCGGTTGAAACCCAACCCTCTCTCTCTTTCGCCTTTACCCGTGTGCAATCTCGAAGTTCAATAATTTTTGACTTGCGCTCTCTGTGTTGCCTCACCATACTCCATATCCTCTTCTTCTATGGTTGGATTTGAAGTCATATGTTCGTTCATTTGAACCTTTTATTCTAATTTAGTTAATTACAAAATATGTCTCCATGATATATACTTCTTTCTAATTTTAAAACTATTTTATTATTACTTCCACCAATTTAAAAAAATAATAATAATAAAAAATCCTTGAAATGAGTGGAAGCTTTCAATTATCATGAAAATGTTAAATAAATCCTTGAAATGAGGGACCCATTTGTTTCTCTTTTGTTTTTTTTTTTTTTTTTTTTAAATAAAAAGAAGAAATTTTGTTCAAATTTTCTTCAAACTTGATCATTGTAATAATAGTGTTGTGTTGATCATGGGCGGTACGGTCATCTTTGCAGAAAATGCCACACCGCTCCATCTCTTGAATCGAGGAGCTCTTTCAATTATCATTCATGGACGTCCAATCTAACACAGAAAAAGAAAAGATTTTTGGGTCAGATCGAGGAAACTCACTTTCAGAATCACCTTCTGGGTTTCCCTCCATGTTACTGCTCTTCGACTACGTTTCCTTCTTCGTCCGCCATTGTAGCAAACCCAACTTCTTTCTCACTGCAACACTGTAATTCTCATACAATCTAAGAATAGCTTCCAGGTGTCTCTCTCACCCACTCTCTTTCTCTCTCTGGCTCTTGGTTAAGTGATTTGTACAACTGTTATGTATAGATCTTTCCCCGTACTGATTTCAAGACCACCGTGTGAAGAATCAACATTGTAAAGATTATATCTTATTCGATTTCATAGTTGCTTGGATTGTAGCTCTGTAAATAAGCACTGGGTTTTGCTTTTAATCTTGTGATATGCTGTAAAGACTAGGTGATTTGGGAATTTTCATGCAGATCTAAGGAGTTTTGCAAGTCTGAGTGCCTATTTTCCAGTTCTAGCCTGTTTCTTCTTCATTACTTCATTAAAAGTATTGCTTCTTGTTGTTAGATGGTCAAGTTTGTGTTGAAATTGATCTGCAGACGACTTTTAGTTTGATTGAAAATTGATGAAACTCCGGCTTGATGAAGCCAATTTAGGCGTTAGCTGTAGCGATTTGCCGTCTGTCTTGGATTGATTTTAATGTCATCGGACGGCTTCAAATCGATGCAAAAAATTGGCGATAGTGAGGGATGAACCTTCTTTTATTTTGTAGCCTTAAGATTTTGGAGCTTGAGCAAGTGAGCCATACGAATAAATTTCGAAAAGCACGAGCTAAAAGAAGCTTCTTCCTCAGATCGATAAAAAATGAAGTGTTTCCGACGATTTCTGTGAAGTTATTGGAAATTGCTTTGTCTGCAAAGTGTTTATGTGCTTATCGCTTCATCTTCACATCTTAGGCCAAGATTTAATCTTGGTATTATGTTTGCACTTTTGTTCTTGGTAATTTTCTATATTGGACTGATTAATTTAATTGGTGTTGACTCAGGTGTTACGATCCATAATGCTTAAGCAAATTCTAAGCAAACTTCCAAAAAAGTTGCCGAAATTAGATTCGACAGATTCAGCCGGAAATGATTCTGGAAATAACTCTTCCAGTTTGAGTAATGTGTTTCAATGCACAAATGTTGGAACTGCCCTCTCTAGCAAACTGAATGTTGTGAAACGGGTATCTTCTGCAGTGTTCCCGGCGAGCATTATGTCGGGAATGGAGGCAGTCGAGCCTCATCTTTCGTTCAAAGACGTTCCAAACTTACAGAAGCAGAATTTATTTGTAAGTAAGTTAAACAGTTGCTGTGAAGCTTTGGATTTTGACGATACTGATAAGATTGATGTTAGACGTCAAATGTTAATGGACCTTGTTGAGTTTGTAGCTTCGGGATCTGCAAAATTCAACGAAACAGCTATCTTAGCAATGTGTAGAATGTGCTCCATGAATCTTTTTCGGGTTTTTCCGCCCAAGTCTCGCTCTAACCCGAGTGGCGGAGAAACAGAATTCGAAGAACCGATATTCGATCCCGCTTGGTTTCATCTACAAGTTGTATATGATCTTCTTCTTAGGTTTGTTAGTTCTACTTCTCTTGATGCTAAAGCTGCAAAGAAGCATCTTGACCATTCGTTCATCCTCCGACTACTCGACCTCTTCGATTCCGACGACCCAAGAGAAAGAGAATGTCTGAAAACAATTTTGCACAGAATTTACGGCAAATTCATGGTTCACCGGCCTTTTATAAGGAAGGCTGTCAGCAACATTATGTATCGTTTTGTTTTCGAGACAGAACGGCATAACGGGATTTCTGAACTTTTGGAGATCCTCGGCAGCATAATTACGGGTTTTGCATTGCCGTTAAAAGAGGAACATAAGTTGCTTCTCTTGAGGGTTCTAATCCCTCTACACAAACCAAAATCGGTCGGAATCTATCACCAGCAGCTAACTTACTGTGTTGTACAGTTCGTCGATAAAGATTCGAAGTTGGCCAGTATCGTTATCAAGGGCTTGTTGAAGCACTGGCCAATAACTAATAGCCAAAAGGAGCTTATGTTTTTAAGTGAAGTAGAAGAGATTTTGGAAATGACCTCCATGGTTGAGTTCCAGAAGATCATGGTTCCTCTTTTTCGCCGGATCGGATGGTGTCTCAGTAGTTTTCATTACCAAGTAAGTATTTCTTGTCCTATGATTGTTTTCTTAGCTCTATTGCTCAAACGGTATTATATAACATGGTTATCTTCACTTTCAGGTGGCTGAAAGGGCCCACTTGCTATGGAACAATGAGCATGTCATTCATCTTATCGAGCGGAACAAGCAGGCGATCTTTCCTCTCGTTTTCTCATCTCTGGAGAGGAACACTCAAAATCACTGGAACCAAGCCGTGCTCAATCTGACTCTAAACGTGAGGAAAATGTTTTGCGAGATGGACGAGGAGCTGGTGTTTGCCTGTCAGCTCAAGCTTAAAGAGGAAGACTCAATGTCAAGTCTAGCAGAAGAGAAGAGAAGATCGACATGGGAACGCTTGGAAATCGATGCTCTATGTAACGTCAAACCGGCTACTTGCTCAGTTGCATGCTAATTGATCTGTCTTCAAATTAATCAAAAAAGATTTGGCAAAAGAGGTAACTGCTTTATTTTAAGCTAATGGCTTGCATCTCTGCTAAGACGTCTATTGAAGTTGCTGTTGCACAAAGCTTTCTATACTGATTTGGGTGCTCCAACTTTGCTTGAAATTGTTTGTACAGCTCGAGTTCATGGCTGTTCTTACGGTGAGAAGATATGCATTCTAAGCTAATATTATGCGTTATTCAGCCCTTGTTATGGTCCACAGACTCTCCAAAAAGATTGAAATTTTTAACAACAAATCAATGTAATGAGCTTGTGAATCATGTGCTCCTGCAGGCTCTCTTTTGATAGACATGGATGCAGACAAGAAAAGAACTAGTAGGAAGAATAGTTTTTGGGTCTGTCAAACCCAATTTCTCCATCTCCTCTTTCTAGAGAGAGAGAGAGAGAGAGAGAGAGTAATTGTAGTTAGGAGAGCTAAAATGTTTCATAATTTGAAAGACATATAGTCTTCGACACTATGATTACATTGTTTGTGAGAAAGATACCTTCAGTATTTTGCTCGTGGGTAACAATAATAGATGGACCCTTCAATTATTGATCCTCCATTGCAGACAAAACATGGCCACTCTGTAGTTCCCCCACCTTTTTTAATGGCATTCATGGTAATGCTTTCGTTATTTATTTATTTATTTATTTTAATATCATTTTCCAACAACTTTTCCACCCAAACCCAGTCAGTCATCTACAGATTACATCAGATTCCAATCAAACCAGTATATTCTCTCCGTCCCTGTTTGAACAGAACAATTTGAAACAGTAGATTAAGGTAGAGCTTGATCAAATAACTAGAAATTTGGTGTTTCTCTTGCAGTTCTGTATTTTATCTCTTTATTTTTTTCCAGATGGGTTGATAATAATGTTTCAATGTGAACATGTGAGCTAATATGGCCTGTCTTTTTTCTCTACACAATCTCCAGCCCTTCAACACAAATCCCAACCACTCCTCGAGAGAGAGAGAGAGAGAGAGAGAGAGCTGTTAGTTGCCAGTGATGTATTAGTCTGTGAAGAGAAATGAGGGTCCACATCTATCCAACTTATCTCGATATATATTAGCTCTACTTTGTACAATTATATCATAAAGCCTCTCAACTACTCTGCATTTCTCTTTGGAAACTGATATTTCTGCAGGAAAAGTTTTACAGAGAAAAGAAGAGGAAGAAGAAGTGACAATGGATGCTCCTCCAGATCAAGAGATGTCTTATGGTGATATGATTCAGAAGCGTAGTGATGACAAAGGCTGCCTTTACGCTTGGTTAGTCCACAATTATCCACCAATCTCTCTCTCTCTCTCTCTCTCTCTCTCTCTCTCTCTCTCTCTCTCTCTCTCTCTCTCTCTCTCTCTCTCTCTCCTCTGAAATTTATGTATCTAGCTAGATCTATAAACAATATTTTCTGGGTTTGTGCTGGAAGAATCAAAAGTGTTCTTCATTTTAACTATGTAAATAATGATGTCTTGTTTGTCCACACCGCTTTCTCTCTCTCTTCTTCCTCTGACATTTATATATCTGGATCTACAAAAAGTATTTTCTGGGTTTGGTCCATTTTGATTTCTTGTTTAATCTGACCTGTGCAGTTTATTCACTCTGTGTTGTTGCTTTTGCTGTGCGGAGACCTGTGAGTGCTGCTTAGATGCCATATGTTGTTGCTGCTAAGACCAGACCAGGCTGCAAATATTCTCCCTTTTGAGTAATTTCTTAATTTATGTTCATGTTTTGATGTGTGCATAACTCGTCTCCAAATAATTCTGCAGACTTTCTGCGAATATTTAGTCGGATTTCACCGAAATCCGAGGCGTCGATTGTTCGTACAATGTCACGTGTAATTCTCATCCCTCTCTTGTCTGAGTTGGCCCTAATAAAGATTGTGTGATAGTTTTGAATGATTTCAATGTCTTCATTTTGTTTTATTTTTTACTATTAATTCACTAATTAAGTTGTTAATTATTTTGATGAATTAAATATTTTTAAGAACTTAAACTTTGACTCATCCGCTAAGATTTACGTGAAAGATCCTCTCACGAAAAAATCCCGACAAAAAAAAAAACCATTGCTAAATAAAAAGTCGTAGAAAATAAAATTCACTATAAAAATTTTCAAAAATAAAAAAAACATCTACTCTTTTAAGCAAGAAAACACTGATTCTCTTTGTTTTTCGAGATAGCGACTAATGGAAGTCTCGTTATTCACATACCTACAAGTTGATTTGCTAGTGAAACATACGAAACTCAGTATTAATCTTTATCTACGTGTTTTATGCAGTCACGTAATCGTAATTTATATGCTATTGTCAATAGTAAATTCAGTGTAACGGTGTAATTTTGAAGATAGAGTTTAGTTCGCTTTTAGGTCGTCGAGAATTACTTTTACCTAGTAATTCACAAACTTCTTGTTCTATAGCTCAAAGCTTCGCTTTTGAATTGGATTTAGCAACGACTTGTCTCTTGTTCCTTCGAGTTCATCATTTATCAACTATAAAACCTTGGTAAACTAATCGACAACACTAGTTGCATTCTCTTTCGTAAAGAATATGTCGATCCTATAACACGTTGATATCTTTTTCTCTCGAATTTAACTTAACTCTTCCTAGCATAAACTAATACGTGACATAATCAATGACAACTCCACTTACGTTCAACACAAAATATTTAACCAACTTACGTAAATGAACTAAAGCGATAACCTTCCTGTTAGGTTGGGGTTTGTTAAATCTAGCTTGGCTTCGTCAATCAAATGTTAGCATTGCTATGACGCGTAAAGATGGTTACTATCATAGATAAATAAATGGATAATTTAATTTCTAAAATCGTTGACAACGTGATGAAATTGCTGTACCAGATCATTAGAATAACGGTAGACGTTGAATCTAATCTGATACACAATACAACAACAGTCAGAAGAAACCAAGAAAGAATAATAGATTATGATCAAACAATGATTTTTTAAAAAAAAAACATATTAATTTAGTTATAAAATGATAAAAATATATATTAAGTTGGACGTTGTTTGAATTTTATCGGGTCAAACAAGTTAGATTCAAGTTGGAAATTTCGTTATGATTAAGGATCCTGTTTAATATATAAATATATATTTGAACGTAAAATTATTTATACAGATTTTATATCTTGTTCGATTTTCAACATGACTAATTGCGATAAATATTTTTAAAAAAATTAATATTTCAAACGTTAATTAGTTCTATTTAGCTTTTATATCTATAATAAATAACATTTACTACTATTATTTAAAAGATATATAGTTTTATATTAACCTAGTTTTATGTTGCGTGGCTTAATATCAAGTAATATCAGCTTAAATAGGTGATAGAAATTATAGGGATTTAATTTTAGAAGAATTAATAGCCAAAATCCACCATAACGGACTAAAACACTGAGCCAATATCGAACTGAAACTGAACCTATACTCGACCAGGTTTTAGTTCGCTTCCAAACCTTGCTCAATTTGTTTAATGTCAATAAAATTAAGATCTAACTATGCCTAGCTCGGTTTAAATTTGGTAGAAACTAAACACTCTCATACCCCAAGATAGCAAGAGAACTTTAAGAGTTTCTTTTGATTTTATACTATATCTGATAAAAAGTGAGAGGGTAGAACTCAAACAAAAAGATAACTCGAGAATTGAGAAAATTCCCCTCATATTTAGGGTGATAAATTTTTTTTCTTTTACGTATAGCATGTTTTCTACAATTCTCACATTATACAGATCTAGCTCTATATCATAATAGAAAGTAAAATAGTAAAACTCAATCCAAAAGCTATATCAAGAATTGTGAGAATCCTTTTCATATTTATACAAGATCTTTTTGCTTTATTTTGTCGACATGAGACAACAGTATCAAATATAAACAGTTAATTTATTATTTTAATTATAAATACTATTATTTGATACAATATAATAAAAAACTGAAGATAACATTATTATTTTTATAATAACTAAAAATTTTGCACATCTTTATAAGATTTTCCAAATATCTTAAAGATTTAAAAGATTGAAATAAACGATTTCCTAATTTAGGTGAATGTTCGAGGAGATTGATGCTGTTCAGAATGGAAGTAGACACGTGTAGGTTTTTCTATGGAAAAGCAGAAAAAATGGATGACAAGAACCGTCCGATCCAGTTTAGCCTAATTATTTGATCCACGTGTCAGACAGGAAGTAAATGGATCGTTTCACTTACCTTTTGGCACCACTTTATTTTCAATCCCACGTCCCCTTTGGCGCGTGTGCTTATTTCTCTTTTGAAATTAATTATTAATGATCTTTAATTGCTACAATATTTGATAAAAGTAATTTTCACATTTTGATGACGTTTCTCTAAATTAGTAAAAAACATAAGTAAGGTTAAGCTTACTCTCTAAATTAATTTAATTAATATAATAAATAAAAATAAATAATTTATTACGTTAAAATCAATTATTGATTTCGAAGCATTATTCTAAAAAAATATAATAATTTATACAAAAAGGTAAAAAGAATAAATAAAGAGTGTAAGAGGGGAGGCGCGTGTGCCGGGGGAAAAGAAGTAGACGTTGAGTTGGATTTAGAAGGAGAATTAAAAGTAGGGAAGCGTTTCCACTGTGCCAGCCAGTTTCCTTCTCTTTGACAATACCTTTATCTCTCCTCTCTCTCTCTCCCTGACTCCCTCCCCCCCTCTTACTTCACTGATCTAATGGCTCTTCTCCGGATACCGATCGCCTGTTTTCTTCCGTTCCACCACTGCGAACCGCCATTGAAATCCATGATTTAGAAGAGAATTCCTCGTCTTTCCTTTCTTTGTGGCTTTGCTTTTCATAATTCTTTAATGGCGTTTGTGCATTGCTCTTCCTCTCGCTTTTTGGTCTTCTTCTTTCTTTCCCTGCTGCAACTGGGTTGCCGAGTTGTGTCGGAGCCGACTCAGGACAGACAAGCTCTCCTTAGTTTCCTCTCGAGAATTCCTCACGCTATTCGAGTTCGATGGAATTCCTCGGATTCAGCCTGTAATTGGATCGGAGTGGAGTGCGATGCGAATAAGTCATTTGTTTACTCTCTCCGGCTGCCTGGAGTTGGCCTTGTTGGACCCATTCCGGAGAATTCGATTGGATCGTTGAGTCAGCTTCGAGTTCTGAGTCTCCATTCGAATCGTCTCTCCGGCCAGATTCCTTCTGATTTCTCCAATTTGACGTTTCTCAGGAATCTGTATCTACAGAATAATGAACTTTCCGGCGAGTTTCCAACGAGTTTGCTTTCTTTGACTCGTCTGGTTCGACTGGATTTGTCTTCAAACAACTTTTCCGGCTCCATTCCGTCGTCTGTGAACAATCTAACTCGTCTGACCGGACTTTTTCTCCAAAACAATGCCTTCTCCGGTGACTTGTCCGGTGTCGGAGCCGGTAACCTAAACAGCTTCAATGTATCTAATAACAAGCTAAACGGCTCAATTCCTGAGAGTTTGAAGAAATTTCCGGCTTCCTCCTTCGCTGGAAACTTAGGTCTCTGTGGCGGACCTCTATCTTCCTGCAATCCATCCGAATCTCCGGTCGAGAAAAAATTGAAAAGGCTCTCAACGGCAGCCATTATCGGAATAGTAATTGCTTGCGCTTTTGTCTTATTTCTCCTCCTCCTTTGCCTCTTCCTCTGCTTACGCAAGCGCAGCCGACCGCAGCAGGCAAAGTCGCCAAAACCAGCGGTTCAAACCCGCGCCATTGCAGCGGAGGCCGGAACTTCGTCATCCAAGGACGATGTCACCGGAGGATCGATCGACGCAGAGAGAAACAAGCTGGTTTTCTTCGACAGCGGAATTTACAGATTCGATTTGGAGGATCTGTTGAGAGCTTCTGCAGAAGTTTTGGGGAAAGGAAGCGTCGGAACTTCGTACAAAGCAGTGTTGGAAGAAGGAACTACTGTAGTTGTGAAGAGATTGAAGGATGTGGTAGTGACCAAAAAGGAATTTGAATCAACAATGGAGGTCGTGGGGAAGATGAATCACGAAAATGTAGTTTCTCTGAGAGCTTTTTACTATTCCAAGGATGAGAAATTGCTTGTTTCTGATTTCATGGCTTCCGGCAGCTTATCTGCTTCACTTCACGGTACGATTTCCTCATTTTCTCACACATTTTCTTTTCCTAGAAAATGGATGCATTTCTGTTTGGAAAGGACCATTTTTTAGAGTACCCAGTCCCAGATGCTGAAACTTCGATTATTCCTTGAGTTCTGTTTGATTTGCATCGACATTTGAGCTGTTTGAGATTATTGAAATTGAGGATCTTCCATTTCCACCTTCTGACCAAACATTCTCAAACTAGGCAAACTTAGCGCATGTGTGTATGATTTGATTTACCCATTTTTGTTTATGTTTAACGGCTTAATCGTAGGTTAGGTCTGCATAATTTACCCAGAATTTGTAGACCCACAATGCACCTTCTAAGTTGCCGACATTGTTTTGATCACTTTTTGTTCTTGGCAACTCTTTTTGCTTCTTTTAACAACGCCCACATGACCCCTCATGATTATGTTTTGTTCAGCATGCGCTGTTATCATTGTTCATCAGTAACAATAATCAAAGAATTACTGGATTTATTTTCTAAAATTATTTTCATACAGGCAGCAGAGGGTCAGGCCGTACGCCTCTCGACTGGTCTACCCGGTTGAAAATTGCCCTCAGCGCCGCAAGGGGCCTGTCCTACCTCCACCTTTCTGGCAAACTAGTTCATGGCAACCTAAAAGCCTCCAACGTTCTTCTACGACCAGACTACGAGGCTTCACTTTCGGATTTCGGACTCAACCCCCTTTTCGGCACCTCCACCCCACCCAACCGCGTCGCCGGCTACCGCTCGCCGGAAGTTGTGGAAACCAGAAAAGTAACGTTCAAGTCAGACGTGTACAGCTTCGGGGTACTCTTATTAGAACTACTCACTGGAAAGGCGCCTAATCAAGCGTCGTTTGGCGAAGAAGGGATCGATCTGCCGCGATGGGTTCAGTCGGTGGTCCGGGAGGAATGGACGGCGGAGGTTTTTGATGTGGAGCTGATGAGGTATCATAATATAGAAGAAGAGATGGTTCAGCTGTTGCAGATTGCCATGACGTGTGTGGCAATTGTTCCGGATCAGAGGCCGGAGATCGGGGAGGTGGTCCGTCTGATCGAGGAGATTCGGAGGACTGAGACTGATGACGGGTTACGGCTGTCTTCTGATGATCCATCGAAAGGATCGGACGGTCAGAGTTGGACTCCGGAATTGAGGAGCTCACCTATAGGTGTCACGCCGTAGAGATTCCATTGTATGATTTGAGTAACATTAAAAAAAAAAAAACAACAATTTTCAGGATTTAAGTTCTTTTGTTGTCAATTGCATTATTTTTTATCGTGCGAGACTTCATTGTTGTTTCATGATCATTTTTAATTTTTAATTTTGTAAATAACGAGACAAAACCCGACGTGTCAAACACCTATTAATTTTTTTCTCGAGAAGGACCACGAGCCGAGTGAGGTGTTTGTTCACCTGTAACAAAGTTGTCTATTGCTTTGTTTAACAACACGAGGCTTGTTACTTTGTCACAACTCAAACGGTTTAATGTGTTCTTATTCCGCTTGTCATTATTTTGAAGTTTGTTTTGATTTTTATTTTATCGAGCGACTAAGATGTTTTTACCTCTTTATCGATGCAATAAGGTTACTCTTTTCAACACATTGATATATTTTGAGGCTTATTAGGATCTTCTGTGTCTCCCGGAACCTCATCCTCCATAGTAAACTTTCTCTATTTAATAAAATGCCTTTGTCTAACTGGATGTTACCTAATACAAAGGGAATTACAATAACAAGGGCAGCAATGACGGGCGTGCAAGACTTTGAATGCCTACTCCGTACAAACTAAACTAACAAACAGCCTTATTCAAATCATGCCGTTAAATCCGGAATCGACGGTTGAGGGCTATAATTGTTTTGGTGGAGGTGGGCCCAATTCCAGTGTGGGTGGCTTCGGACCAAGACTTTGCACGTGAACAGATAGCCATACGCTCTGAAAGGTAGAACGAGAAACAGCCTGGCCTTGCTGGCTTCGAACAAAAATAATTATCATTAATTAATTAATTATACAAAAAACAATGTCTCCTTAACATTAAGAGAGGATCGATAAAAGGCAAAAACACAATAAATGAAGAGTTCAAGACCATTTTGAAAGAATAGACGAAAGGAGAAACCACCATAAATTAAAAATTCATGGGCTTGTCTGCTACAAAAAATTATAATGTTTCGAGGGGCTATCACGTATGTTTTACACATAAATTGTGTACTCGATCAAAGTTAAATATGAGTTACATTTAATTATTTTGAAGATATAATTATATATTATAATAAAAAAATATATGAAATGATCCAAGAAGCGATCTAGTCCAAGCACAAAAGTAATGATCCAATCGAGGATATTAGAAGCCTAACAACACGATTTAAAGTTAAGAAAATGCATGGAGTTTTGCAATGATTATTTTAAAGATCCAAGAGAAAAGAGAGTCGCAACAACTTGATCTAAAATTATTGAATGTGTTAAGGATTGAAGATAATTAAGTCGAAACAATAAAGGTCGAAAATATGTGAAGATTTGGAGAGAATGCGGCGCATATGCTCACGAATAACTAAAAAGGAAGGTACGACACACATATGCATGTAAGAATTACAATGACATCCATCAGACACATGCTCATACAATGATTAAAAACTCTCCTGCAAATCACATAGAAGAAATCTTATCCGGCCGAATCTACTCAAATTAATTCAAATCATATTCAAACAAGTTTAAATATGAAATGACATCTGATCACGTAAAGGATCTTTATCCCATGATTTTATTAGTTATTTTATCTTTATTTTTATTTTTTTATAAGCATTTACTTTAATTTTAACGTGTATCTTATTTAATGATAAAATATTTTTGATTTAATGGAACAATTTTGAATTAAAAATTAAGATTTTTTAGAGAGAATTTCTCTTTAGTTCTTTGCGAATAGCATTGATCATTGTCAAGTCACGCTTCAAGAATCTCACTTGATAGTTTTGGTTCTTACCAACGAGTTAGGTTTGAGTCAAACTTTTATTTTGGTAACTACGGTTCTATCGAATTTTTCGATTGAGATTTTAGTTCTTTACTTTATTTTTGAATAAAAAATATGTTTATTTGAACTATTTTACTAGTTGAAGGACCTCGTATTTTCTAATCTCCGAAGTCCGCATCAATATAAGTTGAACCTTTCTAAAGTTAGATATATATTAATTTAAAGTTTAAGATGAATAATCTATCCTATTCCACTGTTTAATTTATATTTTATCTATTTCTTTTTAATTTTAGTTTATATTGTTTTTGAGTGAATCTATTTTTACTCTTTAATATTAATATCTAATCTTACGATGAACGTGACAAACATTAATTATTAGAGAGTAAATTATGATTATTATTCTTTTTAATTTTTATTTGGTCAAGAAAATTTTTTTTGTGGTTCAAGATTAATTATTTTTAGTTGTTGGTGTAAAAAGCTTTAATCTAAAGAGCTAAAAATAATAATTGATTATTAGTTTGTTAATAAAATAATTGTATATATTATAAATAATGAAAATAATAAATTAAAAATATAAATAAATTATTATCAGGTGATTAATTTAAAATTGAAACCGGATTTATATGATAAACAGCGAAAAAAGGAGGAGACATTGGATCCTAGTCTGATGGGGTTGTGGTCCCTACGCGCTTTGTGAAGCCGTGAAGTACAAACCTTCCTTACTTCATTCCTATCCACGTGACGACCAAGACAGCATATAAGGACAAACTAGATTGAGGGACACGAATTTGTCTAGATCGTGGCTGCTACGCGCTGTTTTCTATTGTTTTTTTTTTTATTTAATCAATTTAATAAATATATACAATTAAAATCCAAAGATGCATTGGGTTAGCCAGCTTATATTTATTTTTAAAGAAACAACTACGCCCTGATGAAATAAAAACGTGACACGTAGCTTTTCTGGAGAAAAAATCTTTTCAAAAACAAAAAACACGAAAAAAATAAATTTATTACGTAAAAAATGAAATACGACTACAAATTTTGCAATTATAGCTTACGTGAATTAAAGATAAAACAAAGCTCGATATGAAATCTAGAAGCGGATCCATCAATGAAGTCACAATAAACTCTAATAATGAGAATGACTCGTAATAACTGCATAAGAGTGTATCATTAGAATGTAATATTAAAGTGTGATTGTAGTTTTACTCGTGCTTTTAGTTGGATTAATTTTACATTTACACTCTAATTTATAATTTAATTTTACAAATTGACGTAAAACATACACGTCTTTCATTTATTGATTTTTGGGATTTATTGTTTTAAACGTTTACGTTATGCTAAACTAATTCGAACAATGAATGAATAGAACTAATAGTTAAATTTACTCATGCCCTCCATCTTTATTTCTATTTGCAAATTAGAAATTATAGAAGGAAATTTAATAAAATATACAATTTGGGCTTCCGGTCCAACCCGCAATTTAAAAAGGCCTTAAATGGGACCGGTCTGATTCGAATTTTGGGTTAAAATGGTATATTTTATTTAATTTTCCATAAATTGAAGATAAAGTTGACATTTGGAAGCAAGTTAAAGCACATTTATTTTTCAAAAAGAAAGCATGTCTAGAAATCAAAGAAAGCGAAGGAAAGCATCTCATTGGCAATAAGATAAGCATTGGAATCCAATGGTCTATATTTCAAAAACAATTATAAAAAATATATAGTCAAGAAATTCGGATGCTAAAGCAAGAATCAATCCCAAGTGAAGTAGAAAATGGGATTCTTTTTTATGAAGCTTAAATGTTTCCATCATCGTCTTTCCCCAAAGTTTAAGAATATTTTCCCATAATTATGCATTAATTATTCCTTTATTTTTGTTCATTAATTTGGTATCTGTTTTTCATGGGAATAGAATCCCTATCTTTAGTTCATCCACGGCACAATCTTTTGTACTATTCTTTTTAAATATTTTGTGAAAAATTTAGTTAAAACACATCATTAAATGAGAAAACGCAAACACAGGTTAGATTTAACAAATAAATTAGCAGTTAAGTCTCAATTGCTAACAGTTGAAAATGGAGACTTTGTTTGTAAAAGAGAAAGTTTAATACATAAACGACCCAAAAATTAAGCCAATGTTAAGCACTTATTGTTAAGGTGTGTAATATATAAATCAAACAATGAAAAGCCAATGTTACAACTACTAATGTATCCAAGGCGTGGTGATCTTAACCACTTGATGGTGATTAAAAGCGAAATAGTGATAGGGCAAATTAAAGAGACGGTTTTGAATAACATTAAGATTTTTGACCGGATAGAATTTTAGATTTATATTTTAAGTAAAATAAAATAAAATAAAAATAACATTTTTTTTTATATAAAAACTAATGGTTGAGTTTTGATCTTATATGTACACATATTTCACACGATTATGTCGGCATGCGTGGTACTATTTATATTTGCTCGTCATGTGACATGTTGTATTGGTCCCATGATCCGGGTCATTTGTTTATGGCGCACCTTCGATCAAAGTGTCTACTTGTTACACAATTTATATGCGAGTAGCTCACAATGTTTTGTCCCTTGATGAAATCTTTAAACCTACTCAATGTAGGTTTTTATAATTGTCCGACTAGTTCTTTGAACCAATTTTTTAAATTGTAATGTTTTGAAAATTCAAGCATAGACTCGTGTAAATTTTAAATAATAAAACCACACTTGCGTAGAAAAATGTGTCCTTAATGTTTGGTCATATTGTGGGATTGAAATTTTATAATTCATAATAACTTAAGAAACGTGCGAACTAAGTTTTCTAAATTTTTTTGTGATTACGATTTTAATTATTAACTATTTCAAATGGATGTCTTTTATTTCTAAACGAGATTTGATCAATATAATATGTAAACAATGACAATAACAATGAGTAAGAGAACTGAAAAAAGTATTCAATTGATTGGAAAAAGCCCCGATAGTAGGGGAACCAGAGAAAATATTAGAAAATGCAAACTGTTTATTAACGCAGTTTTTGGCACAAAACTTAATTTTCACAAATATGAAATCTCAAGTTTAAGTACAAGAGAGTTAGGAATTCGAACGGAGGCTAAGTTTGTTATAACTTTGGTAGTTGTCCAATAAAATCCACGCTGAAACCTGAATTGGCAATTGGCCACAGCCAGCACTAGTTGATCGAAGGTCCCGAAATCTAAAAACATCTTAATTTTCTTTGCTAGAACTGAAGACATGCATTAGCAATTCTCAATTACAAAGCACAAATATTTTAAAGTTCTTTATTTGGAAATGAGAATAATTACAAGTTTGTCAATTTAATATAAATCCATAAAAATAATTACTTAATCCTTATTAAGCTAACACATATGATGATATAGCACAAAGAGGGAGAGGATGTACAAGAGAAGGGCATAAAAAATTAAAATAGATTTTGGAAAGTAGGAGAGGAAGAAATAAAAATAAAGTAAAAAAAAATATTTTTGAGAATCATTTTGGATAAGTTAGGGAGTAAAGAGAAGCAAAAAACAAAAAACAAATATTTTAGCATGTTTGCATTTATAGCACTCGAGCATCAAGTCGTTCTCATTGCACCTCGGTGATTGTCATAACGAAAACAAAGAGAAGTAGCGAAAATCGAAAGCCATGCAGAAATTGTAAAGGTATTAACTGTCCCTTCATTTGGAGTACTCAACATGGGGCAATCGAACCCTCGTTGAACTCAAAAAGGAGTACCTAATGAAGAAGTGTGATAGCGAAAATAATCTTGTGGTGGGTGTAATTTTTCTATGTGGAGAGTTGTAATTGTTATACTCGTAAGTATAACGAGGAGAAATTAACAAACAAACTCAATTCAATTCGTCCGTATAAGATGAGTACTTTAAAAAAACACAGCGCATCAACCACATTATCATGCCTCGGTCACATTAGCTATGTTTGTTGAGGGCGTACCAACTTGCGCACATGTGTTAAGTCAAGGGAAGCTTGTAAAATACATATTGGTTAGGGTTTTAGTGGGGAATCCTTTTGGTCTAAATCCTCTAAGAACCTTCAAGGCACCAACATAAAAGTTATCTTAATATTCTTGTAAACTAATGCAAATTTCAAAAGCATTAAAGAAGTATCTTTGTCTTTGTAGAAAAGGAAAGAAATGACCACCGTCTTACTTTCTAACTAAATTTATATAAATAGTAAGTTTTCGTATTTCAAATTAACGATGAAATTCAAGCAAATCATCAACTTTCACGTAATTAAAAAAATTATCAAAGATCTTAATACGATATACGAAACGGCGAAAGACTTAAAATGAAATTTTAAGGGCTTACAGCTTGAAATCGAAACAAGTAGCGCTGCGACTGCAACTGCGACTGCGACTGCGACGATAATTAAGTAGAGGGGCGAGAAAGAATATTCCTAGATGTTTGGGCCAGACAAAAGGGATATTCAAAGGAGGCAATATCTGGCCACGTGTCAAGAGGAGAATCTCTTTTTTATTCTTTTTCTTTTAATTTAATTAAAGAGGACAATTAGAGAGAGTGAAGGAAAGAGAAAGAAGGAATCTGCACAAAAGGCGTGGGTTGGAGGCTTGTACTGGAAGACTGAAATAGAAAGTGACTCCAATCTAATTCAATATAAAAAAAAGTTGTAATTTTAAAAATAAAATAATTATTTAAAATGTAAAATAATTAAACGAGTGACATGTCGCCCATTTTTAGAAAGTGAGTTCTTCGTTCTCATTGTTATTATAAAGAAATATTAAGTTTATTTTTTAATTTTACTCTGTGATATATCTTTTATTGAAAAATTAATTTTAATGCTGTGAAATAAAATATAAACCTTTTTCTAAGACTTAGAGTGTTTGATCTTCCTTTTGTTTTTCGAGCACGGAATGAACGACATTCTTTTTTTTGGAAACTCATTTATTTTCATCATTACCAAACTTCATATCTCAAACTAGAGGAAACTACTCAAGGCATGAGTGGTATACAATCTCACATTGTTTCGAAAAACTAAAAACAAATGAATTATAACTAGAGTTATTATCTCTACCTAGTGCAAGATAGTAAAACATAAAAATAAAATCGTGCAGATTTCGACTCAAAAACGAATAATATTGTACTAACGGGACCAAACACTCCACAAAACAGTATCATAGTCAAATCTCAACAAGAAATGTCTCCGATGGAGACATCGGGGTCCTAATGCGGGAAGCTTGTGACTACCTACCTTATAAAGGTAAAGACAACTCAACATTCTGATAATTGCGAGAGTCTAACTCATATAAATGAAGATACATAATTTCAAATCGTTTAGAAAAAATAAAAGTAAATTATTTATACAGAAAGTTTTTATTCTTATCTAGTACGAAAAATTCAAAGTAAAAATCAAAAGCAAAATGGAGTAAGTATCAACCCAAACAGACATTGTATTAAAGAAGCAAATGACTCCACAACTATACGGAGAGGGTTTTCTTCTCACGAGATAGTCCATAATCGTGAATAAAAAAATAATTAGAAAAAATGTTTAGAGAGAGAGAGAGGTGAGAGAATGTTCTTACCTTGGAACCCACTTCATAAAAGTGAGTGCAAAAGATTCCCCAGCTATCTTAGAGCTAGTTTACCCCTTTTAAGCTTTGATGGTTTAATTTAGAGTCGTAGAATTGGAACTAAGATATTCCTTCCTTATACACTCTTATTATATTCTTCTCTCTCTCTCTCTCTCTCTCTGAATGTTTCAGTGCAGATTAGATATTCCCTTTTCCTCTCTCCTCTCTCTTTCTCTCTCTAGATGCATGCAGAACAATCATGCAGCTTTCGAGACCATAAAGAAAGTTGCATGAGGGAATGAGAACATCGATACTAATCCACCATTTGAATATGATCTTCCGATCCTCATCCAAATATATTATTTTTTGAATAATGATTAACAAGTTTTCTTTGAATGATAGATTTGATTGATTAATTGCAAGTAAAGGATGGTCATTATTCTATCCTCTTGGAAAATTGGATGAATCGAATTCTATTTCGGAGGAGGTCTAAGAACTTAAGATAACGACAAAAATAATAGAATAAAATTATAAATTTTTGTAAGGCTCCGTGGCGATAAATAAAATGATTAGATTGACACATAGGCACCGCTCGTCTAATTTTTCAATTTTGTACTTCAATTTTGATAGTAAAAATCTCTTATTTGTTCGTGATTTTTTTTTTTTTTTTAACTGAGTGTTAAGGTTTTTAAAACTTGACTGTGCAAATAATGGTTTTTATTTGAATAATTTGGAGAAAAGCATGCATGAAAAAAGAGTGTTATGGAATAAACTGGTTTTTGACACAAATAAAATAAAGAAAGAAAGAAAAATTAGACAAACTAAAGATAAAAGAAAGCATAAAAAAAGGTATTAAAGAAAGCATAAAAATTGTAAGGATAATTCATCCTTTAATACCGAGTTTGAATTGAAAACTTAAGACGAACAAAAGAACAGCGTTGCTCAAGATGGTTACACGAAGAAGTGTTAAAACTATCGGGAATTAGTTTGTGGAAAATACTTAATTGAATAACAATTTGATAAACTCTTAGTAACGATATAAATTGAATGGACGGGTTTTGGATTTGTCGAATAAATTGAGTAAATTAGTATTAGTTGTGTGGTTGGTTGTTTAACAGAAATTAAGGTACCAAAAAAACAGGCTCCAAGCACATGACCCTTTTAGGGTTGGGAGTCTTACCCTTATTCCTTCTGTCAGAACCTCTCTTTCATTTTTCTCTCTTCTTTTTTTAAGCCTTTTTCTTTGCAAGAAGTTACCATCCCTCTTTTCTTCCATTTGCTTCTCTCTCTCTCTCTCTCTCTCTCTCTCTCTCTCTCACTTTATTCCCATTGAACACACCCTAAAAAGAAGACGATCCACCCTTGATCCTCCTTGTGTTCACAAACAACATCTTCTTCCCTCTCTCTCTCTCTCTCTCTCTCTCTCTCTCTCTCTCTCTCTCTTCTATCTCTAGACTCAAATTTCAGTTAGAGAGTGGAAGAGGCCAAATACCATCTTTTGTTCTTGTTTGTTCCCATTCCTATCTGAGCATGATAAGTCTTCCTGTCTAACACTCAAAGAAAGAACAGTGAGAAAAATGGCTTCTTCTTCGGAACTAACCCTCGACTGCAAACCCTACACTTATTCCATGCTCCTCAAGTCGTTTGCAGACTCACCGCCTGATCAGACGATGCAGAAGCTCGAAGACTTCCTCTCCCGCCTCGAAGATGAACGGCTCAAAATCAATGTTTTCAAAAGAGAGCTTCCTCTTTGCATGCAGCTTCTAACAAATGGTAAAAATCTTCTGCTTTATTTTCCATTTTCATCCTAAAAAATTGAGGGTTTCAGTTTTAAGACACATGTTTGATTTTTTCTGATGAATTCAGCTGTGGAGGCTTCAAGGGTGCAATTACAAGCCTATAGAGCAAATGAAGAGCCAAAGCCAATTCTGGAAGAATTCATTCCTCTAAAACAGCCTGAAATCTCTGAAGAAGTACAAAATATATCAGATAATAAGGCCAATTGGATGATATCTGCTCAGCTATGGAGCCAAGCAAGCAACAACGAAGTAAAACCAGAGTTTCCATCAATGGCGTCTTCTAAAGAACACAATAACGGCTTCAATGGCAGCCCGTCTAAGATTGCTTTAGATAATAAACAGAGAAACGGTGGGGCCTTTCTTCCATTCTCGAAAGATCGAAGCGTTCGTCCAGCTCTGCCAGAATTAGCTCTTGCACCGGCGGAGGAGAACAATGAGGCTCCGGCGAGAGAAAATTGTAGCAATGTGGGGATTGAACAAGAGAAAGGATCAGGTGGAAGTTCATCGATTGAGCAGATGATTTCTACTTCTTCTGCTGCGAATAATTCTACTGGCTCTCAAACTCAGAGGAAAGCCAGGAGGTGTTGGTCGCCGGAGTTGCACCGGCGATTTGTTAATGCTCTTCAAATGCTAGGAGGATCTCAAGGTGAGAAGATTAAGGGTTTTTTTGATGAATTTAAAGACGTTCATGGATTTGATGTTGAATGATAATTTGTGGTTTTGATGGAAACAGCTGCTACTCCAAAGCAGATTAGAGAGCTGATGAAGGTTGATGGTTTGACTAACGATGAGGTTAAAAGCCATCTTCAGGTTCTCTCTCTCTCTCTCTCTCTCTCTCTCTTTCTCACATCAACCATACCTAATGGATCATGCATTCTCTTTTCTTTCTCTCTCACAAAAACTCTCTCTAAAAGCTTTTTCTGCAACGTACTGAACTGTCACAGTGGATATTCAGAAAACAAGACTAAAGAAACGAAAAGAAGACCAAACAAACATAATGATTACTTTATTTTCCATGCACAGAAATACAGACTGCATACCAGAAGACCCGGTCCAACCCCCCAAGCTGCCGGACCACCGCCGCCACATCTGGTAGTCCTCGGAGGCATCTGGGTACCACCGGAGTATGCAACTGCCGCCCACAGTGGTGCTGCCGCTCTATATGGTACACACCCGCCGCCGCATGGACCACCCCACTACTGCACTGCATCGCCGATGCCACAAGAGTTCTATGCAGCCCCACAGCCGCAGCAGCCACAGATGCACCACCCGATGCACCTCCACCACCAGCTTCATGTTTACAAGGCCACATCTCAAATGCAAAGCTTGCCGGAGTCCGACATTAGGGGAGCTGGAGACCAGTCCGAGAGCATTGAAGATGGTAAGTCCGAGAGCAGTAGTTGGAAGGCTGAAAGTGGGGAAAATGGAGGAGAGAGAAAGGGTTTAGCCAAGCTGAGAGAAGATAATGGAGAGGACAGCAATGGCAGCGAGATTACTCTGAAATTCTGAGGCAAAGTTTCATTTTGGATTAGGATTAGTAATCTAGGCAG
This sequence comes from Begonia peltatifolia, assembly GCA_022433055.1. Classification (NCBI taxonomy): domain Eukaryota; kingdom Viridiplantae; phylum Streptophyta; class Magnoliopsida; order Cucurbitales; family Begoniaceae; genus Begonia; species Begonia peltatifolia. Next base: position 16,342,359 of record CM039529.1, read on the forward strand.
ACCCATTTTTTTTTTCTTTTCATTTTGGCACTAGTGTTTGTTCCATCCATAATTCTTAACTCATGTCGGAAAAACCTTAAAAGTCTATGAAAGTGAGAGATGGAGATAAAGAGCTTGTTTGATTTTCTTGTACGTTGAATTCATGTTTTTTTTTTTGAAAAGATTGAATATTTCAACTTTTCTATTTTGGAGTTTTCTAGGTTAGAAAATTGATGGATAATGAATCCTCCAACATTGGATGCTCTTCAATTCATGCTTTTAATTCCACGTGATTTGTTTATTTTATCAATGTTGAAATTGTGTTGCATGATATTAATAGTTTGATCCCCCCTCTCTATTGGAACCGGAACAGATAACTATCTGTTCGCATCCGAAATCTTGAAACCGAATCTATGCCGGGTTGGTTTTCAAACTAAATTCATTTCTTATGTTTTGCTCAATTCGGTCATTGTGGTAGTTGGATTCGACTATTTTTAATTGATTTTTATATATTTTTTAAAAATATATTGGTTTGGTTCAGTCGACCGAGAAATCTAAAACTGAGAAACTTGGTTTAACCCGACCGGCTCCTAATCTCAAACCCTAAAGTGAACAACGCACATAGTGATCGTGAAAATATACGATACTTAATATCATCCATCCGCAGATCCTAAACAAAAACTCAATTCGATCCATCCCCTATATCTGCTCATCCCTTTCTTATGAAATTACCCTGATTCAAATCGAATCCAAGAACTTTTACTTTTAAAAACCAACAAAAGGGGGTCGGAGATACACAACCTTTCGAATTGTAAACATTCTTTCAAATGAAAATATTAATCTTTGATTCATAAAAATGACGTTCTTTCTTTACCTGTATGAATCAAAACTTCAAACTCAACTACAAAAAATCATTGTAAACATAGTTTCTGCCAATAATTTCTTATTTAGTTTAAGTCGGATTTACGAACAATGCAAGAAAAAAAGCAATCCGGAATCTTCGTAAACAAAATTTCATCAGTAGAATTCAGCAAAATTTCTTAAATCCGCAAAAGATGAACCAAAATAAAACTTAATCCGATAATATGATATTTTCCAAACGCATCATCATACAGAAGAAAGTTTACCCGACATTCCCTTCGCTCGAGTTTCATCACCATCATCGTCCTCGGCCCCTGCCTGTTTAGATGCCATTGATTCGCGCTGAGGTGGGCCTGTAACCGATTGCTGATAAAGAACACCGCCTGCAATGGTGAGGAGGAGGCAGGCCAAACCAAATGGACTTGCATGTTTATCCCAAATCACCACATTGATGGCCACAGTAAGGAACTTATTAACCACGCCCGTGACTGTAAATGCCGTTGCTGAAATTGCCTTTCTCCCAGCAAATCCAAAGAAACTTATCAGCAAACCAAAGACACACGATAAAGATACAGCAAAAAATGCATCGGTTTGGAACCAATTTCCAGCATTTGATTCAAGAGCAGCAAATACATCGACATATTCTCCGGTAACGAACCAGAAAAACGGTGCCATCATTAAAGACATCAAATTGTTGTAAAAAACAAAACCCCAAGTGTTCAATCCGAGATTCGTCACCATATGTTTGATATATACCATCTCGGTCGTAATAGTCACCAAATAAGCAAATGCCCACGAATAAGCAGTCAGAGTAAAAGCCGAATCCGTGGCTACATATCCGACTGCTCCGCCCAAAATGATCAAGAGCGATAAAAAAGTAAGCTTCGATGGCCATGGCTGTTTTCGAAAGGCAGTGTCTGCTAAAGCGACCAATAGTGGAGTGCACGATCTGAACACGATAAACGTATCCACATTTGCATGTCGAAGGAGATTCGTGTTGGTAAAGATTGCCAGGTAGAAAACTATGGCAGCCGGGAGAAATTTCTTGGCATTTTCTAATGTGAACGGATCATGGTTTAAAGAACCTAATTTACCCAAAATCCAAACACCTAAAGCAGATGTTAGATACTGCAGGGCAGTCAGTAGGCCAGGATAGTTGAATTTAGTAATGGCGAATTTGTTTATCACAGCTAGCAAGCTAGAACATAGCGCATACCCAACAACAAGACTGCTCGTTGTGTATTGTGGCTTAGAAGTATCGAACCGATTGGAAGACATTCCAACTCAGGTTCAAGGAGAAAAATCGCGAAATCGAGAACTCAGACAGGCATATAAATCGGAGCTGAGTAAAATGCGTTACGAGAAGAATTTAAAGTTGTCTAAATATGCTCTAAATTCAGAAATGAACGATGAGGAATCAACAAGAATCTCAGAACCCTCACATACGTCAAAATAAATTTATATTCAGATTCTAAGAATCCAATTGAGCGAGGATGATTCAAAATCAACAATAAAAACAGATACCCAGATCTTGAACGTTGACGAAGCGAAACTAAAAATCGCCGGAAAGCCTTTCTGCAAAGGTCAAATGGGGGAAAAGAGAGACAACTAGAAAGGGGTGCAACGCAAAATCAGAGAAAAGGAGGAAAAGTAGCTCAAACGGGGTTTAGAAGCAGAGGAAAAAAAATTGCAGAAGGTGATTATTTCGTAGAGAAACAATCGTTGGACGCCATAACACCCCATTTGACAGGCTAATCGTCGAGGCTGAGAGATGTGTAGAAAAATCTGTCAAGAAACTCGGCCGGTCTGACGCAAAAATTAATCATCAGAAACATTATGACTTTAATCTTCTCTGGGTTGGAGAGAAAGAGAGAGTCGTCGGCAGGCCCATCTTCTGTTTCTGCAACAGATACCATAGAAGCCCAAATGTAAATGTCCAAGACGAAGATCTCCCTCCTTGTTTGGATATAATCGTGCAAACATTGCTTTCTTCATCAAATCACATGCAGAAAATTCCTCTTTTTTCTCTCACAATCTAGTAGATAAATTAGAGTTCGGTGGAAATATAACCATAATTTTTGCTAAGAAATAATGAGCTAAAGTTCGTAAATTTCTCCAAACCTTTGGCAATTGTTAAATATTAGCAATCTCGAGAGCTTAAGATTTATATAGTTTTATTTCTAAGCTATATGGTTTTTGGTTGTAGAAAGTTACTTTTGAGTGCACATTGTTTACTATTTTTGTTGCTAAATTAACCATCTTAACTTGTTACTTACAACTCTTCATTTTTTCAAACAGTTCGAGCTCGTTAAGATATCCTACAGTTTGATATACTTCTTTTAAGTTATACAAAAAAGTCATAATGTCTTCAGTCAACACAAAAACTTAAACAAGAATACATCTTTTTGCTGTGACTAAATGTAGTACCGAGCTCGAGAATGGAGTTCTCGAGCGATAATCAGAACTTCAATATTCTTTCACAAATAATATTTTTCATTCCTCATATGTTAATCCGTCTGTGGCAAGTAACACATCTAAAACAATCTATGAACAACAACATATAAATAATCACACAGTGATGACTTTCTCAAAAGTATATTTAATCTAGGGTTAAGGTAATACGAACAAGTAGTTTGTTCTTATCTAGTCAATGTTTTTATTTAATCATCCTTAATATTTGTCTCTTTATTGTTCCGAATCTGAATTTCTCAAATCGGAATGAGATACAACAATGTAAATCTCTATGCAAAAGTATGCACAATTTTATGTTCTATGCACAATTTTATGTTTATTAGAACATGTTATAGCGACAGTCATAATGTCATCACCTTAACTACACTCTTCTAATTGTATACACAATTTTTCGAAAAGTGGGTCGATCTATAGAGATTTTGGAGTGGAGTTCTCGAGCAATAATCAAAACTTTAATATTTTTGTACAATATATTACCTTATTTAGTGTCCCTTGAATGTATCATAATTCTTTTGATCTGGCATGGACAAAGGACCGAAAGACACTAGAGACAAAGAAAGGAGAGAGAAAATAATGTCTTTTTAAATTAGTGATGGAAGACGAAAAAGAAGAGGAAGAAGTTAAAAGATGAATTAAGAAAATCAACACCCTCGAGTTTAATCGTAGTAAAAGTATGTTATGAAATTGTAAAATAAGAAATTGTGTGGTTTGATCCAAAGCTTTAATAAGAACTCTATTTTCATCCCAATTGTGTCTTGTTAATCTAGAAAAACAATTTTCATTTATTTAAGATCCACCCGTAGGCATTATAAATGAGTAATGCTAAGTTTATCATCTATTTTTATATTTTAATTTTATTTTCTGACGTGACGTTCATTGATATAATTAAAATTATATTTAAATTATCTTAATTATCAGAATATGAATGAGCATAAAAATTAAAATATAAAAGTAAATAATTAATTTAACATTACTCATTTTAATTACTTCCCGTTAGAAAATGATCCCAAAAACAAATTAAAAAAAAAAACATTAGAAAACTCAGAACACTCGCCAGTGAAAAAAAACCAGATATTAGAATATGATGAAGGAAACTATTTTAGTTTGATCAAAATTAAAAGAATTAAAGAGTTCAATATCAATTCATCACCTAAAGAATAACGTTAAGATTATCACCTAAGTAACAATGCTACAAATAATAAATTCTTTTAATTATTTATAATTATCATATTAATTACGTAAATTAACTGGACATAAAATTTGAACCCCTAGGTTGACTAATGTGCTGAAACCTTATACTAAGAAGATAAATACTCTAATTTATTCATATATTCCACAGATTTGAAGATTACTTACTCAATTACTTCAATCACAAAACAAGAAGAATAAAAGCTTAGGCTAAGAAATCAAACTATTTAATTTATTCCATATTTTGAAGATCAACTCACTCAATTTAATTTCCCATTTCCATTTCTTTGTTCTTCTTTTATTACAATTTATTGTCATTTTTAGCTCAAACTTGATCAGACTCACCCCAGGAAATTTGGAGAGTAAGCCTGTTGATTTTATTGAAGATTCAAATGATAATTAATTAATCTAATTCGTGGTTAGCACGTATATAACAACCTTAATCCATAATCAAACCAAAGTAGATAACTTGAAAAACCCTCTTGGGATGGAAAAATATTAATTTATTGATGTTGCGACCTGCCTGTGGCTAATTAATCGTTAATTAATTCAACCCAGATGACATGATAGAGTCAGAAAACGTCATCAGACTTCAGAGGACTAACTCTGCAAACATAATTAATTAATAAAAATGAAAACCCTAGGATTTCCAAAAACACAGATACTATAATCTAGATCTCCAACATCGTACTCTGCTTCAGAGAAATGGCGAAATCATGCAGCCGGAGCAAAGTCATATCCATCTCCGTCGTCGTCGTCTCTATCTCCTTCTACGACTGGATCTGAAACACAATATCTTCCCTCATCGCAGTTCTCGTAGAGCTTGCAGAGAGAAGAAATGGCTTCCGCTGTCACGTCCATTTTTCAGGAGCTTTAAAAACGGGTTTTTGAAGAAGGATCGAGAGATGAAAAACTAGGGTTTCGGGTTTATATCGGTGAAGAAGAAGATGAGAGGCGGAACAGTTTTATAGACACAAAACGCAGCGTCGAGGTCGTCTGGCGCTGGCAATCCACGTGGAGAACGTGGCGTTCGTGCATGAAGTGTGTGCATGGACACGTGGGTTAATTGAAAGTTGCCACGTGTGATAAGAGGATGACAAATCCACAAGAAGGTTGTTTTCAACGTTAGGTTGTGACCCAGAAGTCGTGTGTTAGAGAGAGAGAGAGAGAGAGAGAGAGAGAGAGAGAGAGAGTTTCAATGGTGATTTTCCTTTATATCTTTCCACCTTTATTTCCCACTCTACTCTCTCTCTCTCTCTCTCTCTCTCTCTCTCTCTCTCTCTCTCATGGAAAGAGGAAAAGTGGAGAGAGAATATAACGTGATGTTGTCACTCTCTCATCCATGAGAGGAGATCATGAAGACGGTGCAAGTTTTTGTCAAAGAATATACTTCGTAAACTTAACATATATCATCTCCGTTTCAAAACGTTAAGTCATGCATGGGTTGTGCCGACGATGACAGAGCCCAAAACCATAGGAAAAGGAAAAAAGGATGATGACCAAATCCTCCCATGCTACGATCTTCTAATTTTTCATCATCGTCGTCATCGATGGCAAAGATCGCAACACAAGGGGGTTTGATCATTGTTCATCTTTCTTTTCCTAATGTTAGGTCTTTGTTCTTGTCACCACGTGTGGGACTTACGATTTCTAAAATATTTTTCATTTTGCCTCCATTATTCGATCACCATTTTAAAGTCGGAACCATTCTTCGTTACTCCAACCACCGCTCGTTGCACAGACTGAGCTGAATTTCTTCGAGGAAGCATCAACTTTGCCTTGCATAATCGAACAATTCCCTTTGGCAAGAACGTTTCTCTCAACCGAATCTCATTTGTTTCTGTGTTAGCAAAAATTGCTCTCCAACCGAACTTTCTCTCTGTGCACGAACATCTTGTGCTCGTTGCTTTTTAAAATAAACAAACTCTCACTGTTGACAAAGGAAAACTGTGGGGAATGGGTAAGAAGAAGCTAAGGTAGGTTTCCTTTGCTTACTATTTTAAATGGACCCACTCAACTAATTAATTTCAATATTAGAATCAAGTCACGCTGGCCCAGTTCATGCTAATCTTCCAGCGTTTCATCCGACCTAATTTTACCCAACTGTTCTAGATCAAACCCAAAACTGAAAGGTAAATCAGTCTATATCAGCCAATAAATACGATTAAGCCTTGAAGGTAACTCAGGTCCAAACACTTCACTCGATCATATGGACTGGATTGAGAGTTTTGGCCAAACTAAGTTGAACCAAGTATAGCCCAATTCAATCACAAATTTATTTGAGTAAGTATTTTCACCTTATTTCTAATGAGATTATTAAATAAAATTATTATATTAATAATGAAACAATGAGTTTATCTGACTAAAGAATCATATGAGCTTGTCGGAAAATCCAAACCTAACACTCATGGAATCCAACTAAGTAAAAATATTAATTTCAAACATTTTGGTTGTAGGCCCTACATCACAAAGCATAGTATACAAATTTATTATTTATTCTGATATTTAATTGGATACGCATGATTAGATATTGACATAAATATGAAAAATATTAAATGATAAGAAATCATGTATGTGTATGAATACAATAGCATTGACGGAAAATATGTGATAGCTAGGCTTGAACGAAAATGAGATGATTATGCCTGAACGACAATAAGATGACTATGCCTGAATGAAAATGAGATGGCTACGCTCGAACGACAAAAAGATGGCTATGCCAAAACAAAAATTCGATGATAAAGTTTGAACGAATATTGAAAAATGAGTTCCAACTAGTATGTAACTCTTAAGCTGGAATAGACGAAAAATATGTGATGGCTAATGAAAGCCTGAACAAAAGTTAAAAAATAAGTTTCAATCAGTATGTATATGTTAACTTTAGATTCGGTAACGCATGATATTAATTTTCATCTACTCGTATTTTTACTTATTGAGATTATTTCCCATTAGTAGTTTTGTGATATATATAGATTTTGTTAAGGAGCAATTATAGACGATCGATATTCTTCCAGAGGCAAGCGAACATATAAAAGAATAAATTATTTTGGGTCAAAAAAAAGAAATCTAATTTTGTATGTTTTTGTTTTATTTGAGAATAAATCGTATTTTGTTCTATTACACTTCAATAAACTATGCTGATAATTTCGTTAATAAAAGATTTTTGAATTGATTTTATTAATATATGAATTATTAATTTCGCTTTTATTTGAATTTCTTACAAAGTTATTTAATATTTTAAATTTTGATTAAGTTTTTGCGCATTTAATGTTTTAATTATTATTTAAAGAGACTTTCAACATTAGGATTTTAAATCTCGAATTGACAAATCAATTTGAATTTTTTTTTTAAAATTTTTAAATTAGGGTTTCAAATTGAAGAAAATAAATTTTAAAATTTGGTGCATTACAGCTATTGACCCAAAATAAAACGTCAATTTTGTTAAACTAATAATCGAAGGTAGGAGTTGTCTCTCACTGTTAAGTTCATAGTCTAAATTGCACGTTTTCTTTTTCACTATTGAAGACTATTTGAAAAGCCCAACCCAATATGGATCAAATTTTTAATGGGCCGGCCCATTGTTATGCGACGAAATATATAGTCGCTCGGTTTGGAGGACGTGTAGAAAAACGCCATTTCTTGTAGGTGCAACCGAGATTCCGAAGGAGGAAGCGAAAGAGAATTCCGATGGAGACGGCAGTGCTCGGTTTCAAGCAACCGGAGGCTGTGATGGAGGAGAATTGCTCCGCTAAGCCAGCTGCTAAGCAAGGCGAGGGTCTTCGGCAATACTATCTCCAACATATTCATGAGCTTCAGCTCCAGGTTCGCCAGAAGACGCACAATCTTAATCGTCTCGAAGCTCAACGAAACGAGCTCAATTCTCGAGGTGATTTGATATCTTTTTTTTTTTTTTTTTGTTTTCGCACCTGCCCCTAATTTTTTGCTTAATCTGCTCTTTATATTTAGATTTGTTGGGTAACTGGAGAATTCTGTATTGCTTATTTTTTTCTGGATTTTTTCAATTTCTTAGATTATATTTAGATTTTGAATAATTTTCGTATGCACTTTGACTGTGGGAAATTGGTACATTGGTTTTAGCTAATCTGCCGACCAATAATTTATCATAAACATGTGGAGGAAGGGATAAAGGCCATGTCGATCACTAATACTTAGGTGGAGAATGTAAATTTTAATTTTAAAAGCTGGAATTGTCTTCTTTAGTTGTGATCCGCCCTGAAACCCCATCTGTGCTTTTATTGGAGCAAAAATAGGATGTAATCAGAAACAAACTTATCTGGTAATAATTGTTCTCAATGCCTATTTTGCGAGGGAGAGAAGTCAAAAGTTTGAAATAACTCATAGCTGGATCAGACATGTCTACATAGTGTCTTATCCGGCAGTCCTGAAATGTCATAAATCCTACGCAAGTTTCCTTTTATTTACTCTGAAGTTTCAAAGTAGTTTGACAGTACCTCTCATAAGGTTGGTCAATGCCCTCTCCTGTCCCTGTTTGATTCTCTCTTTCTTCAACAGTGCCATTTATGGTAGCTTTGTGCTTATAATATGCACAAAGGTAACTTATTTTCCTAAAATGCCACCATTTTCTTCTGTATGTTCCGTTATAATGTTACTGCTACTCTTTTCTTTTTCTTTTTATTTTTTTTTTTCTCTTTGCTTTCTCTCTGCTTCTATGCCCCCTTTGTTTTATCAATTTGAAATCCCCTGAATCTGTCATCACATTTAAGTTTTGAGTATGAATTGAAATTGGACAGTGAGAATGCTGAGGGAAGAACTGCAACTGCTTCAGGAGCCTGGTTCATATGTTGGTGAAGTTGTCAAAGTGATGGGGAAGAATAAGGTTCTAGTCAAGGTAAGTGATCTAACGCTCTGTTGTTCTATAGGTGTCCATTTTAAATAAATACTCCTACCAATGAAAACCTTCACCGGCTGCATGGCAGCGTAGCTAATGATTTCTTTGTGTAATGTTGATTGCTGTGAGCTCACAATCATATCATATGTTATATCATGCTATTAGATAGTCTTAGTGGTCATCTGCATTCTACAATTTTGTTTTCTTCACTATGAACTTTTTGGAAGTGAACTTTGAGAAACCCATGATTTTTGATGCATTATTAGTTGTCTAAAGAGTCCGGACCTTGCCATATGGTTTAATGACTAAACTGTTGAAGGTTAGGATCTTTAGCGCAACTGTTCTGGAAAGCACACAAAGTCACTGGTTATATTTTATCCATGCTTTCCAAAAAGCAAATTTGGACATTTTGGATGCCATGATGAGGTAAAAACAAATGGGGTAGCAAGAAGCAAGTTGTGCGACTACTTTCCTTCTTAAAGTTTTTTGTTAACCAATGATTGAAATGGTATATGAAATTGTTTAGCTAGGGTGAAATTGTAATATGTCAGATACAAAAATGATTGAAACGTGAATTTTTTCTAGCCAAGCTCTCTGTTTTTCGTTCTCTTTTTCTGATCATGACAGTGGGTTTGTACCAAGTTCAATCAGCATATAAATCATTAGTTGCATGATAAAACTATGATGTTAAATTGCTTTATTTCTTGGAAGGTTCATCCAGAAGGAAAATATGTTGTTGATATTGATAAAAGTATTGATATCACAAAAATCACGCCATCGACTAGAGTTGCGCTTCGAAATGACAGCTATGTTCTTCATTTGATATTGCCTAGCAAAGTAGATCCTTTGGTTAATCTCATGAAAGTTGAAAAGGTTCCCGACTCTACTTATGATATGATTGGTGGTCTTGACCAACAAATTAAGGAGATAAAAGAGGTTCATTTCTTGAGCCTTTATTATCATTTTATTTTATTCATTGATCTTAGGCCATCAATTTTTGTTTTAATTGTTGGTTGATCTACTCTTTTGTATTTTATGGCATTTCCCCAGGTTATTGAACTTCCTATCAAGCATCCAGAGTTATTTGAGAGTCTTGGAATTGCTCAACCTAAGGTGACATAACCAGCAAACGTATTTTCTTCGTAGTTAATTTGTTTATTCTTTTTCTACCTCTCTCATTTGTTAGTTTTATTTAATATAGGGTGTTCTGCTGTATGGACCACCTGGTACAGGAAAAACATTATTAGCAAGGGCAGTGGCTCATCATACTGATTGTACATTTATCAGGGTGTCTGGTTCTGAATTGGTGCAAAAGTACATTGGAGAAGGGTCTCGAATGGTGAGGGAACTTTTTGTCATGGCCAGGTTGGTTCAGTTTCATATTCTATTTGTAACTCTTGCTATAAATGACCTTTTTAGCTACTGCTAGGTGTAGTCCACAGTGCACGACGTCTACTCACATGGTTTCCCTTTTGTTTTTTTTTTTAAATTTCCATTGCGTTGGAATCCAGGAACAAAGTTTTCTGTGTTTGTGACTGTGTGCGTACTTACCATGCACATTACTTGAGTTTATTTTTAAAATGATCTTTTCATTAGATGAAGAGTCTGGATGGGATATAACCTGTATTATACTGCATTAAGATAGTAACCATTTTATTAATAATATTTTCTTACATTTGTTGTGCAGGGAACATGCTCCTTCTATTATTTTTATGGATGAAATTGATAGCATTGGATCTGCCCGAATGGAATCTGGCAGTGGAAATGGTGACAGTGAGGTCCAGCGAACTATGCTAGAGCTTCTCAATCAACTAGACGGATTCGAAGCATCAAATAAAATCAAGGCAGTTCCTGTGGCATTGTGTTTTAGAAACAATAAATTGAAAGCAAAATAGTAAAATGTTGAACTTCAACTAATGACCAATTCTGCTATACAGGTTTTGATGGCCACCAATCGAATTGATATTCTTGATCAAGCACTTCTTAGGCCAGGACGAATTGACAGGAAGATTGAGTTCCCAAATCCAAATGAGGACGTATGCGAATTCTTGGATATGTTTTTTTTTTAAAATTAATTATAGCATGGTATGAAGTCGGTTATTACAAAGTTGGTTTAATATTTATATGCAGTCTCGTTCGGACATCTTAAAGATTCACTCAAGAAAAATGAATTTAATGCGTGGGATTGATTTGAAAAAGATTGCTGAGAAAATGAACGGGGCATCTGGTGCAGAACTCAAGGTAAGTTCCATGTATTAGGATATATCTTTTTTCTCCTTGGCCTAAGTGTTTCAATATTAATTCCCGTCTTTCTGTCCCTCAAGTACTACTAGTTGGATAAAATGAACATAGATGGATTTAGCTATCTTCAAGAAATGGAAATGGAATTATTTTATTTTTTGACCTTTTAAATTCATTTTTGAGAACTCGAGTCATGCCAGCCTTTTTTTTTTTTTCTTTTTTTTTTGGAAGTTAAAAACACATGGGGAAGTTAACGCACTAATTTCTAATTAGTTCCAGTGAATTGCAAATTGGAATTTTGCTGTGGTAGGATAAAGTAGTACGAAATATAGTTGTGAGAGATGTGTATTTCATTATATCTGAAATTTGCAGGCCGTCTGCACCGAAGCAGGAATGTTTGCTCTGAGAGAGAGAAGGGTACATGTAACTCAGGAAGATTTTGAGATGGCCGTGGCCAAGGTGATGAAGAAGGAGACAGAGAAGAACATGTCGTTGAGGAAGCTGTGGAAGTAGGAAAGGTACTGCTTACTATTTTCTTCAGAATATTCCATTCAAGTTGTTGGATTTTCTGTCTTCTGAGGTTGATAGAGAGTTTAAAAAACACAACATACTTTTAAAAGACACTGCTTGCTTTGTGCAAGTCTTGACTTTTACAAGTTACAGTGCCAAACACAGGCTCGTTCTTTCCTGCTAGTTGTGGTCGTTCAGTTCTACATACTAGTACATAGTGTACCTCTGGGTCGTGGTCTGTTAGTCAATTGATAACATCACATTTTAAACTTGTATCATTGTTAATGACAAAACTATGTCTCCTTTTCGCCGACTTTCAGATCTTTTCACTAATCTTTTTGAAACGATTTGGAACAAGTGATTGAGAATTGAGATGACTTCTCATTTGTTTGGATGATGATTTCATAGCAGTTTTGTATTGTCCTAACTTTTTTGATAATCACTACTCAGTGGTGAAAAGAATGAGATGGTAAGTTAACTTCATACAATTTATTTATCAATTTTATTTGTTTGAAATTTATGATATTCAATTATTAAATTACAAAAAAGTACATTACAATTAAAATAGGAACAAAAAAAGCAAAAAAAAAAAAAGGGTGGTTAAATGATATTATTAAAAAAATTAAACGATGAAAATAGGAATAAATTTATTTTATAACCATTTCTAGATTATTAAAAGTTTTGTTTTTCAATTAATCAAAATTATTGTAGCTAAAAAAAAATTAATTTTCTAGGGTTGTCAAATTTCGAAATAAGCATCTTTACCAATTCTATATCGTCTCTGGCTCTTGATGGTGGAAAACGTTATGTAAGTCCTTGGTTGGAACATAATTTCACTGAGGATGGAGCAAAACTGAATCGAATTGAACTATACCGAACCAATAAACTTAGACTGCTTTTGGTTTCATTTTTTACGAGTAGAAACTCAAATCAAAATCCTATTTTTTTGTAATTTTGGACTCATAATCGAGCTCGTCCAAATAAGCTTAGGAAACGAGCAGAACCAAAATCAGAACCAGAACCGGAACCAAATCTGAATTGAACAAGAGAGATTTGACTCTAGAGTTGCACTGGTCCCCTTCATAATGTATCTGAGTGGTAGTGACAGCTCTTTTTGCCCATTTTCCTCCCAACTAATTGCTTCTTCTACTTTGGTCAATGTGAAACATCAAACCCTTTCCAATTTAATTTATTCAACGATTCTACAAACATTTAATCTCTTTATTTGAATATTGTTTGGGCTTATCAATCTTCTTGTTATCTTTGAGTCAGTCGGATGTGATCCAAAAACTAGTTGAGATGCACGTAAACTAAATTGACCTCAAATATACGAAGATGACGAGAAATAATGTAATACCTTCTAATGGATGCTTTAGACCTGACATATTATTTTTGCTTAGGAGTTTTAAATATAAGATTAATGATAATGTTCCTGTACTCTTCTTTTTTGACACTTTATTATACTTACGTTGTTACGTTAGTTAATTAATTTAATAATGTTTTATCGATTATTTTTTTGCATTATTAGTTAATTAATCAATTAATTTAATAATGTTCTATTGTCAATAATATAAACAATTAGGAAAATAATGTGGTTATTTTATATAATATGAGAATCAAGTATGGCAGCAATGCAACTAAGATGATCCTTGACGTTGATTCGTTTGCTACTTAGTTTCGTTTCGATAATTTTATCTCGAAGTATCTGTTCATTTATGGCAACTCGTCTTATGAAAAAAAAAAACAGCAGTGCATCTAACTCATACCAAAGAGTTGTATAATTCATGTTAATAGAGCATGTCATTACATAATTAGAATTTTTTTTTTAAAAATAAAAAATAAATTCGAGAGTAAAACTCAAAAATAAATTTATGCAGGTATTGAGTTAAAAACAAATAATATCTTATTAACGGGACAGATGCTTCAGATTCATAACTTTACATTAATCACTTGATATGTCGCACGTAAATTTATCTCAGATTTTATTTTTTTATTTAATTAGGTTGACATTTAATCGAACAACTTATCGGTTCTGTTATGCGATAATTATGGATAATGATAGGAGATCAATGATTGGTTGAGAGGTCAATTTTGATTTGTACTGAATTGGTAAAGTCAACACGTACACATTGATTGGTTCCCAATTGATTTGTTTCCATCTCATTGTCATTACTTTAGCCTTTTTTAGGTTCTATACTCGATTTTTTCTTAATTTTTTATATTTATATATTTCAATTTGCATTCACATGAAAAAAAAATTCCAAGATACGAAAATAAAATAGTACTACATAGTTTAAAGATAATGATGTGTACTTAAATTACGGTTAATTAATCAAAATTCATGTGATATGCTGAAAGGGAATATCGACGAGAACTTAAAACCAATTGCCCGACGTCACAACATCATCACGTCATATCTATAAGTTATAATGTTTTTTATGTTTAGTGGGTAAAATGTAAAACTATATGCGCACATTTTCATTCGTTGTTTAAAATAATTTTGACAAATAAAAAGAGATATTACTTCTCATTTTTGAAAAATGGGTAAAGTTTAGAACTTAAGAATGTGTATGAATATGCTTGACGGATACTTTAATCAAATAATCTGATATGTTGTTCATTTGTAGTAATAATAATGGTGAGTGTGTATTTTACATGTAGAACGAGACACTATCTTTATTCGATTCTCGTCTGATTAATTACATATTTATTTGAATATAATAAAATAAATTTCAAGATAAAAATTGATTTATATCTTATTTATTTCGAAACTGTTAAAGAAAAAGTAACAATCTATTTTTGAATTTTGAAATTTGTTCAACTTAAAACTTTGAATTTTTTAAAAACAAAATAAATCTTAAACTTTTATTACCAAGAAAATGAAAATTGCATTAATTTTTCTCAATTTGGTTATGGTTCAGGTTCAATTTCGTGTTAGATTTTTTAGTTTTGAGTCGGTCTAGACTTAGTTCTTGGTCGGGTTTAGGTTCAGTTTGAACTGATTTTTGTCAATTTTGTTATGTTTTCATTAATTTTTAAAACTAAAATTAAAAATATGAAGATATATTACAATATCGGTTCAATTTGTTTTTTATCGGAGCAAAATCGAGCATAATTTAGGTTGTTCACGTTGCGAAGTCGGAAGTTTAATTTTGTTCAAAGAAGAGTTCTAGGTTTGAATTGAATAAATTTGAAAGTTGAATATTAATTTTATTAAAAAAGAAGTGAAAGTTTTAGGCCGAATGGATTCCGAAATTCAGAATTTATTTGATATTTTACCCAATATAATATTATCCTATATAAAAAGAAAATAAGCTGGAATTTTAAATTCATAATATAAGAATTAAAATTAAAACTTTCTTTGTCCGCAATTACGGGTCAACTCAGAAATTCCTTAAGCCATTGACTTTATTTTTAAATATATCTTCATTTGTTCTTCGAGCTTTTCATGATTTCTGCAAGAATGTTGAAATCTCAAACTCAATCCCTTCAATGGCTTCCAGCCCTCCTCTTGCTCGCCTACCATTTTCAGACCTCGGAAGGAGAAGTCGGCACGGCAGCAAAATACTATCCACCCTACATCCGTGAGTTAATTCAACCGTTTAAATTATTTTTCACATTTTTCGAAATATATGACCTCAGATTATCAAACCAGCGACGAGATGTTTCGGCAAGGACCCGAGTCAGATTCCGTCGAATAATCTGTTCGGATCGGCCGGAGACGGGGTGTGGGACAATGGAGCTGCTTGTGGAAGACAGTACTTGGTAAGGTGTGTGAGTGCTTCGGAAGAAAACGCCTGTATTCCAGATCAGACAGTTCAAATCGGCATTATTGATCATTCTTCGAGCTCAGAGACGACGATGGTTTTGTCTGAAACTGCTTATGCGGGAATTGTTTTTTCGAATTCTTCAGTTTCTTTCATTAATATTGAGTTTTTACTGTAAGTACTTGTCTTTCTTCTTCTTCTTCTTCTTCTTCTTCTTCTTCTTCTTCTTCAACTAACGTTTGGTCTAAAATATTTGCAGAGCTTGAGGTTGAAGATGGGTATTGATTCATTTTTTAAGATGATCATGTTGTTTTTTTATTTCTGTAACTACGTAGACTTTTCTTCTGGATCTACTCATCTACCTCTTTCATAAATAGGTAAACCTCACTCTGTCTCATTTTATGTATATTAGATAAATCTCTCTCTCTCTCTCTCTCTCTCCCTCCCTCTCTCTCCCTCTAGCCTTAATTTAAGCCAAAAAACTTCGACTTCCAGCATGTAAATTTTCGTTTAACTAGTATCGTTCATCAATAACAAGTAGTTGAATAAGGATTGACCTAATTTGTTTTTTGTATTACTAGTTTTTATCCTCTACTTACACAGTAATCTTACATGTTGACATGGTTCTTAGATGTCCCTCCTTATAGGTTTTATAGTAATTAAAATCAATTATAAATAGCTAAAATAAGATATTGGCTTGAGGGTATAATCAAGAGACTAGAGAGAGAGAGAGAGATATGTGAATCATCTTTTCCATCAAGATTTTAATACTAAACAAAAGTTACATACCGGAAGTCGAAGAAGGCATGTCAGTATAAATATGTTAATAATCTAAGAGAACGAGGGTATTTTGGTCATTTCCTTCGAAATGCTAAACGAAGAATGAATCAGGACCCTTGATCTTGACGGACCGCATTTTGATTTGGTAGTCGCTTGAAAATCATGGGTGCCCCATATTGTGGGTAAAGAAACATCTCAACCGTTGGTGCATGCTGGTAGGTGGGGCCCAATCTGAATGAAAATCGTTGGAGAATGATTGCAAGAGCCAGTTTTGCTTGCAAAATAGCCAAGTTTTGCCCTACACACGTGCGAACCCCAAGACCGAACGGAATGAACCCAACCGGATGGTTAGCTGCACGTGCCACACCATTGGCAAATCTACTGGGATCGAATATGTTGGATTTGTTTCCCCAAATTGCTACATCATGATGAATGGCTATGATCGGAATCAAAAACTCGGTCCCACTCGGAATTTTACACTCTCTAAGCTCAACGTCAATTTTGGCCCGTCTGATCGTTGCAACTATTGGCGGATATAATCGAAGTGACTCGGACAATATCATTCCCAGCTGCACACCAAATCAAAGCGTGTAAATTAGAAAGCCAATTGACCAAAGTGCCCTTACGTTTAATTGTGAATTTCTTCTTGAACTTGAAAAAAGACAACATGATAACAAGAGACAAAAACATGTCCTAGGTTAAGTCACTCACCGTCTTAAGCTTTATAACATTATCTTTGGTGGGTACGTCACGTGCTCCACACACAGTCATCACCTCGTCACGTGCCAGATTCTGCCACCGTGGATGCATGGCCAATAGAACAGTCGTCCACGTCAGCAAATTGGATGTTGTCTGTTTGCCAG
Source organism: Begonia peltatifolia (assembly GCA_022433055.1). Taxonomy (NCBI): domain Eukaryota; kingdom Viridiplantae; phylum Streptophyta; class Magnoliopsida; order Cucurbitales; family Begoniaceae; genus Begonia; species Begonia peltatifolia. The sequence goes on from CM039529.1 coordinate 16,359,890, forward strand.
CAAAGAGAAAGCTCTTGCACTCTTGAACAATGTCATTGACGGTGAGGGTTGAAGATGAAACTGAAAGACTTGAATTTGAAGCTTGGATCATCAACCCTAACAAATCCTTCGAACCCTTTCGATCCAATCTAGAACCCTTCTCCTTTGGACCGGAATTTTCTCTCCGATGATCGATCAACTTGGTCAACAATTTCTTGATCTTCTTGTCCAACTTCCACAAATTCAAATTTGTTCTAGTGGGTAGAAACCTAAAACGGGAATCATGAGCGAAAAATAAATGTTAACACGTTAATTATGGAATAACTCGTGATAGGATAGAATTTGTTGAGGATGGCCTCCTTTTGAGATGAGCCAACAAGTAGTCGAATTTTATAGACCGTTTTTCCCAAACACAATTTTACCAAGTAATTACCTATAACCAGGTATGAGAACCTTCTGCAATGCTTGAGAAGCAATCTCCATTTGCATAGCTTGGAGTTTGAAAATGGCTTTTCCATCTTCATAGCTACTTCCAAAAGCAGATGTTGTAATGGCATCTTCAGTTAGGGTTTGGAACCACCCGGAAACTTCAATCTCCACCTCGCCGGAATCTGCCATTTCCGGCCACTTATCGAGCATTTCAACTACGCTTTTCGCCATCGCCGGCAACAGTAGCTGTAAAAGAAAAACCACAAACAAAAACCAAACATGAAATTCAAAACGAGGAACCAAATGACTGGATGGGTAGAAGAATTCAATTACTTTGAGATTGTCCATGTGGAAAGTGGGGGAGATGAGTTTTCTATGATGGGCCCATTCTTCACCATTGAGGCTCAGTAAACCATCGCCTTCGAGCTGTTTGATCAGTGGATGAGCTTCGTTTTTCTCGTAAAATTCAAATTTTGAGGTTAAGATTTCACGAATCAAGTCTGGATCAGAGACTACAAGTCGGAAAGTGGGTCCGAACCACACCAGAAATGTGGAGCCTGTGGGAATTTTTTTAATTTTCCGATAAAATTGAAAAAAAAAAAAGAAGAAGAAACAAAGTGATGAGAAAATGGAGGAATGCTTTACACTGAAAGGGGAACTGGCTTGTAGTGTAGAATTGTATATGTCAAGTTAGTAAAAACAGATATGAATGCGGAAAAAACAAACACGGGAGCAATTAATTCAGAAAAACCATGGATTGGTCGGGGGAGAGAGAGAAGACAGACCGGGAAACCACTAAAACTTAAAAGTTTTGAACATCAACGAAAAAGGGAAGAAGAGATGACAAAAAGAACACAGAATTCTGAGGAAAAAAGACGAAAAACAAAGTAAGCTCGTCAAGATGAAGGGAAAATAGAACAAGGAGAAGATGTAGAGTAAGAATTGAATACCATAGACTTTTCTCCAGTGATGATAGAAAGGAAGAACGCGAGGAAGAATGTCGTGAGAGAAAGGCATAGGCTTAGCGGAGGCCTTCGTCACCATTCCGACGAGTTCTTTGACATTTCCGATGAAAAACCGGTAAGGGGGTCCTCTAATTTCTTGTTTGGAGAAATGGGATTCAATTCTTTTTGGTCTCCACCAAAGTAAAACCACCATTTTTAATACTACTAAGAAGAAGAGTAAGAAGAAAGGAAACATAAGAAACTCCATTAACAGCACTCGTCTGGCTCTCTCTCTCTTCTTGATTATCTCAGCCAGCACTGTTCCCTTTCTTTCGTTCTGCTCCTTATCTGCTTCCCTAATGTTGGTTACTATATCCGTGCTCCTATTCTACCAGAGAGAGAGAGAGAGAGGTATGTTTGCATTTTAGTGGAGAGAGAGAGAGAGAGAGAGAGAGAGAGAGAGAGAGAG
>CM039529.1:16364777-16589885 GCA_022433055.1 Begonia peltatifolia
AGAAGAAGAAGAAGAAGAAGAAGAAGAAGAAGAAGAAGAAGAAGAAGAAGAGGACGAGGACGAAGACGACGATATTGACGACGGCAATGATGAAGATGGTGATGCTCCTGCGGAATGCCTAAGCAGGTGATTTGGGTGACCCTTTTATTGCCAACTCAATACTTTTTCTGAACGATTTGTTGAGTTTTGAAGATTTTGCTTGTTTTCATTACGGTATGATCTCACTTGATTACATTTTTCCTGTCTAAACCCACATATTTCATTGTAGAAATGATTAGGTTGAGCTCATTTTTAAGCTTTGGTCCCTGGTGTTTCATAGCTTAAGATTAAAACTAGATGCAGTTTCAATCTTGAAGTTAACCCTTTTGATTTTGTTTGATTTCATTTGATTTGGTGCTCATCAATTTGGTTCTTTTTGCAACTATCTCGGGCCAATAAGGGTGTTGAATGATAGGAATAAAACATCAAAAGACTTGTAGGAAACAGTTTATACAATTAAGTGGAAAAGAACCAAAGAGCTTCCTAGACCAAATACCCAAGTTGAAACATTAAATGTGGAACCTTTTTTTCCTCTGGTTGAAAGCCCCCAACAGCGCACTCTTATTAGTTATTGTTTGTGCTAAATACCTGAAAACTTAATTTGTGACTATGTTATTTGATATTTTCGAGTTGATTGAAACTGGTTCATATTAGTTGTAGGATCATGATGCATTTTGAGTAGTTATTATCTTGAAATTCAATATTGTATATGAAAATTTTGAACTTTCAAGACTGACAAAGTTCGTCAACTTGATTTTGAGGTTACTGCTTAAACATCGAGTCAATTTTTCAAGCTCCTAAACTCTTAACGATTTCTAAAGGTTTAGTTAAACGTGACAATTCAGTTTAGGCATTGAATAACCAAACCTTCTGCCATAGCTACAAAACCTGAAATCTTCCTGAGTCTACAATCTTTCGCAATTCTTGTAATTCATGAACATTTCGTCATTCTAATGGCCGTTTATCACACCAGTCAATTTAACGAGCATAAATAGGCTAACAAAATTACCAATCCACCAAATAAACACTAGTAAAAACCTTAATTTTCTTTATAAGAACACATTTACCTTAGTGTGTCTTTAATTTAGTAAAATTCATTCTGGTAGTACGATATTGTCCGTTTTAGTGGAAGTTTTCATAGTTTTAGATCAAAATATATCTTACTAGTGTAGAGAGTCGGCTTAATTATGAATTACTAACTTCAACCTCACTCAAATAATGTGAAATTATGCATCTTCCCCTTTAGATTAACTCCAATTTTGTATTACATTCTAGCACAGATAGACTGCAATAATTTTACATAAGAAGTTGAAAAGTCTTAGGTTTACAAAGAGCTAATCTTGGAAGATGGAGGTTGAATGTGGATGTAAGGTTGAAGGTGCTTGACATTCATATACATAGTGGCCATTTAGCTCTCCTTGCTCTTGTTGATAAATTATCTCTAATCACATGCTTAATTAGTCTTAAGCTCCATATAAGGATAGTTAATGTTGCTTAAGTGGCTTTAAAATTAATCTATTTTTAAATTTATTTATCGGAGTCATTAAATACTAATTGTCGTGCTTAATGGTATCAAATTGAACATGGTATCAAAACTATATTCCTCGTCTTTGCTTCACTCACTAATTATTTAGTTTGAAAACTAATATAAAATGGAAAATTTTACTTAAAATTTTCACAGTAGCTAATGTAGAATATCTAAGAAGTTACTCGATTTGTGAAACCTCGTTAAGCTCGATAGACTATCAAGACCAAGCCTATGGTTGGATTGGGTAACTCTGGTTCGACTTGCTCGCTTGTTATTTCTATCGCTTGTTATTTCTATCTTAAATAATGGTTGAAACTCTGAAACAATCAAGTGTTGTGCATGATATGAATATTATTGCACTAACCAAATTCTTCTGGGATACACCTCAAGAGTACATAAAATCCACATACATTCTTCACAAAGAAAAAATTATTCGATAGGTTTGGATCGATCTAACTCTTTAAATGAAATAATTTATTTTCGTTTTTCTTTTTGGTGCAAGTTTGAAGAAAGGAAAATTGTAGAAACTACTTGTCGTAAGTCGAATTGATCTCGATCATTAGAGGCCATCATCACTTTGCAAGCGGAAACTCAAAGCCAAGGGGAGTTGTAAATGGGAGTGACAATAGCTTTCACTTGGAGAAACTTCTTGAGACCATCCATTCCATAATCCTTACCAAATCCACTCATCTTATAACCACCGAAAGCCAACCCGACATCCATAGCCAAGTAGCAATTAATCCAGATGGATCCGGCCCTGATTGACCTCGAAACTGTGTTCGCTACGTTGATGTTGTTCGTAACAATCCCAGCTGCTAAACCATACTTTGTAGCATTTGCCTTTTTTATAGCTTCTTCCACAGTCCTGTAGTTTCTCCGAATTTAGGGTTTCATACAATGCCAATGCATAGAGACAAAGAAGAAGAAGAGACTTTGCTTACTTGAACTTCATAAGGGCCATTACAGGTCCAAATATCTCCTCTTGGGCTATGACCATCTCATCCTGACCACAATGACAATGTCACTAACAAAATCATATACTTTTTGGGTCATATCAGAATTCATGGAACACAAATGAATATTATTTGGTCGTAGTGTTGAAAAGTTTTGGAAAAATAACCTTAACATCAGCGAAAATTGTAGGCTCGACGTAATAACCCTTGCAGCCAATGGACTTTCCTCCTGTCAACAAAGTGGCTCCTTCTCTTCGTCCATGATCAATGTAGGAGAGTATTTTTGCGAATTGAGTTTTATCAACCTGCAACAGCATACAGTGTTAGATTTCGAGAAAATCAATTTTCACCCATTTTTGTTTAATTTAATTTACCTGAGGTCCTTGTTGAACATTAGGGTCAAAAGGGTCACCAACCACCCAATTCTTTGCCTTCTCCACAAGCTTCTCCACAACTTGATCATAAATGCCTTCTTGAACAAGTACTCTAGACCCAGCAACACAAATCTCCCCCTGCAAACCATAAAACCCGACATGAATACCTAATTACGGGTATTCTAGGAACGAGCTCAACGAGTCGAGTCTTTTTCACCTTGTTGGTAAGAATGCCGAGCAAAGCCAGCTCTGCAGCCTTGTCTGCATCAGCATCGTCAAAAATAATGAGGGGCGACTTTCCTCCTAGCTCTAGGGTCACTGTCTTTAGGTTGCTTTTTGCTGCTGATTCCATTATTTTACGCCCAACTTCAGTAGATCCGGTGAAACTCACCTTCGAAATTCAATGAATTCTTAGTTTGAATTCGCTAAAATAACACTGTGATCATAGTTTTTCATTTATTTAGTCATCTATTTTTGTGAGAGAAGAAAAAGTGTCTCACTGCATCAATGTCCATGTGAGAGCTGACTGCAGCTCCGGCCGTCGGTCCAAACCCAGTTACAACATTCACCACTCCATCGGGCACACCAGCCTTTTACAGATAAATAGTAAAATAATAAATAATTCATTTTTGGAGGGAGAACATTATTGAATAGCAATAGATTTATCTACTGTGCTTACCAGTTTTGCAAGATGAGCACAATATAGAGCGGAGAGAGGAGTCTGCTCGGCCGGCTTTACGACGACAGTGCAACCTGCGGCGAGGGCGGGACTGGCCTTCACAAAGAAGAAGAGCATCGGAAAATTCCACGGAATGATGAGGCCGACCACTCCGACAGGCTCTAGCAAAGTGTAACCTTGAAACTCCCTCGACATTTTGAGCACCTCACCGGAAACTTTATCCGCTGCTCCGGCGTAGTAACGGAGAATTTGGGCCACTTGAGGAACGTCCATTGCCAGGCTCATTTTGAACAATTTTCCAGCATCAATGGTGTCTAAAGTAGCTAATTCTTCTGCATGTTCTTCTATCAAATCTGCTAGCTTTAGGAGTATCCTTCCTCTTTCCTGATCATTGAAATATTTAGGGAATTGTTCTTAAAAATATTTTGCAAGATAAATTCTTGAATAAATATCATTAAAAACTTAATTGTCAAAATTTCTTTTAAACTATATTTTTTAACAAAATTATGTTTAAACTTTGTTAACAAAATAAATCTCGACGGACTCTGATCTCGAAAACGGACTCTGGTTCCCGCTCTTTAAAAGTCAAAACGCCACTTTTGAAAAGTATTCTCCAATTAACATTTAAAAAAATAATAATTTTTATAATTTTTGAATAAAAAATATTTCAAAAACAGAAATTTTACCTGATTTTTCAATCTGTCTTGCCTTCAGCAGGACATTAAATTTAGTGAAGTGAGTGTTAAATAATTTAATTATTCGGTCACACGAAACTATATATATATATATATATATATATAGCGTATTAGTTACATAAGAACCACTTATCTTGTTTTTTATATAAATATAACAAAATCATTTACCAAAAGAGGACTTAGAAAAACTTGTTGCGTGTCACGCTATATAGATCATTTATAATATGGATGATGTGTTCATGCATATAAATTGATGAAAACTTTACGAATTAAAACATTGTTTAAAAGAATTAAACAGTTGTGTGACACTTCAAAAGTTTGTGCCACATTCTACTTTAAAGTTCTAATATTTACAAAAGTCAATTTAAAATCATAAAAGAATAGACAATAATCGTGTCCACGAATCATGTATTAAATGTAAAATACAACTTTGCGAAAAGTACATTTATTATTATATTAAATAACATTTCCTTAAAGTCAAATCTAAGATAATAAAATAATGCCGTCCATCATAGGTTCAATGAAATACGAGTTCACGACAACAACATTTATTATTATTTTAAATAAAAATAATAGTATTAATTCACCCACTTTTGCCTACACAACATTATCTCTTGAGCCGGGGCTCATAAGAAATGTTCTTAGATGATGAAGATCTCTGCACACGTATAGTTAACTTTTTTCGAATAACGTGAGATTATATAATTGTTATGATACTGCGTAGATCGAGATAATTTTTGTCTTCACGTAACGGGTTGTCACGCGACTAGTAATAATATAATACGATAAACAAGTTTTTAATTATGATTTAATGTCTTCATTTTGAAGCTTATATTGGCTGGCATGAATAAGCCAATTCCACCGCTTCGTGGAGTGTGGAACTTTAGCTAGTAACACTTTCATCACTTAAAAAGAAAAAGACAAAAAAATCAATAATCAATAATCATAATCATAATTTTTGAATTTTGTTTTAAACTAAAAATTAAAAGTAAAAATATTAAGATAATTACATTATCCAATAAATCAAAAAGTAGTGGGAGATGATTTCTTATAATTTGTTAATATATATAAAAAGATAGAATTTCACTGTTAATATTTCAAAATAATTTTAAATGTATGGAAGAACAAATTGTATTTTTTTAAAAATTACAATAATTCATACTGCAATTAAAATAAAATAAAATAACTAAAAATAATAACGAAAGAAGAGAGTACTAACGCAGGGGGGCATACGAGGCCAGGAGCCATGGTCGAAGGCTCGTCTCGCAGACTCGACGGCCAAATCAACGTCTTCTTTATCTCCTTCGGCCACTCTTCCTATCACCTCTCCTGTTCTGGGATCAATTGTCTCCATCGTCTTCCCTGAAAAACAACAACGCCCATTAGAGAGATTTAGAGAGAGAAAGATCTCTGTGTTTTTAGTTTTTAGTAGTCTTGTTACGATGATCATCATAAACGGAGTAGCCCTTCAACGAAGTTTAAAACGTTAATCATGTCGTTTTTGTCTTTTCCGACCAAGTCAATCAAATTGGTGTTTGTGAGTTGGTACCTGAAACTGCATCCACAAATTCTCCATTGATAAAGAGCTTCGTAAACCTGATCTCAGGCAACTTCACAAAGCTATTCTCAACTCGACGTCCTTTATCCTCCATCTCTCTCTCCCTCTCTATCTCTCTCTCTCTCATAAAACGTGGTTGTGTTTCATCGTTATATAAGTAAAGTGGACGCAAGTGGGATAGCGTTAGTCAGCAGAAAGTTAATTCCAAAAAAGATTTAGCTTTGAAAATAATATAATAATCTCGTTCGCAAGTTATTTCCATATTGAAGTTAAAGTTGTGTTGCATAAATATTAAAAGAATGTGCATGAAAACACAATCTACTTGTACCGACAAAAGCTTTTTACCTTTTTTTTTTTTTTTTTTTTTTTTTATTTGATTATTAATGTCTTTTTCTTTTGAACTTAAGCCCACCGTCTCTATTTATATCAACTTATCAAGAGATATAGTATACCGAGCAATTTTCGGGTAATCGGTCTTCTCTTTAGATCGAATTCTCGCTCTCCTCAAATCATGAAAGTCCGAAGAAAAAATAAAATATCCTTACGAAATGAAGACTGTCACGATGAACAATAAATGATGTAAATTATAATTATTTTCCTTGGTAAATTGCAACTTCAGTCTCTGTGTGGGTCCATTTGAGACTGAATATTCTAAGCTCAGCCTCAATATCATAATATTTATTTGATTACTTGTTAATAAATTTAATATAATGATAAATATAACTTATGTTACATAATATATTTGAGCCTATCCATTAAATATGATTATATCTAACATTTTTCTCTTAGCGTAATTGGAAAAGGCCCTTTTTTTTTTTGGTTAAAATTTTGAAAATTACGCCTTTCGTTTTTCTGGTCAACAATTGCGCTCAGGCTTTTTTTTTTTTTTTTCTTGGGTTAGTTATAGTCTAATTCAAAAGGGTAGACATGTTACAGTCCAATTGAAAAAATCATGGTTTATTTTGGAATTCTCATCACTTGCCGAGGGACGTCAACAAAATGTCACCATTTTCTTAGTAATTTAATGTAATCTTTATGTAAAAGAATTAAATCAAAATGAAGACCAAAATCGATTGATCTTGTGGACAGGCTTGTTTAGGAGACAATTTTAAGCGACTTGATAACAATCTATTAAGCTCATAAGTATCTTTACTAACACGTTATTAACGAATATTATGCATATTAAAATTATATTTGCCCAATTAATACATTTAATGCAATACAACGCATCCGATGGAGTAAGAGTGTGCATTTGTCATTTCAGTTTTAGAGTAAAACATAACCAAACCAACGAGCAACTGATATTTTGGATTTGCTCTGAAACCAATTGGCAAAACAGCTAGAACTGAACCAAAAACTTAACCCAAACTATCAGTTTGGTTCTGATTCAATTCCGATTCATCATATTATTAAAAAAATATTTTAACGAAGAAAATGATAAAGAAGAAATCAAAAACAAATTGCTCTAGATCACACACATATAGTCTTCCAAAATAGAATGAAAATTTAATCCTTTCGTTTTCTAGTTTTGAATTTAAGTACCCTCTACCAAATATGAAAAAAAGCCAAACAAAAGAGCCGAAAAGCAACAAGTTGTTTCTCTGCTCAAACACACAAAACAAAATGAATAAAAAAACAACAGAGAATAGACCAATCATACCCACCACCCGATGCCTAGTGAGAGAAAGAACAGCAAAAGCGCCAACCAAAGAGTCGAGATTCGAGAAGTTGTCGAGGAAAGCGAACGAGATCGGTTGTCAGCCGACAAGAGAACTTTAAACTTAAAGGAAGAAGAAATTACTTTAGGGTTAGAATCGAGAACTTTTCAGTTTTCAGTGTGAAGTAAAAATTAGAACTAAAAGTAAAAAACCGAACCACTTAGAGCTTGATTGGTTCGATTTTTTCGATTTTTACAAAATAGAACCGCATTTCAATTTTATTTTGCTTAAAATCGACCAGAACTGGACCGCACCAATTCCAGTTCAGTTTTGCTCACCCCTACCGTAGAGACTAAAAAGGAGAACAATGGTAGCTGTGCGCGCTTGCAAAGCATTTATGAGAAATTCTAATCCCATTATCGACCATGATTTAATCAAGCAACTACTCACTTTACTATCAAGTTGAATGAAAAGCTAAAAGGCCTTATCAAACAAATATGGGAAAAGAATCATATTAAAAACGACCCTGGCTTACTCAAGCTTTTCTTCCGTAGAGCCGTGTGTTGTAAGTGATCCGAGCCGACCAACCCTCCTGTCGAAGTTGGTGAGCCCTAATATCCGGAGAGAGGTCAGCTGTTAGTCACCGATTTTTTGAAATTTATTTTCTAAAAATACATTTCAAAGTAAAAACATTTCAAACCAAAATGGCATTAACGCCCCTCAAAAATCTCTTCGAAAGATTCAATATGAGAGATGAGGGGCCATGGCCTCCACTAGTAGTTAAGCTTTTTCTACTGAAAAAGATAGTCAATCTAAAGAAACAAGCACAACCCTCGAACCAAACGATTTTCTCTTCTACAGGTTAAAGAAAACAATCTTACTTTATTATCTATTTATGAAGAAAAATCATGCTCAGCAGCCATGACCAAATTTCCAATCTATTGCAGAAGAAATTTAACCCAAGATGAGAAAATCAACCAAAACTATTGCATGATTCATCTCCAACTTGGGAAGGCATTAAAATGTAAAAACTTTAACTGAAGAATGTCCCACTGGACGAGGAAATGTAAGAGATTAAGGTTGGTAAGTGGGTGGGTCCGTATTGCTCTGATCGTAGGATCCGTAATTTGACTGGACAGAATAAGGACCACTTGATCGAAATCCAACGGCTGTGACATCATCTGCAGGGCGTGAGTAGTGCTGTTGATTGTGGAGCATGGCATAACCTGAAGGGTACGAGGCAGGGGGAGGACCCTCGTAGACGTTTGTACTGGGATAGTTGTATAGGGTAGGGTACCTTGGAGCGGGGCTATGTTGAGGAATAGAAGAGTTTCTTCTATTGAAAGAAGGGTAAGGATTATTAGAATATTTTGGGCCTTTTGCAGGACGGAACGGATGTCCACCTCCTCGATCACTTCCGCCACTCAAACCTCGCTTATTTTGAGGTTTCTTTGCAGGCCCCGAATTTTTCTTCCTCTCTGACTTGATTTTCTCCAGATAGGAGACCCTTTTTCTTAGGCTCTCGAGAGAAAACTCTGGTTCAAGCTTGTGATCCTCCACGCACTTGATGATGGCTTTAGAGGAATTCAACTCCATAGCATGCGATTCCTCCTGAAAATCAACCTATTTTACAAAGCTTTCGACGGTCAAATGAAGAAAGAAGAAAATGGGTTTATACTAACCAATGCCGTGATACTGTTATTGCCATTTTTTGAAATGGTAGCAGCATTCTTTTTGGTGTTTCGGAGATACGACTTGATCATAGGAAGGATGGGAAATCTTTCCGTCAGACCAGCCTCGGAAGCAAAATAAACAGCTTCAATCTCCTTACCCTTCTTAATCAACTCCTCAATAATATCTGAAAAACAAATATTTTCAAAACTAAGACATCTAATTTAAATTCTCATGGTGAAAATATAAGATCCTGCATGACTAAGCTAAGTTCACACAGAGACCATGAATCTCCATGGGAGTTTAAAGAAATTAAATTGTTTATTCATATGACAATATCTTTGTCGCTCATTCACCATCCTATGAAACATTCATAATATCGTTCAAAAAAATTACAATAAAGTGGAATTTAAACCCCCAATGTTTATGGTCATTTCACTTTAAACCTTTAACTACTTTTTTCATAGATAAAATTTTCACGTCTTAGGAATCAACAATTTTGAACGTTACTGTCAATTTATTTGTTTAATCCATCACGTGAAAACAACATTTTCCATTTCATGAGGTGCTGTAATCTAATTTCTACCTACTCCGATAACTTCTATCCAAATTTCAAACTTTATCTCGCAATCAACACTGTTTGAATTAGAGAGGAAACCAACAGAGTTAAAATTGCCAGAAGTCAAAATTAGGCTAAAACACATGGAAAACGAAGCTTACATGTATGCATGTAACGGATAAATTGCTATTGATGTTCAAATGCCTCACAGTTGAAAGGCAAAAGTTTTATTTGTCCAAAAAAAAAAATTTAACATCAAACGGTAAATAACCTCAACCGTTACGGGCAAAAATTGCCTTCATCCAAAAAATTAATAGAATCTTGTCCAACATAAACCTTCTATCAGACACAAACCCCTCTTGACTCCCAAAAAGTAAAATCTGAACATATAAAACTTAAGAACTCGGAAATGTTACCATTTCTTTCTTTCCACCAAGAATAAGTATCCAAAGAATCTCATCCCCCTTGAAGTATGAGCTAAATCAAAGATAACTCATCACACATTGAACAAGCCAAATTCTATGGTTATTAATGCAACGCCCCTTGTGATCAAATTAATTTTATGGGATACTAGATCGAAAATTCAACTGAAATAGACCCATTTTTCATGAGTAATTGACAAGATTAAACAAACAAGGTTTTTGTATCTGTCATGATTGAATGCAGATAAGTATTAATGTGTTACCTAGATCCTATCAATTTATCCAGACATCTTTGCGAAGCAGACAAGAGCACAAAATCTTAAACAAATTATGCAATAACAGATAACTCCTTCAGTAACACACAAACCTCCCAACTTCTCTGAAGATTCTAGGGCAGCTGCAAGCTTTGCCATGTCCCTCTTCATCGCAAACTCCATTATCAACTTCTTGACGAACTCGTCATCGAACCTTGATCGTAATTGGAAGCCCACTACCAGCTGCAAAAATATAACTGCCTCAGCAGGCCCTAATGCTCCGAAACTCGAATCGCAGTCCATCTGGCCCTTCCATGACTCCAAAATCTTAGCTGCATTTTCGACCACAGTACTTGAGAACTTAGGTTTTGTTTTACTTCCGGCAATAATCTCAGGAAACAGAGCCTGAATCAGCATTCCGCATGCCCAACGTTTATCAGTAACACCAAGTTTTGACGACTTTGCATTCACGAAGTCTTCCAATGCGTCTAAGACAAGCATTGGTGCATCCACAGCCTCTGCTAACGCATCGACCATCTCAGCTCTCATAACAATTGATTCCTTCCTCTTCGAAATTATGAACCTCAGCAATTGTGAGGAATCCATTTTCCTGCAATACGATTTCAATGTCTCTGACAATTCTGAATTCCGAGAAATAGGTTTCTCAAACTCAGCGAAAGCAGCCTTCTTCTGCTCTTCAATGCGCAGTAAAGCCGCGGACTCCCGTTCTGGGATGGAATTCTCGCGAAGGGAGAGTGATTCGAGGGTTTCGCGGGAACTGACTTCCAAGGCTAGGATTCTGGAATCGAGATACTGCATTTTTTGAGAAAGGGAATGTTGGAGAGAGGTGAAGTGGTTGGAGATGGTGGTGAAGAGCTGCGTACAGGTAGATAGAATGTGCTTTTGAGCTTCGAGGTCTTTGAAGAATTTCTGAACTCTGTCAACTTCAATGGAGTTTTCAGACTCCATTAATGGAAGATGTTTCGTAGAGTGAAGAAATCCAAGAACATGCGAAACGTTGATGGAGATGAGAGGAAGAACGAAACCCTAATCACAACGTTCCCAATGCCCAAACTTCAGAACCAGTGGCATGGCAAAGAGGGAAGAGGACTGTCTAGCGTCTGCCTCATCGCTGGCCGGGTCGACCGGGTCTGTTCTAACATAAACCGGCCTAATCCAGCATTGAATAATTCAGGTATGATCGATCCGGCAGCTCGGGCCCAAAACATTACGCTTGAATTGTTCTCTCGTTAATTCATATAATTTATTATTTTAAATATTTATATTAAATATGTAACATCACGTTAATGTGTCAGATTATAGTGTATATGTAGTATACCTTTAATCTCAACATTATTACAACTGTTATTGCGCGCAGGAGATCAACCTTACTAGCCTTTTATCTCAAACTTGTACTGAGATTAGCCACGATTAATAATTTTAACTTATATATTGCCGTGTATACGAGTCTACAAGCTCGTGTTTGGACTAGCCTATGGTTCACCCACGAGCTTCGCTAAAAGAACTTATAAAGTAGTATTAAAATTATGATCTCTATAACAACAATATCAAAGATATTGAATAAATCAAAACTTGCATGGCTACAATACGAGTCCCACGACGACGAGTGCTTATTTTGTCACACTTATAATATAATTGAACTTGTATTTACAAAGCATTTGAGTTGAATACTTTTGGAAAATATATACAAATAAATCATAATTCTAACTCCGCAACAAAAGTTAATCTTAGTTATCATAACTAATATGATATCTTTACTAAACTCGCATTCTCTTGCAAATTCGTATATATGCATACTTCCACTCTTTTCACCTTATCTTGCATTTTTAATAATTGTTCGAACATTATTTTTTTTGTCACAATTAATTTTATCATATTCTTTTATTCATTAATTAAGAAGGAAAACCTTGTATAATTACAATAAGTCTTGCGTATAAATTAGTTACTTTCCTTTTCAAGTGTAGTTACAGCAGCCAAATAAAAAACAAAATTATGAATAGAATAAAATTAAACATATTAATAAACCCATTCAATACAACTAATAAATTATATTTGAAAATCAAAGTTGAGGCATATAAAATAGTCTAAGATAATTCACAGACAAAAAAAATTATGAAAGTGAAGAGCTAGAAATACATTATATCATTTTAAGATTGCTACGTTTACATTTGAACATTATATTATGATATAATATTTAAGTATTCTTCACTTAATGATAAAATTATTATAATATAATATAAATATTTAATATAATAAATTACTTAAAATAATAAGTAAATAACGCATAATTATCACGTCAAAATATAAAATTCAAAAATAAACGTAATATTTTCTCACGCCAAATGGTCTAAGTTTAGGCAAGCCAAGGGCGACCTACTTATATCATTTGATCACGCTAAATTAGATAAATAAATTATATCTAAATAGAGACTTATTTTTTCTCGATTAGGTAAAATCAAGCTATGCAAATATTAGATCAAGCATAATAGAATTCAAGAAATAAAATTCGAGCATCATATCGTGTTCAATTAAGCATAGGTGCGATGGTGACTTTTAACTTTGGACATAATTTTTTTTAACGAGTAAAAAATACAATCGGGAAGTAAAACAAACAAACAAACCTCACTTAATTCATCCACTATCATTGCAATTTCAGTCAATGTTAAACTGAAAAACTAATTGAATCCATGTTTACTTGAAAAATGAATTGACTAAACAAATTCAACCAATCAAAGGCCAGATTATAATCGAGTAGCAACAGAGAATTGAATTCAGATGAAATGATAATACAAGATCGTTTCTCCAAAATATGTAGTTTTTAAGTAATCTTTAGGCATCCAACCATAAAATTTTATAATCAATTATAAATAATTAAAATAATAAATCAAAAAATGATTGAATGACACTAAAATATAACTTTCAAAAAGTAAAAACAATATACAAATAGGTATTTAATGTTTATATATGCTTTTGTTAAACTATGCAAATTGTATTTGCTTCCAATGTTAATACATTGATTTTGTAGCTAGAGAGAGAGTTAGGCATAAATGTAGATGTATGACAACAATTTTTTAAAGTTGCAAGTAAAAAGAAGAGTTATTTCAGAATTCATGCAAATCAATGTACATTTCTCAATAGTAATAATTTCCTCCAAGTAGAAGATTTTGAACAATTTTTGCTGGTTTTTCCTACTTGTCATTGAAAAAGCTCAAATTTAAAGATAGAGAGAATTAGCAAACATTATACCTCTTCGCAGGCTTTCACTCGCTGCTGAAAATTTACTTTCCAAGTCGATTTCCCCAACAGCATTGGCAGCAGCTTTTAACTGCACGAAAAACAATGCATAAAATTAGAGGCCTTTCTTCATTTTGCAAAAACGTACCATTCATGGGTTGAGATTCAAGTTTAGCAATTAAGCCAGTACAGATCACACAAGTTACTAAGGCAGGGCCAGCCCGTCCAGGACCCTTGAAACAACGCCATGGTCAGGCATAATTTAGGTGGTAAGAGGTTGGGCCAGCTAGACTGGGGCCAAAGGCCAACATGCAGACCCACAAATTTTAGCTCCACTAAGCGACCCTCCTTGTAAAATTTGTGTGAATAGTTTTAAAAAGTCGGCCCACTGGGCAGCCCATCAACTAAGTCCCGCGGGGCAGCCAGCCTGTGGAAACTCAAGTCGGGGCCCTGACCGATCCTTATCAAAAGATATTTCAGGCCCGACCATAGCCTGGACTACCTTGCTGGCTGGGCTGACATGGAGTTACTATTATATCCTATCCATACAGAAATTGCAGGTTGCTTACTGGTTCACACTTACTCAACTAGAGATGGGAAATTATGCATGAATATCATAAGCTAGAAGATGCACGATCCAAAGATGGGGAAAAAAGTAAAGGTGATCTAAGAAACTCAATTGCATTGATAAGAGTGAAAATATTTAAAAAATCAGTTGATATACCTGATTCAAGAACTCATCAAGCCTTCTTGCACTTCTAATTATACTACCCTCAAAAATATCAGTCATCTGTATGACCTCTGCAAAACTAGCTCCCTGCAAAAGAGAAATGTCAAAGAAAACTAAAAATAATTAAACCAATAGGTGCTTGATCAAATCATGAAATCATATAATTAATAAGAATAATTGAGATGATGAACAAACAAAATCTAAGAAAGAATTCATTTCAAAACAATACATTCCTGAAAAAACAAAGATCAAATTTTAACGAACAACGCACACAAGCTTAACCTCATGAAATCGATATAAGAACATAATTTTGATTTAACCAAGGCCAAAATAACCATAAGTTGCAGTCACTTTCTTGAGCAAACATACACCCACAAAATTACAAAAGATTATTGGTATAACCGCATTTGTAAGTAAAATTATACGTACAAAACAATAAGTGAATTTAAGATAGACCAATGACCGCAATATTAAGATAGGCCAATACTATAAGATAATGTGATGAAAATTGGGGAAACCAGCGACAACAAACCATGAGAATAAATAGTCTAATGTCATTTATTTGTGTTCTTTTAATATCCATGGACACATAACATGCAGGAAAAGTAAATTGACCTGCATGTAACATCCAATGCTACACAACTCTAAATATAGTGAAAGATCTAATTGTCGTGAATCATGAAAATCAAATATCTGTTTGATGGGAAACATCAGAATGTTCCAAATCACTGACACCATCAATTGTTTTGCTTGCATATACAATATCCGAAATTCTTCTGAATTGATCAAAAGCTTATGGACAACTAACTTCACTTATCATTTGACACCCATAAGATACCATTTCTAATTTAAAAAACTTATTTTAATAGATCTTCAAATCTCAAACTGTTGCATTCATTTTTTAAGAACTAATTCACATGTTTTCTTCTAATAGCTACATATAATTTAAGAGTGCTAACTAGTACGGTATGCCAGGCTACATTCATATGACCCTAGGATTGATGAACACCGAAATCCATTACAAAATGTTTATCAAAAATAGAAGACAAACTAAGAACTCTAATCAACCACAAGTCGAGCATCAATGATTGACTCGAAAAATACTCTACTCCACGAGCCCAGGTAAATTGCCAAGAGCTCGGACTCCTACTCCTAAATGCAGAATAATCTTCCATAGAAATGTCTCCAATTATACCCCCTTCACTCCCTCTCCCCTCTTCTTATAATTATCTCCCCTAATACTATTTCCTAAATTACCACTTAATTTCGTGAAATCATTTTAGAAAATGTTTAAAAAAACTCAAACCCGAATCCATTTCAAGAAAAGTTGAAGATAAATTATTTTTTTTTACCTAAAATATTTTTTTCTATGCATTTTGCCAGACATTATAAGAAGCTACACAATACAACTATTTGAATGTGTTCTGTGCAGAAAGGAGGAAGAGGATCTAGTCATCACTTAATTCATTGTCATGATCTTGAAAGTTTGGGCAGCTTGGTATTCATCGGGTAGTGCCTAAGTTCATAAAAAATATATTTTGCTACATTGGAGGGAGCTGGGAGGTTGGGACAGTAAAAGGTTGGATAAGCTTGTCCTGCTTGGGTTGTTTTGGTTTATTTGGAACAAGAGAAAAAAATAACTTTTTGATGATGAGAGTTTGAATTTAAAGGTTTTCATGTTGTACTTTTTAAGACATCTTTTTGTGACAGAAAATTACTCTGCTAACTGTTTTGACTTCTTTGGAAAAGAGAAAAATAAATTTGTTTTGTACGATGAGAGTTTTAATTTAATTTTTTTCATATTATACTTATATCTGATGCTTAGTTGGAAATGTTACTCACAAATTGCAGTGGGATGCAGGTTTCAAGCAGTTGAGCGTTTTCTTGTAGCTCTATCTATAGCAGGTATATTTCATCCATCCATAAATGGTAAAAAAAACAATACTCGAAAACAGGCATTAATTAATTCATAAAACGCTAAACAGATCAAAAGACTAACCTTAGACCAACAGTAAATCACATCCATTAAGTATGGTCTCACAGTTGATTCCACGTATTCGTCCACATTTACATCCAATTTGCATTCATGTTGGATCTACAGAACAAAAATATCAATGTGAGCATAATGCTAAGCAAAAAATAAAAATAAGCAGTTGAAAACCTCTGCGATTCTCCTTGCACTATCTTGAAGTTGCTGTAGCGGTCTAGCTAGCTCAGTCCTCAACTGTATTTGCTCATTTGATTTGTCTCCTGGTATAAAGCAACTTGCTAAGGCAGCAACTTGGTGATGATCTAGATCATTGAACGTACCTGATAAATTTACCCTCAGAAAATGTTAAATAGCACTTCAATTGATTGTATTTATGAGTGATGAGAGAAGAATTAAGACCTAGATCTCTTGAGAAAGATTAAAATAAAATTACAGAAATGATGACCTCGCTTAAAAAACCAAATCACGTGGTTATATCACTCCAAATCTGTGTGACAAGAATCTAAATCTAAGATCTATACTATTTTCCCTAAAATCTATAAAGAACATCAGAAGATCACGGCATCAGTACTTACCATTAAACATTAGTTCAGTAACAAGTAGCTCATCTCCTGTGTCTATCAAGCAGGCCGCCCGTCCCTTTAATTGAACAACAGCATCAGCATCTATATGTCCCAGCTTTTTCAAGACCCGTGAACGATTCTTTAATTCAACACGAAATTTTTGAAGCTACAAGATAAAAGAAGAACAATTAATTATAATTTATGACGAACACAATTCAATATCCCATTATGTCAGGAAAAATTTAGTAATGCTTATAGAATCAATGTTTCTTCATAGCAATTTACTTTTATGTCAACATTTATAAGAAGATCTTTCAGTGGGTCAACTTACTTTGAATTTCTAACATCAGTATTGTCAAGAACATATGGTTCTGATAAAACTATCTAAACATGTGATCAGTGATATCCTAGAGACAAAATTACAATGTCAAACAGATATTCGTGGTAATGTTCCAGGGAAGCTTTTCGTGTAGCACAGAAAAGACAGATTGCACATTGTTATATGTAGTGGTTGGCTTTAAAATGAACTTGAGGAGAATTTAGAAAAAGGGTAAATGCTTAGGAACAAGTTCTTAAGTTCATCAATTGTAAAAGTAAGATATTTTAGATTATTACGAATTGTCTCGGCATGCTCTCGAATTTCTCTTCATATGATGAAAAAAAGCTCTTGTCTCCCTTTCTTCCACTAGCCTGAAACTCTCTTTGTCTCCCTTTCTTCCACTAGCTTGAAACTCTCTTACTTACTTGTCCACCCTCTTTCCTTTGTCAATTTGAAACCCTAAATTTATTTGGCAATCTCGAGCACCAATCAAACTCCAGGTAATTAAATGGATTGTGGTTCGTGATGAGACCATTAGGAAATAGGTCACGAGCACATGTTGAAGTTTTAGGTATTTGAATGGATTGTGATTCTCCATAAAATCAACAACTTGTGATCATATTCATTGATGAAATTCTGACTGATGTTTCTCCTTTTTTCCATACAAGTAAAAAGAAAAGTGAAACAAAAAATGAGGATTAGTTTTTAATTACTTAGGAATATAAAAACACTTGCCTATAGAGGAGCAAATTATATCCCATAGAACTGTACAATCATGAGAAACCCTTTATCCTCAATTGTGTATTGTGCAAATACGACACGTAATCATCTACTTTTTAGTTACGACTTTAGTGTTAAGAAAAGTGGAACAAAACGTCCATCAACATACATAAATGTCACATCTCTTGTTTAAAGAAAAATCAAATACTAAATGTAACGAGTACATCTTTGGCATTTTACTTTTATTATTTATAGATTTTATTTATTTATTTCAATTAAAGTTAATTTATCGTATTTTAGGATTATTTATCGTCTTTCAGAGTTATCCATAATTTTTTCTATTTAAGTGCTATTATTATAATTTAGTTAAACAGTTTATGATAATTATTGAATGAAATAATTTCCTGAAACTCCTATTTTTCAATTTTTTATTTTCTCTCGAGTTTCTCCCTTTCCTTTCTCTTCTTCTCGTCTTCTCTTCTTCCTTCTCTTTAACTATATTTTTTATTCTAATATCCACTGCCAGCATCAAATTGGAATCAGAGCAGATTTCATTGTTTTCCTAATTTTTCAATTCTTTAATTTTTCGTGTACGTCGTTACTGTCAACGGCGGCGTTCAGTGTTACTGCTCATCGGAATCACTGTTCATCGCCGAAATTTTTATGCGTTGATTTGTTAAATTTTGGCTCTAATAAATATTATTCATTACAAATATTGTTTGTTGATTGATCTTCACATACCAATCATGAAGTTGTTTGTTAATCTCTATTTTGGCCTTCATTAGTAACATTGCATGTAATTATTTAGTGGTCGTTCAGTCCTAGTGCTTTAGAAATGAAACCTTCCCAATTAGATACCATTTCCCGACAATTATCAGAAATACTTAACAACCAGCAACAATTTCAATATCAAGTAGCTAATATCCAGACTAAGTTGATATTTACCTGTGAGACTAATAGAAACTTCGAAAATAGATTAAACAATATAAAACAAACTTCTCATCCTTCGAAAACAGACAATTTTATAGTGTTTCATAATCGGCTTCAACATCATCGGCAAGACACTCAACGACACTTTGGAAATAACCGTAAAGATAAAGAATTCAGTTGAGAGGGTGGTCAAATTCGTTATCATCAATCTTCTCATTCTTCTAATCGTCAGGAGGAACAATTCTTTAGAAATATCAAATTAGATGCACCTACGGTTAGAAGTTAGAAAAAAATGAAGCATCGAATTCAAAAGAAGTATTTACCCCAATCCTACCCAGGAAAGTTATGGTACCAATGGAATGCCCTTGCCAAGGGTAATCAATCCGCCATTGAATATGTCAACCAATTCGATGAATTTCGAATGAGAAGTCCAGTTGTTGAAGATTAAATCATAACCTTGAATAGATTTCGACAGAGTTTAAAAGCGGATCTTAAACGTGAGTTTATCCTTCGAAGTGTCAATACATATTCATTGGTTCAAGACTATAAGCTAGCTACAAAAATGTCGTATGGCAAACAAATTGACAATTGACCTCCCTCAGTCCCGACTGCTGTTACTCCTAAGTTTCTTCTAAAACTTCTTCTATCTAATACCTTTTTGGTAAAAAAACAAAAAAAAAGATGTAGACAAGTCGCGAAGTTCTACGCAATTACAATGTTTAAATTGTAAGAGTTTTGATCACACTTCCTCTATTTGCCCTAACCGAAACCTAACCTTACAAGTGTGAAAATAAAATTACGCGAAGGTCTTCACGTTTACAATATTTCAATTGTTAGGGTTTTGATCATAATTTTTGTAATTGCTCTAGTCAAAACCTAGTCTTACAAAAGTGTGAAAATAAAATTGAGGAGACAATAGATGCTGATGCTGAAGAATTTGAAGATTTGGATGAAAAAAACTTTTTATCATGTAGTAGACCCATCTCTATGTCTACTCTCTCTGATTCACCTTGACTAAGTATTATGAAAAGTAAACTTATCTAACCAAAAGACGCGTCATCATTCGATTCTTCACACATATGTCAAAACCAATAATAAAGACTGTGAAATCATTGTCGACAGTAGTAACTATATTAATGCAGTACCTGTACTATATCTCGCCTTGGGTTGAAACTCGTCCCTCATCATCGACCTTACAATGTTTCGTGGACCAACACATCCTTTATATCTGTGAAAGAGAATTATTTGGTTCTCATTCAGTCTCATGAATAAAAAAACAACTCTGGTACAATATCATTCTTCTGGATGTCAGTCATGTCATCCTCGATCATCCTTGGTAGTTTGATGTGAATGTAACTATCCAAGGTCGATCAAACTCTAGTTCTTTCGTATTCCAAATAATGAAAACTCACCTTAATCTTCTGTTCCCAAACCCAAAATCACTAGAAACTCTTCAAGAGAAAAAAATTGTTGAACACACGATTAAATATTATTAATCATCTCTCTACCACCCAGGTCGCATATAACTCTGTGAACAGATCTATAAGTATGAGTCCTTTTCAGATTATTCATAGTTCTAAATTTAAGAAACTTGTACACTTTGCCCCTATGTCACTACATGCTAGTATCTCTAGGCCAGCCGAAAATTTTGCACAAAATATCTTCATGATTTGCATATTGAGGTCAATAAACAAATAGACATTAGTAGTGGATCATATAAATTACGAACTGAGTCACATAAACGACACATTGAATTTAATATTGGAAATGATGTTATGGTTTGGGTTCTTTCGAAGTGGCATTCATCCGGATCGGGTTCTAAATTGCAAGCTTATAGTGTTGGTTCTTTTAAAATTTTTCACCTCATTTTGATTATCATCTTAGTTTTAATATTCAAGACTTGCTTGCTTATAAAGGTCATTTTCTGTTTTACTTTCACCTATCGATTTCGAGCATGTATCTGCTAATTTTGTTATCCCCACATATCATTTCACAACGCATAAGGGTAAAATTGATGTTATTTTAGATGAACAGATTGAATTTACTAATGAATATGAGATTCAACGCTTCTTGTTTCGTTGGGTGGATCGACTAGACGGTGATTGTACGCGGATTCTCAGCGAGACACTTCGACACTTAGATCTGAACCTCTTCGAGTTCTTTCGGAGTCATCAAAATCTTTTTTTGCAGGATTCCATACCAGTCAAAAAAAATTTTGATCCAGGCATCCGGTCGCACAAGTATATGAACGTTGAAAGAAGATTGTTCAACCGCATAGCTTATGGTTGGGTGATTAATCAGTTTGTTGCTTTGTGGTTCCGTCAACTCAACTAGGTGATTCTTCTACACCGGGAGAGTTGATAAGGACATCTTTGACATTTTACTTTTATTATTTATATGTTTTATTTATTTATTTCAATTAAAGTTAATTTCTCGTATTTTAAGGTTATTTGTCGCATTTTAGGGTTAGTCTTAATTTTCTCTATTTAAGTGTTATTATTGTAACTTGTTTCGATAGTTTATGATGATTATTGAATAAAATAGTTTCTTGAAACCCTATTTTTCAATTCTCTATTCTCTCTCGAGCTTCTCTCTTTCTCTTCTATTCTTCTCGGCTTCTCTTGTTCCTCCACTTTAGTTATATTTCTTATTGTAATATCAGCTGCCTGCATCAAATTGAAAGGAAAAGATCTCTAATTTACAGTTTATGTAATTTCTTATATATGATTTGTAACTAGCAATAATTAGGGAATTACTTTTCTTCTTTAGATTAGAATTGTCCATATATATGTACCTTACAATAGTTGAATATAAGAGCAAAAACGATCAGTTCTTCTAAAATAATATTTTGCATATAACAAGGAATTAGCTCTTTATGGAAGTCAATTTGTTACCACAATCAACAACTCGTAAAAAATTGGAGAGAGAACAAAAAAACTTGAAACCATGAAGGAAGAAAATCTAAGATCAAAATGGATGATTTCTCTTTCTCTTGGCCCATTTAAGTGAACATAGCATATATCTGATAAGATTAATTGAATATAACTTGACAATCCAACAAATACAAATACCTGGGAATCTCGCATCTTTGACTTAAGTTGTTGAATTTCATGATTCACCTCAGCTTTCCGCTGAAAACATTTGATTTGATCCACTTCACGAGACTGTAGGATGTTGGAGAAGGTACATAAACCCGTTAAGGCAACTTATTGCAATTATTAACACAAATCCAACACTTGACAGAGATGACAGAAATAGTTTGCTAGACCTTATGCAGAGGATGTGCGTATAACTTCTGTTCAAGTTCCTCAATTTGATCGATTAGCTTCATAATTTCTGGATCTTCAATGCCCATGTCCTGAACACCGTTTTAGATATGAGACAACCAAACAATCTATGATTTTAAACATGAATTTTTTGAGATTTTCCATCAACATGACCCAACGGACCGAGCATATTTCAATGGCTTGAATCCCAAGGAATAAGCATGTTTCGAAATACCAGATTACTTTTCGAAGGACGAATTAAGAATTTCTGTGAAAATAATTGTGTTAAAACTACTTTCCAATTGGCAACAGCCAACACTTGCAAGGAAAATCTAAGACAAAGTTATACATGACGGAGACCCAAAAGAAATAAAAGCGAACTAATAA
The DNA here is from genome assembly GCA_022433055.1 of Begonia peltatifolia. Classification (NCBI taxonomy): domain Eukaryota; kingdom Viridiplantae; phylum Streptophyta; class Magnoliopsida; order Cucurbitales; family Begoniaceae; genus Begonia; species Begonia peltatifolia. The sequence continues at coordinate 16,387,328 of CM039529.1, forward strand.
TAAAGTTTACATCTTCCGCAAAATATTTATGGTATTCTAATCCAAATGCAAGAAAGAAGAGTACAAATTTCACTTTAACAATAAATGCGGGTAGAAAATGTTGCTAGTAGTTAATACAGAAACTCTAGTAAATATTCTGTAAATTATTTTTTATTAGAAATTGTTAATTTATTTACTAATAACAAAAATATCATTTTTCGCTTTTCTTCTTTTTGTCAAGTCAAAATATCATTGTCAAAGAACTTCACGCACGTTGATTCAATTACAGTTTAAAATGTTCAAATGCTTTTCCTTTCTCTCTTTCACGGATATCATATGGTACTTAGTGGCTGATTTTGCAGTTTATAACGAGATACTTTCTTAAAGTTAAATGAGGGGGATAGGAAGAGATTTTGATTTTGACAAAGACAAGGAAACTATTGTTCAGTAAGTTCAGTTTAGCGGATGTAGTCAGTGTATAAGACTGAAGCTAAAGGGGAACATACGAGAACAAACCCAAGCCATACAAGTCCTAAGTATTTACACTTGCAATGGATGCAATCAAACTTCATAAAGAATGCGCAGTAGCTGCTAAATCATTGAAAAAATTATCATTTTCTGCCATGTCTACATCACAATTGAAAATTGTGTATACATGGGAAATACAGATTACTAACAAAATTCCAATCAGAAAAGAGATATACGAATTGATTTTCTTTGCCAAATAAGAAGGAAGCATCTAAATCCATGCTTAGACTTCCGGGCAAAGCTTTTCAAAAAAAATAAAATCATATTAATTCAAATTTATCATTTTTTTCCAACTTAAATTTTGAGCTCGTTCATTCTAACTGATTTGATATATTACACAGGAGAAAAAAAGAGGGGAGAGGAAATGATACATGAGGATAATAAGATGAATTTGTTCACCAGCACTTTACCATCATCTAGCCTAGAAAAATTACTGCTTTAGCATACCAACCAAATTTATTCACCAAATTCATAGGAGACAATAGCTGAAATATGAATAAAGAAAGGAAAAACTAAAACTCAAATCTTTAAAAATTAAAGTGACATTTACCTTAACTGGATTTAGCTTTGGAAAGCCTTGAGGAAAACGAGTTTCCAGTTCCTGTAATGCAAGCAATATACTTTGCCTTGCTTCCAATGGTCGAAGATCTGTTGGGATTGATATTCTAAGTTTGCTTAAGGCAGATATGAGGGGCAGCTGGACTGGAACCTAAAGCATGATGATATTAACACTCCGTATGAAATTGTAATTAAAGGATAATAAATTATAGAAGATCAAAAATCACAATTACGGAAATGATTTGTGCCAACTCACAACATGCATTTCTCCTTTCTCTCCAGGACGGGGTAGACAAGGTTTTGGTCTTGAACTATTCTCACTTGAACCAGGTGAGCAATGAAGCAAAGTATCCACTATGTAACCACCACCACTTGAAGGCATAGAGCCTGATCCTGCTAAAGGCCGTTTAACAACATTAACTACAACCCCCCAACCCCAATCTGTCCCACCTTCCCTTACTTTGACCTGCAATTTGAAAATGGAATTTCAGGCTGTTTCAATAAGGTCGTGAGGGTGGGTCAAAATGTCTTTCTGAGTAATAGCTAAATACTGTTTCACAATAACTGCCGAGTACAACAAACAAAGATATAAGAACGGCTTATTAAAAAAATAAAATAAATACCCAAGCAGTGGAAAAACAACCTTATACAGTTTACTAAGAAGATAGGGAGAGTGGGGAGAGATACGAACATCCAATACACATGCCTGCTTTGTGAATTGCCAACAAATTCAATACAAAATATATGCTTCCACAAAAAATCTCAAAGGTATGATGTCTATATTTGTACGTATCTGTTTATTATCTCTGAAAAGTCCATTTACTTTTTATATCAGTAAACATAAAATTTATATTGAAAGAACAAAATAAGATGAACGTGATCGATAAAAACAACTTCAAATCTATACACCCTAGTACATTCTTTTCTTTCCGTTAAGACTAGTTTCTTATCAAAAAAACAAATCCAATAGATCCTACATCGAAATTTTGTACTCACCAGCCGACCTGGAAGAAGAAAATAAAGAACTCTTTCCGGCCTTGTTATTTCTGACATCATATTTTTTTCATGTTGCAATATATCAAGTTTAAGCTTGTGATATTCAGCAACTTCAGCCTATGCATATAGCAACATGAGAAAAACTGAGTAAAGAGAGGGACTATGACAAGCCATTGAAGTTGGCAGGATATAAAAAACAAAAGGTAAACAACACCTCTCCTGAAGAATCAAGCCTCACAGCTTCCTGCTCGAGCTTTGAAACTTTCTTCCCAATATCAGGCAATGCCTACATAACAGAAAATCATGAAGATACTAACAAGTTATTGTTATATAAATACAATATAGTGACAAGACAGAAAGAAGAGGTTGTTTGAAAACCTTCTCATGTTGAAATTGATGGAATGAATTCTTTATAACATGTTCAGCAGTAAACTGGCCTTCAGCACGGCTCATTAAATTCAAAATTGAGTAGTAGCTTAGCCTGAATGTACTAACTAAAGGAGCCGGTTTGCCCAATACCATGTCCTGGAGTGTCCCCATCTCCATCTATAAAAGGAAAATAAAAGACAGGTAGGTTTAATTAAACATATCTCCTTTTATACCCTTCTTTCACCGATAAATAAATCACCAAGGTGAAAAGAACACAGATAAACAATCATACATATAGAAATTGCAAGCTGGGTATTCACCTGCTCATCAATCATTATGATACAAATACCTCGCTCATCTTTGCCACGGCGCCCTGCCCTCCCACTCATCTAGAAACACAAAACTTCATTTAGTTTTTTTTAACACCCATAACATAATAAACCACAGAAATAGCTATACTCACCTGAATATACTCACCCGATCCAATGTAACGGTGACTATCACCATCCCACTTTTTGACTGCAGTGAAAACAACAGTTTTTGCAGGCATGTTCAAGCCCATAGCAAACTGTAACAAAGAAAAGTTACAACACGGTTGTAGGATCTGACCAAAAATGAGGCACTTAAATTTTGAATTGCAAGATTAATGCAAAACAAATTGAAAGCATCTGACATAAAAATGTTTGTTTGAAATTTTACTGTTTCTGTTGCAAAAAGAGCCTTCACTAGGCCTTCTTGAAAAAGAAGCTCCACCAATTCCTTGATAACAGGAAGAAGACCAGAGTGATGAACAGCGATGCCTCGCTGGAGCAGAGGTAACATCAGCTCTATGGCAGGTAGATCTCTGTCCTCCTCCTTCAAGCAGAGGATTGCGTTACGAAAAACATGATCAACTGTATCCTTCTCCTCCTGGCTATTAAAGTCAAGCTTGGACATTGACATTGCATGTTGTTCACATTCTCGTCTGCTAAAGCTGAAAATGATAACTGGTTGGAATTTCCGTTCCATAATCATCTGACAAATAGGTAGCAATTCAAGCACTAGAAACTGACAATCAATTTTTATACATTCTTCATAATAAAATTAATGAACAGAAGAAGACAAAAAGGAATATAAAAAAGATTTCCCGTGATTGAGGCAAAACCAAATTTTCCCCGAGAATTCAAAAACACCCAACTTCGTGAAGCTAGATATATATAATTAACAGTTACAGTTTCATCCAGTTCTTTTAAAAGAGAAAATGACATGGAATTTCTCAGAATAACATCCCTTGTGATTTTCTCTCCCTTGACGCAAACTGACAAGTCCTGCCAATTTTTTACAATCATACCCATAAGAAAAAACATGAACAAAAAACTGCTATATTCTTTCGTAAACACACAGCAAGAGACAGCCTCAATAAAAAATAAATAAATAAATAATATGTGAGAATACACTAAAAACTTTAAACCGTAGATGAGCGCCAAGACTTAACACAAAAATCTGATCTCCTAATAAAGTTACTCTTTTATCTATATAATAACTATTCTTTTGTACCATCTTAGCGCTGGAGCTAAACATAATGTTAAAAGAAAAAACATCAATTAAAGTTGCTATCTATACTGGATAAAATGAATACTAATAGTCAAAGGTAAATAAGCTATGGCTATCAATTATCATTAAAAAAGGAAAAAATAAATAGAAAACAACATAAGTCTATAAGCCATGATCCAAGTGCCATAGAAACCTCAATTTATATCTTATGATACATAATGTATGAAGGACTTGTTAATTCAGAATCACTGCAAAAAATAGACATGAAGACAGACCTTGACAATTTTGTAAATGTCAGATCCCCCAGATGCAGTACCATTTTTTGCAATTCTGCCACTTGTTTTTCCATTTGCACTTCTGTACCCATCCCCCGGTTTTTGCTTTGAGAAGGTATCTTGTAGCTTTGCAAAATTGTCCTCTCTAAACTGCTCATTCTCATCAACCACAAGATACAACCCACTTCCCCCCATGGGGAAAGCATAATGTTGCAATGGAGTAGGTCGAAAATCAGTGTAAACAACATGACAAGGCTGCTTATGTAAATTACATATCCACTCGGCAAACTCAGTGGCATTTGACATAGTAGCTGAAAGAAAAACCATTTTAATTGCAGGTGGCAAAAATATTATACTCTCTTCCCAAACAACACCTCTTTCTCTATCTTTCATGTAATGTATTTCATCAAATATAACCCATGCAACTTCCTTCAAGACTTCTGAACCTCTGTAAAGCATTCCTCTCAGTATCTCAGTAGTCATGACCAAACAGCTAGCATTAGGTGAGAGAGTAACATCACCAGTCATTAACCCAACATCTTTGAACTCCTGACTGAGCTCTCTATACTTTTGGTTGCTTAAAGCCTTCAAAGGTGAAGTATATAAAACCCTTTGCTTATCTCTGAAAGACATTGCTATTGCATACTCAGCAACTGCAGTTTTACCAGCTGAAGTGTGTGCAGAGACCAAAACAGATTCATTTCGCTCTAAGCATGCGACAGATACCAGCTGAAATGGATCAAGCTTAAAGGGGTATGTTTTTGCCATCGTGCCATTATATAATGGATTTGAAAGGGTTCCATGAATAGATTCGTCTTTTGCTGAAGTGTATCCACTAGGAACTGCAACTTCATGAACACATGTACGTGCCAAATTCCGACGACTAGGTGCACTTCCCTCGCTGGAATTTCCCTTGAACGCATCATATTCGGTATGCTTTGGTCGTTTCAAAGCGGGCTCTTGAATGGAGATGCCAGTAGCTTCAGCTTCTTCGTGTTCTTTTTGTTTCCTAGGCGTTGCAGAGTCTTCCATACCCAAAATTTAAAGTTAAACCTGCCCCAAATTTCAACTAGACACGATCTATTTCCAGCTTAATCGCCAATATCATCTATCATATGTACCCGATAACTCCATTGACGTTGACTGGGTTCAGAAATTCTTCGACGACCTCGAAGCTCAAAAGCACATTCTATCTATCTGTACGCAGCTCTTCGACATTAATGGAAGATTTTTCGTAGAGTGAAGGAGTCCATGAAAATGCGAACGTTGATGGGGATGAGAGGAAGAAAGAAACCCTAAGCACAGAGTTTGCAATGCCCAAGAACACGAGAAGCTGAATTCCAGATTACGTGACCTAATTAATTTAGTTTATTATAATTTAAAAATTATTAAATTTTATTTCTAAAATGTCCATTCAATATTTTTTTTAATTATATTCTTTATTTTTTCCTATTTTTATATTAACAATAAAATCGAAATCATACTGTCTTAATCTAAAGTTCTCAATTAGCGTCAATGATAAAATCTTTTTATGATTAAATATAAAATAATTCACAATATTTATGTTAATCTAAATACTAAGAGTAAGAAATCAATAAAATCCCCTACGGAGAAATAATGTTATGTCACCTTTCTGGTATCAAGCATATAATCATCTGTAATCAAAATATTATTGATCGACGACAATTCACTTTTAAAAATTCATCTAGACCGTAAAGCTACTAACCATAAACTTTTGTAAGTAAAACTAAAACACACAGGTGAAAATGTGACAATACATTTTCAATTTCACATTTAATAATTATGTTATAATAATTAACTACAGTTACGTACTGTTAAATAGACTACTCGTGGACTCATGGTCTCACTAACGTCTATGGACTCTGGTAGTTTTTTGTGTAAGTCAATCAACTAATATCTATTAATTTTACATTTTTTTGTAGGTCTACGCAATAAATAAATTATATTGCGACCTTTCATTATTTTTCATCACAATAATATTTGACAAATTGAATTCACAACAGAGAAAAAACTCATAAACGAAAGAAAAACAAGTTCTAACGATGATAATTAAATATCAATTGTTTTGTAATACATGGCATACGACCAAAAGTTATATTCTCGAAGTTGAAAGATTGAAAGTTTCTCGAGCATTCCGATGACGTTCTTTGCCTAAACAATTCGTTATTATCGATATCTAATTGCATATTAGTAAGCTTATTCTTAAAATGCTATATTTTCCATGTAAATTTCTTTGTTCATGGAATTCGCCCAGATATCCTTGCTAAAATTTTGGGTCGATTTAGTTTGTCTTGAGTCAGCTCAGAATGGTCAGCTTATGGCCTAAATTGTTTTGGGTCGAGCCTCTTAATTAAAAATGTTGGTTCAATTGGGTTTGATCTTATTTGAACGCGGTCTTTTTATTTCTTCAATCTCGTTGCTTGGTCTTTTGTTCTATTCATCATTTATATTTATTCTCCGTATTGTGACCACGGGTTAGAATAACCAGCCCAAAACCTGCACCTATAATCGATCAGGACGGTTTGGTCCAATTTGGCTTGGTTCTGCCAATGGTTGAAACTGCGCACAGTTCGGCTTTTTATTTTGGTGTTCAAAAACTGTCTCGACCGTAATAAAACCAAACCGTGGTCAACTCAATAAAATTCAACTAAACCCGGCCCAGATACTGATTCGAACCCGCCGAATCCTAAATCTACCAGGCAGCCCCACCCAACCCTGCCTTAGTTTTTGTTCACCTCTCTTCGACTTGCGCAGCCATTCCTAGTGTCTCTCTCTCTCTCTCTCTCTCTCATTCCTACCCGCGCGCGCTCTCTCGACGTCGCCAACTCGCCTTATCGCAGCTCACCCATAACTTGGATCGTCGTTGCCTTGTCGCAGCCCTAACTCGCCGTCGCCGTTCCGTTCCGTTCGCACTTCGCAGAGTCGCAGCTCGCACAACTTCGTCGAGTTCAGTTTTCGTTGTTCCGACTTTGGCTCTCAGCTCGCTCGAGGTTCATCGTCGAGTTCGGTTGGGTTTCAGAGTTCGCACTTCCGATTCCCTCGTGGTATTTGCTTGTTATTTGATTTTAACGTGCGTTGTAGTTTGGTAAATTTTTGTTCAATCTTCGAGTTTTTTTCACGAAGGTTCCTAACTTCTTTTTTTGTGAATCCCTCGTGCATACTTGGCAGGTTCTTCCCTTTTCGTTATCCTTTCTACTCAAGACGTTGTATTAAATTACGTAAAAGATGTTGTAAAGTGAATGTCGCTTTGAATTAGAAAAATGAATTATGAGATAATATTAGACCATTAGTCTTCAGCTATTGCTTTATTCCTCCATTCTTCTGTTTTGATATAATAAAGTTATAGCATTACATGGTTTACCTTCAATCATGTTTGTGGTAGATTTATGTCTCCTACAAGGTAAATATATGGTTAGAGAAGAAAGAGGGCATGCTAATTTGTCATATTAATTGTTTCAGTAGTTTGTTGGGTGAAATCAGCAATCAATTATGAAAGCAGGAAAAGCAATGAGGATATTTGGCAGGGTTGGGAGTTAACAGGGAGCAAATGGGTCAATCTATTACCATAGAAATTAGCATGGTGATATTTCCTCTATTTTTGCTGGTTTTACTGTCAAAAGATTGATCGCTGATATGCAGAGGAGTTTCTTGTTCTTGCGCATTAACCATTTTCTCAATTTTTCTACTCCTCGTGGGACATTGGTTAGCGATGATCAGAAATCAACTTTTGTTAGGGTCCCAAAGAGGTTCAAATCTGGTGGGGGAATGAGACCGAAGAAGAAAATTTACCACCGAGTTCATGAATTGGACCGGGTTATGGAATTGCGGAAAAAGCCTTCTTTAATCTTGCAGCTCAAATCCATCATCCAATCGCAAAACTCAGGAGTTTTGCTTCTTCGCGATCTGGAAAAACATGTTGGGTTTGTGCAGAAATGGAATTTCATGGCTGTTATCGAGAAGTACCCTCCAGTATTCTATGCTGGTGGGGGAACCAACAGGGCGCCCCCTTTTGTTAGGTTGACTGAAAAGGCTCAAAAGATTGCTGGGGAAGAAGCTGAAGCTAGAAATTTAATGGAACCCATTGTAGTTAAGAATTTGAGGAAACTGTTAATGTTGTCGGTCGACTGCCGGATTCCTTTAGAAAAGATTGAATTTATTCAATCTAACTTGTGCCTACCAGATGATTTCAAGAACACATTGATTCCCAAATACCCACAATTTTTTTCACTGAAGGACATCAATGGAAAACTCCATCTTCAATTAGACAACTGGGATTCCTCGATTGCAGTCACAGCCAGAGAAAACCGTTTAGCTGAAGAAGGGATATTGAATTCTCCACCACATCAAAAACGGTTAAAAATCTCAAAAGACGGCAACTTCTCTGGTCGATTTGCATTCAAAATGTGTTATCCTGCAGGGTTCAGGCCAAACACGAGCTACCTAGAACACCTAGAAAAATGGCAGAAAATGGAATTTCCTTCTCCATACCTAAACGCGAGAAGAGTTGAAGTAGACCAACCGAAAGCTCGGAAACGAGTGGTGGGAGTTCTTCACGAGCTCCTCAGCCTGTCAATGGAGAAGAGGATGACATTCGAGCAGCTGGATTCTTTCCATTCTGAGTTGAAACTTCCGCATAAACTGCTGTTGTGTCTGGTAAAGCATCAAGGCATCTTCTACATCACCAACAAAGGTGCAAGAGGGACAGTGTTTCTCAAAGAAGGTTACAGCGGATCATGTCTCACCCACAAATCTCCCTTGCAGTTGTTTTTTGATAAATTCGTGTCCTTGACTGGTAGGACTGATCAAATTTTCTGCAATAATGAATCTTCTTCCTCCCATTTCAGAACTTGAGAACATGTTTTGTTGGTGAACATCAAATACCATGTTTCTACAACAGAGCTTGAACATGTTTTGTTGTATCATTTGGGATCCTAAATTTTGCTATATTAGTATCATTATAGTTGCGGCCGTTTACAGGGGCCTCGGTCAGTGTCATCGGGTCACCATTTTCTTTTACCTTCTGGCACTCACTTGCATGCTTCAGCTCCCATACATGGCCTTGCTATTTTGGGCCCATTGATCACGACTTGGGTTGAACCCAACTTACCACTCTTCATGAATAGTGATGGTCAATCCTCCTCCCCCTTGTTCTAATCGTCCGAATCTATATCTAAAAAGGCAACTCCTCGACAATCCAATACTATCATAGCACATCTTCTCATTTGCATTATACAGAATATACTATTTCTCATTTCTCATCGCTTGATACCGTGCATCTACTAATATTGGAGTAATTAAACAGAATTACAACAACAATAATACACATTTGATAATTTAAACACTACAAAAGTTGCAGAAAGTAAAATTTCTTCGAAGGTTGTACAATTCTTTGAATATGATCCATAAATGAATCTAGATTCTAACATACCAAGCTAGAGGTCAGATGGAATACCAATCATGAATAAATTGGGAAGGTCAACTCTTTCAATCATTCTAATTTTTACACCCCAGTCACTAACCATGGTACAATTTACGTCCATCTCGATGTGCAAAGTGCACCACCAAGCGTCATCGGACGACGGCCATGTGTGCATATGCACAACCATTATTTGAAACAATGAGAAAGGAAAATATGTATCACTCCTAATAGCGATCTGGTGTATTTCAACTTCAAATGTACAAACAATAACTTATTTTCTCCAACAATATTTATGATAAGTTTTGCCTCGCCCCTCTATGACTTGTGACTCCTCTCTCACCCTTGCTCGGTCGGTAGATTTTGCTCAATTCAATATTGAGAAGGATACTAGTGGTTGGAGGGTTACCTATTAAAGATACATATGCATCTGATGTACAGAACATACACAAATAAACGAAAGTTAATAAAAACAAAATTAACACGCCCAAACGAAAGAAAAAATGGAATGGGTCTTGTATGATTCCCAATAAATTGTTTGAATTTCTTCTCAAAACAGATGACTGATTCAACTCCTAAGCACCCCTGCCACAACAAAAAAAAGAGGATTACAAAAGTGGGGCTCTTAACTCTACAATAAACACTTCCTCCCCGGAAATCAATTTGTTCTTATCAAGCCATATGCACAAAAACATATGACCACTCCAACACTTCCTCCTCGGAAATCAATTTGTTCTTATCAAGCCATATTCACTACCATCCATCCAGGCAAAAGACTACAAAGTAGATCAAGGGTATAACACCTAACAAACCAATCCACTCCAACACCTACGACGACCACCAAGCAATGGCATGCGGAATGCATCATGCAAGTAAAGAATTCTCTTAATAAACAGTAAAGCATACTCTTCCGACAATATCTCAACTCTCTTTTACGAATGCAAAACAGCTAAATTCAGCAAGTTGGAGCTTTTGGACTCCTTAACTATGATAAGAAGGAACTTATGAGGAAGAAATTGCATTGAGAAAAGGCAAACAATAAATGGAGACGTAATATGCTAAAATCAAACAGATGATGTACATTGACGAAAGAAATAGGTTATAAGAAAATAAAAGTAATAACAAACAAGGCGCTATTTCAAATCAACATAAGACTCTTCTCTTCCTTCAAGAAGTTTGCTTGATAAAGAAGGCAATGTGAATATTAAAGTAATAACAAACCAAAAGAAAACATTGAAAGAAAAGCCAAATTTGCAGTACGTATGGAAATAAAACTCAAAGACTTACTCCTAGTGCATTGCATACAACATTTCTCTACATGGATATGCGAGTTTTTAACTTCTTCGGGCGTTTGATAGCAGGAGCAATGCTCCTACTTCCTTTCTGCATTTTCTTTGTAGATGAAACCCTTCGTTTTACCTTTTTAATCATAGGCATCTCCTTAATGGGGCCTGGAGGTACCCCTTTCTTCAGAGCACTTCCTCTGGGAGTAACGGATGGAGGCAGCCTCAAACTTTGTGGGGGTAAAGGACTATGAGGTTTCCACACCAAGTTATTTTTCATGGAAAATCTTACCTTCTTGGCACTCTTCTCCTCGCCTTCTGCATTTCTTGTTCCTTCATCGCCTAGTTGGTTACTAAGTTCAACATTCTGCACTCGTTGTTTCACCGCACTTTTTGCTCTCTTTCTCTTCTTAGAAACAATGCCACTAACGGAAAATGATGGGCTTTCAAGAGTTGTACCAACATCGTTTTGAAGGCCAGCTTCAGTAGCAACCTTCTCAAATTGCATCTGAAGATTTGATATGACAGATTCATCAAAGATCTCTTCGCCATTAGTGTTCCCACCATTGGTAATGACCCCTAAATCTTCATTCGCATCCACGAGAGCATTTCTACAAACAATATCAGTAGTAATGTTTTTTGTCTTCTTAGCCTTCTTGTTACTTCCACCAGGAGTTTTCTTGACCTTGTGCTTTTTCAAAACCTTACCAACGGAGCCATTGCTGTCACTTGCAGCAACAGCAGCTGATTCTGAAACAATCATTTCTTCCTCGCCAGCAATGGGAATTAAAAGAGGAACATCCTCATCTTGGCCATTCGTATCAGGCAGTAATTTTGCATCCCCTAAAAGATCAAGATCCTTCTCCAGTTTCAAAAACTCTTCATGAAGTGCAAATAGCATTTTCCGGTTCCCTTGACAGCACTCTGGTGAAGAACCCAATTCATAAAATTTGGACGAAAATCCAATTTCCAAAGCAATTGTCCCAAACAGAGCAACCTCATCACTAGAATCAACTACTTCCCCTGACTTTCTGAACTCTAACAATTCCTTACCCAATTTCAGCAAAATATCGAACACATTAGACTTGACCTTACCCAGTAACACTTTATCCGGAACTGTCTTCATAGAAAGAAGTAATGGCTTGAAAAGTACCTCAATAACTTCACGCCGAACAGGAAGAAAAGGCTTAAGTTCGTCGAGAAAAACAGAAGCTATATGGTAATTAACTCCATTCCCCTGAAATTTATCATCAGCGAAAAAAGTTCCTTCCTCCAAAACAGCTACCGAACGACTCAGTAACGCAAGATCCCAACACATTTTTTTCATCAAAGCAAAGAAATTATGCAAAACTCTTCTCATCAAAAGATAAAACTTATCCAACCTCAGAGAATCGATTCCGGCCCACTCCCGACGCATGGTGAGGAGAAACACCGAAAAATACCGAAGAGCAAGCTCAAAATCGAGACGGAGAAGCAAAGAGGAAAGGCGATTGATTAGGTCGGATTGAACAGGGAGCTTATCCGCATGCCATACGCAGTAAAAAAGACCTTTCCACAGCTTCTTCATGTCGTCATCGGAGAGACTGGTTTGGGTGGGAAGCCATGTTTTGATAAGTGCGCGTAAAGCTCTGTCTCTGGTGATCTTTTTCGTAGCAGCGAGGTGCTTTATCAATGAGGATCCTAGTTCAGGTCCGCCCATCTTCCCCTCCTCCATTCCTCTTACTACCTCTGCAAATTTTCGGAGACGAAGGGCAACAGGAAACCCTAGCGAAATTCAAGGCTTCTAACCGCGTAAAGTGGGATTGTCTATGAACCGATTAGTGCCCGAGAAACCGAACCGGCCCTGATCTAGGGTTGAGTTCGGTTTAAGCAATAGAAACCAAAGGGTGAATGCAAATTATCAGAAACTTTGTTTGAACCAAATAAATCTCAAATTTGGAAATTTATTCAACTGAAGTCTCAATTTTTATTGAACAAAATAAATCTTGAAACTTTGCACCATGAACATAATAAACCTCAAATCAATTTTTTCAATTTTACTCAATTTGATACGCTTTGATTTTGATAGGTTTGGTTTAGTGAGTGTAGGTCGTTTTGCTTGATTTTTGGTATTTTTAAAAATTAAAATTAAAAACATATAAATATTATAATATATAGTTTTGTCACTATTAGAGTAAAACCGAGCAAAATTTAATTGATTCTCAATGCAAAGTCTGATGTTCGTATAGTTGAAAAAAAAATCCCGAGTTTAAGTTGAACTAAGTTCAAGATTTATTTTATTCATAAAAAAAAAAGTTAAAGATTTAAATTAAAAGTGTACCCAAAATTCAGAATTCAATTTGGTTTGAAAATAGAAACCCAAATGAAAACCCTATCAACATGGTTTTTAATTGCTATTTTCGTAATATACCAAATTGACCTCCCCACCGAGGCACTGATGATAATCCAAACATTTCATTATTCATGTGTCAACAATTGCTTTGCGATGCTTCGCCAAAATTTGAGTTGACATGTTGGCCGTGACCCGACGTCATCTCCCATAAGGTCGGTCAAACCCGACTTTGGCCAGCATTCAGTAGGTCGGCAGACCGATGACCCTGATTATGAATGGTCACAAGCATAAATACACCCGAAAAACTACTTAATTTTAGAGTTTTTTCTCATTATGCTCAACATCGAAGGACGGGGCTGCAAGAAGATAAAACCGTATTAGAAATAATACAAATCAAATGAACATTTCTTTCCGCAATCTTTACCAACCGGGTACTAGTGTCTCTAGCAGGCAGGGCGGGCAAGGAAATGAGTAGACAATCTTGGCAGTTGGATCATCCTAGTGATTAAGAGAAAGACAACATCAAATTGGTTGATAATAGGAAGAGACGGTCGAGAACATGCCATTATCAGCTCTCGAACTAAAGAACACGACCATTATTTCACATCCTCTACATTCTAAAACAATACTTAGAAACATATGCCTTTTTGTTCGACTTTGCTATATATGAATATGGTTCAAATAAAAATTATATATCCCAAACTATAAAACTATTCTAAGATGCAAGTAGTTGAACATAAAAATAATAATGTTGCCATTCATTGATTAAAATAACTAGATTTCGCATTGCAATAATCAAAAGAATAATGATATATTTACCTTTTATTTTTACTCTCTTATTTTTATTTCATAACGTGACAATTATTCACTATTGTCATTAATAACTTAGTTTAATTATATGTGATCTATCGTATTAACTGCATAACTTTACAATTAATATATCACGAAGAAATAATTAAGAGGTAAAATTAAAAAGTAAATTTAACATTATCGTAACCGAAATAATGACAACAATTTATAACCAAAACCACGATCTAGAATTACCACAAATGTATTAGTTACACGTTTAAACAAGGTGCAGTGCAAATAGAACTTCATTACATATTACCTTTCATTGTCTGATATGGAAATTTCTTCCCTCCAGTGCTTTGCTATAAAAATGGGTAGAAACAACAAGAAAAATAGCAGCAAAAATTTCTATATTTTAAGCCAAATAATTCTACTAAGACACATTTCTAAGAGATAGTACATTGCTTTTGGTGTGATTTGATTAACTCAACCAAAGAACAAGGTGCAAACTTAATATTATTATAGTAGCACATCTAATTAACACTCCAACTGAATTACACATCTGTTTATGTCTCATGAAGTGAATTAAGCCAAAAACCACCCTTTCCCTTCTTTCCTTTTCATGTTTAAAAAAAGTAAAAAAAAATGCCTGAAGTGAAACATGTCGACTTGATTATGATTGATTGTTTACCAGAATTCTGTACAAAGCTGGCCTTTAGCTACGACCATGAAGACATACAAAATTGACTTCCACCCGATGTATATTTCGCAAATACTGAACGAACCATTCGAATTGCAGGGTCCACAAAACTGCCAACCTCTATTGCTTGCAGTACCATTTCTATTGTTAACTCTTCTCCTCTACTTGCAAACTCGAAGAATTCCACGGTTCTTCCACCCAAGTTCGATATTTTCCCCTATATCTTGTACCTGAAATTTTTAAGCACATAAATGGTTATTTTATTATTCTAACATTAGAAGGAACTGTATTAAATTTTTTCACGTAGTCGTGACATGGAAGTGACTACTCTACAGAATCAAAACCATGTCAAATTGGTGTGAGGTGCGTTGGGCTTATTAAACATAACTGCTTACTGGAGGTCAATGCAATTAAACTCATGATTTCTCTGAGAGCTTAACTGTGTGAATCTTAGAAGTTCAACTCATTGTTCATTCAACAAACATTCGATCAAGAATTAGATTATGAATTCTACTTCAAAAATAGTACCTCCCTCAATTTGTGATCAAAATAAACCAACACGCTCAATTTGGTGAAGTTCACTGTTGTACTACTAGATCTTTAGCAGAGTAGTAATCACCAATGAGCCGGTACATGTACGATGGATTATGTCCCCCACTGCAAAAGTTAAGAAACAATAGGTCATCTCCAATTGTAAGGGAAGAAACGTAAAATAAGCAAAAGATCGTCTATTTTTCAATACCCAAAATATTTTAACAAGTCGCAAAATTGCTCCTTCGCATTTGAATAGAAATATGCTTGTCTAGTATGTCTTACACGTGGAAAGTTCTTAATTTATTATTCCGGCATTACTAACAGTATTGGCCTTCACAGGCTTAGAGTTGGATGCTAGCTGCATGTTAATATTTTATAACCTCCTTACTCAGTTCAGCTTATAAAATTAATCCCCATTTTTAAAGTGATTAAAATTCATCTCATCGTTACTCATGGAAAAAGGTGAGACTTACGTGTCTGTAATAAACAAACTAACGAGTTTTGGTGGCACATAATCAAATGTTGGATTGACCACATGAAGAAGAGGAGAACCAGTGTCACTTCTAAAATCCATGCAGTCTGAAAATTCTCCAAAATCCAGAAGCTCAGATGGGGATCGCAGCTCATTGAGCAGAACCTCGGGATTATGTGGATACAATGGACACTGGAATTTAAGTATCACCAATCACGAAAGGCAAAACTTCAACTTTTTGATAAGTAGGAAAAAAAAGCAATGGCATGGTTACGTTCAATATAACTATTCATAGATAATTTTTATATAGAAAGCACAAATATTGTTATTAGATACAATACAATACAGATACGCCAGTTGATACGGCATTTGGGAAAAAAAAAGATTTGGATATGGAGGGATACAAATAGAAAATGAATGAATAAAATATATTTATTCATTTCACACGTTCTTGTACTCAATAATTAGCAATTTATCACTATGAATATATGTCATGCATAATACCTTTCAGCATTTTTTGGTTGTTTAGATTTTGGCTTTTATCTATCTGCATTTACAAAAAGATCCGTTCTAAGTGTGAGCTTTCAAGTTTCTATGTTTTATACTACATTTTTCACCAAAAAAAGCTTCAAGAAAAATAAAATATGTATTCTGACTGATCTAGTCTTATCCTTTTGCATCCAACTTGAAACATAATAAAATATTTGTACACACCATGTGTGAAACAACCAATGTTCAAGACATACAACAATATATTTCAAAAATATCGTATGTGACATGACATAACACGTATAACTACATATGCATTAAGTGTTTATAGGAAAATATTTTTAATGCCGTGATCAGCTCAAACTAAAGTCTAGATCAACCAAATGATAGAGTTGATAAGTTATGATTGTACTAGGCATTAGTATGTTTGAATCTATTATTGAATATTGATATAATTACATAGATATATAATAAAATGTCTTACACAATGCATGGTTAAGGTTTACATGGTGATGGTGACATGGTGTGATGTATATTGCATATAGTTTTTATGTGCAATTCATAATTTATTTAGAGATTACAGATAATAAGGAGTAAAGTTCCAAGAATACTTTAGCTAAAGAGCTATACATAGGGGTTTCAAACAGGATAAGTTATTCTCTCATAAATGAGATGCATCTCTAACAAGTAATGAAATGTTTACTGACGTCATTGGACTTAAATCTCGCAAAGGTAATGAGATTTCATCTTTCATAGGTAACGAGGCATAGTAATCGCACAGTGTGAGGGTAAACCTTGAGCGTCTTTCTACCATAGGAAAACCTCCCCTCGTAAGGAGAGTCACATGATCAATTCCCTCAGCCACAATACCAACATAGGAAATAGAAAGCAATGGACACTGAATGAAAACTGGTATCAGAAGTTCAATTATACTTATTCACTTACGACCAAAAGCACGTTATATTTTTAGAGTGAAGTTAGGAATGAGGTAAACAAATTTGGAATGGTAGACTAAAAGATTTTGGTTATTATTATTATTTTTAAAGACTAAGATAAATAGAGCTGCAATCACAATTGAACCAAATTACCTTGTGGCTTCCAGCAAGTACAACAAAGGGAACAGCGTGCCTTTGAGCAGCAAGTGCAAGCATATTTAATCCAACAGGAACTATTACGCCACCATTGGTCATGACGGCATGTGCTCCAACTATAACCTTAAATTAAACTCATTTCAAGATGAAGCTAATATCAGTACAAAAATTTATGGCAAAAAAGGATGTGCAAAAGTGACCTACCATGTTCACCCGAGAAATCATAGCAAACACTGCAGAATCAGTTATAAGTGTAGTTTGTAAGCCCCTTGAAGATAGTTCTTTTGCAAGAAGATGCCCCTTATACCTAATCCAACATGAGACAATCAGCAATGAAATAAACAAAGTCAGAGACACAAAGAGCTTATAATATATGAGGTTCAAAGTAAAGCTTAAAAAAACGTTTACAAGCTTAGACACTTAGCATTCAGACTGACCTTGGAGCACCCTCTCCAACAAAAACTCGGAAAGATCTTTTTTTCTCATTTGCAGCACAAAGAAATTCAATTACCGTTCTGGAGCTTCCAAGGGTCAATATAACTTCGCTAAAATATCCAAGCAATTGAATATCAACGAGTTAGAATACATAGAAGAACAGTCGTGAATAAGAGGTGTAACATAACCCAAAAAAACTCCATGCAACTCTATTGTTTAAATAGAAACCCATAACAGGTCGGAAAACCTCATGCAAGCCAAGGAATACAAATTAGAGGAGAATACAATTGACTGGTGAAAGAATCGTGTAATAAAGTTGGCTCTTTGTTTATAGTTAACCATAGAAAGAAATAAAGAAGAGAAAGATCTCAAGAGGTTCAGAGATGCATACTAACTGCTGTTTACAACTACTACTATTTTAGATAGTATGAATAAAAATATCCTAGAGCTTAATAGAAAAAAAAGTTATAAAATTATTTTAAAATAAAATACTTTTGATGGATGTGTTCAACTGCTTGATCAGCTATTTGTTCGTGGCAAGTGTTGCTATCTTGAATGAGTTCATTGACAGCTTCAATGACATCGTGCTTCAACTAGCGACTTCTAGAACTTTTATCGGCAGCTGTAAAGGTAAATAACCCAAACAATAAATAGAATGCATAAGCACCACAAATATTATTCAACAAAATCATCAAACTTCACGTTATTTCATTCTCTCCTTATGTTACCCTCTTTTATTAAAATCACACTTTATTACCTGCCAACACCACAAAAACAAACAACGCCACCAGAATATCAACAACCACAATCACATACCACCAAACAGATCCCATATCGAATAGACATATAATTAAGGACACTAGATAATAAAAAAAATGGTCTCACATTTGCTTTTTCCTTCAGAATCACCCCCGGATGAAGAAGTCTTATGGGAAACGACTGGAGCTGGGATATCTTCAACAAGAGTCTGCAAGGAAGGGGGACGTAAAGCATTTCTAGCAGCAGTAGCGACAACAGCGGCTGAAAGAGCTGGGTGATCATCTCTCTCAGTGTCAACTTCATCGTCACTGGCGACCGACAGAGATAAACCACGAATAGCAGCCGTAGCTAGAGATAATTCCTCCTCTCTAATAATGTGTAAAATACGCCTCACAATATTACCAACAGCAAGCTCTGAGATGATATGACAAAAATTAAGATATTATTGAAGATTGTCGAAAGCATAGAATATAACTGATTCAATGATTAGCCATAAAAAAGGCTCCCATCAATAACTAGATAGATAACATTCTCCAAGAGTGTAGAAAATTGTATAAAAACTATTTAGGGTTAAGCATAAACCATGTGCAATTTAACTATTTCATCTCCAGACAATAGACAACTGTCTTTTTTTAACTCATGACCTGATCTAACCTTCTCCAATTCAATGGCACAGGTGCAAGTCATAGTTTACCTAAGAAATTTGGAATCTCTGTCCGAGCAACACAATTTAAGAATTATGACTGATATCCCGCTCAACAAACACAGCAACAGAACATGTTTGAATTGTGATGAAAATTGATAAAAAAAAAAAAAAAAAACTAACTTGTAAATATACACACCAACAGGATTTGCATTAATCAGTTGCTCGCCAACAGCCTTCACAGCATCAATCAAAGCTCCACCTTGATTAATGTAGGGCAATCGCTGCTGTGAAATAAATGATCGAAGCAACTCAGCAGTGTACCTGGCAGTCGCCTGCGAACCCTCGATTTTACTACACAAGAGTAAATTCATAACACATAAGCTCACGGTCTCAAGCCTTTACAGCACAAACCGTGCTCTAGTGCCAAGAAAATCACCGTTTCTTAAGCTTTACAAGGAACTCATTCACCAGGGCTTGCACGTCCGGCATAATATTCAGCAAACTTTACCTCCAAGAGGTTCCAACCAGAAATTCACGATCAAGAAGAATGAGATAGCTACAAAAAAAGAATCAGGAAAATTAAATATACCACAATAAGACGCCAATTGTAAAATCTCCACAATCTGGGAATACACACAGTTGGTTAGATTTTTTATTCATTGTCCGCATACAGTTCAGCAAGGATAGGATAAATGTCTAAATTTCAAATTGCACGAATTTCAAAAAGCTATAATTGGGTAAAAATTATAAACCCTAGACTCTTCAATTTCAGAATACAAAAATAAAAAATAAAAAATAAAAATCATTCACCTTAACACAGGTTTCTAGTTTGCGTCTCCCTTCGTGCACTACAGAGCAAACAATAAAATCCCAACACTGAAACTTACAAAATACGAGACGGATTAGAATGAGAAACGCTTCCGTCAAGACAAGATTGTGCCGGAGAATCGGAATTCCGGTGAGCTTACCGCTGCTCGTTCTATCAATCCGGGTAAGTATAGCCCTAGCTCACTAGCTCAATGCTGAACAACGAAGATGGCAGGGCGAATAGAATTTTCAGTGCAAAGTCCGAATTACCCTCCTCTATATGTTAGTTCTCCGTTTAATTCTATTTTATCCTCAGTAATTTTAAAATCTTATAATATTATCTTCATCCAAATTATTAATATGAATTAAATAATTAAAATATAAATCACTTGAAAAATGTAAAATTTGAGTGTTAAAAATGGATGAAGACAATAATCAAACTATTTTGACATAAATTAACAACTAAAGTCATTTTTAAATTTAAATATTTGATAATTTATAATGTTAAATTGTTATGATATCAAAATTATGATAATTTTTTTAGAATTAATATCGCCCAAAATTAAGTTCAAATTATGGAGAAGTTTAAGCCAGTAAAATAAATTTTAAAAAATAAATAAATAAAGTATTTATAAACAAAACATAAACCTGTTTTTTTTTCAAAGAATAGTGTTAAGGTTATCGTATAATTTTACGTTATAATTTTATCTTGTGATCGTGTTAATTATTGATTATTACAATAATAATTTATTTAATTATTTATTAATTATTTTAATTAATATATCAATTGATGAGTGAGGTCATAAAATAAATTTATACAATAAATATTGTATTATTTTTTTCCTAATATGTTGTATTAAAAATTTCAATCGTTTAATTATCAAAACAATATTTGAAGTCCCCATAAACAACATGAAGGCTGAAAAGACATCTGAAATTGAAAAGAATATTTTCTTTTCTACTTTCCTATTCTCACATTTTCACACTTTTATTTCCTATTATCACACAAATTAATTATAATAATTAAAATAAAATATTGTTTTAATTAGCAAAAGACTCTACTAAAGAAATAAAAAATGTAACATAAGAATAGTAGAAAATCAATATTTTTAATAAAATAAAGTCAAAATTTGAATAATTTTATTCTTAAAGTTATAAAAAAAAACATTATACTATATAAAATAGAGCGATGCAAAATTACACATTACCATTAATATAAATCACACCCTCCCAATTGACAAAATATTATGTCATCTTTGAGTAATTAACTACATTTCCTATCAAATCTTAGAAAGAAAAAACACAAGAAATTGAGCAATAAATATCAAATATTTCAAGAAAAAAAAAAGTGATTAATTGCCTAACATTATTGAGGAGTACATTCCAAAAATAAATTAAAAGAGAAAATAAAAAAAGCATTAGGCCTTAGCGGCTAATGGTCTCTCTTTTTCTCTTCAAGGACGCATTAAGAGCAGCCTTGGTCTTGGCCCAATCTTTGAGTGAAGCAGCACTTCTCATAAACGTACAAGTTTCTCCAATCACAAAATCTCCACCGCCTGCACTCTTTGCAGCGCCAACTCTCTCCAACACTGGCGCTGCTGGGGCTTGGGCTTCCCCAGCTGGCTGCTGTGAACTAATGTTGGTCTCACCATCTACCTTATCCTGTTTCATTGTATGGTTTATGGTGGCGCCCTTGACGACTTTTGGCACCGGCTGAATATGTTTCTCAGGAGTTAAGCCCGGTACAATTTGAGTAATGCTGAAGGAGCTGCTGTTTTTCTCTCCCACCAGTTGCGTCCATGAACATTTTTGCAGCCAAGCAGAGCCCCTGCCTGATTGTTTATCTTCTAGTTTCCATTCTGCAATTTTTTTATCCTTTTGTTCCTCGTCAAATATAGAAACATCACCAGGCAGTTTGTCCAATAAAGTCATCATCCCCTTTTCGATAGTGGAAACCTCTTTATTTCTATCGGTTCTGTCACTGACAACTGATTTCAACTTCTTCTTTTCGCGCCCAATATGAAGTTTTTGTTTCTTAGATACATCCTACATCAGCCAGATTTCTAGCTTCAATACAAAACAACCCTTGATGCTTTTTAAATGTAGGAAAGAAAGATAACCAAAAATTAAAGACCTCTAAATAGTAAAAAATTATTGTATGTGATATATAAAACGACTCTCTCTCATTAAGTTCGTGCACCGTGTAAAGTTTATGTTAAAAGACAAAAACTACTCTTAAATAAGACGAATAGGCCCGAAAGAAATACCTGTACGTTTGAGATTATTTCTTTTTCCTTGTTCAATGGAGCGGTGAATTTCTTGCTTCTGCTTGTGACCACATTGAGTATAAAATTATCTTCATCTGATTCACTCATTACTGCAGTCTCGCCAAACTGCGAATTGCTAGTCAGTTTAATGGAGTTGTCATCTAGACTGGTTGGTTCTGTCCCCCCACTTCCAGCAAATGAAGTTTTTTCACCTTCCAAAAGCTTATTCATCACTGATTTCATTAATTTTATCTCGTCATTTATTGCTGCCTTTTCTCCTCTTGCTTCTGAATCAAACTTTTTTTCTCCATTTTCATGTCCCGTGAAAGCTGGAATAGAATGCTCCTCGCAGTCACAGAAATGGATGGGGAGAGACGATGATACCTCCAATCTAGGGAAACTGTATTTATGTTTCCCAGTTCCACTTAGAGGGAGAGATTTTAGCTGCTCAACATCATATCAATAAATTAAGACACAAGTTCAACTTTGTCTTTGTTAGAGTAAATATAAAATTTATTAAGAAAAAGAACATCATTAGCACACTAGACTCCTTCCACAAATTCTGGACTTATGTAAGATGAAATCAAATCTTCACATTACTTCAGATTGTCCAAATCGCATACCTTTCTTAATCTAGGGAAGAAAATCTGAAGTTGCTTCTTGTCAAGCGAAGAACAACGGACTTTATCAAGTGTTGATGAAGTGTTGTTTGTTTGAGTAGCATCAACGTCGCAATTTACAAGCTGAGCATCTTCTTCCCATTCACGTTTTAACAAAGAAAGATAATGTTCTTTAGCATTCTCGAGTTTCAACCGTCCTCCCTTCCATACACATCCATTATACTGCATAAATTACAAAAAAATAAAAATTGTAATATTCTGAAGTTTTAGGAAAGAAATCAAAATGCAATTTGGAATCAAATCTACAAACTTTTTAGAATCAAAATCAAATTCCCTAAATCCAACAAAGCCTAAACAAAATTTAATCTTAGATTTCCTAAGGTTCACCAATCAAAATTTGAACAGAAATAAAATCTTTTTAATCCCTGCTAATTGCATTAAAAAACAAACAGATAAAGATTGAAATTCATCCCATCAACATTTTTAAATCAAATCAAACTTTATTCAATGGAAAGAGAAAATTTCCACTAGATGCAAATCTTCTGTTTCTATCTACATCCAACTTTCTTTTTTTGCAATTACTGTAGACAGCTTCATGCATGTAATGCACAAGAAAATGAGCCCTCAAATTTGTTGGAAAACGTAAATAGCAAGCAAAAGTCCTTATGCTTAAAACTCATGAGAGTATAAGATAATGCTCCATTGTGCAATTTGTTTACTATGCAAAGTTATCGGGATAATCTTGCTAAAATAGTCATTTACGATGAATTGCCTCTTGAAATGCGTAGCAGGTTGGACAAGTCTAGACGAAGTTGTGACAAAGTGAACTTCTTCGTGTATGAGGCAATTTTACTTGATCCGAGATGAAAAACAAATGACGTCATTTTACTCAAAACAATAAATGTAAGGGATGCATGCCATAATGTGTGTATTTACTTACTAAGATGTCTATCTCATTAGTATTTTTATAATGCAGATGAATATTTTACTGAAGAATTTTCATTGATACATAATCTTCTAAATTCAAGAGAGCATATATACGAGAATAATAACGACGAGATAATAAATTAAAGAGTTGAGATTGAACTCTTTAATGGAAATCTGTTTTCTAAGCTAATAAAAATGACTAATTGTATAAGTTTGATTTATAATAATACTCATACGACTTAATCATGTAAGGTCTTTAAATTATTAAATAGTTAAATTGAGGTTTAGTATGATTATCTTGGTCCTGTGTGATGAACCAAAATTCAACAAACCAATCATAAAATTGAATGACTCCGAGAGGATGAAGCTTACTATGCTGAAAAGCTTGGGAAAGAAATTGTCAGAGTAAGGGCAGAAATTGACATAAGCAAAACTACGACCCTTTGTCCTGATGATGTCAATAGTTTCCACAGTTCCTCCACCGCCCACACTCTCAAACATCGTCTTCAGGTTTTCTTTAGTTACTCTTTCTCCCAACCCTCCAACGAATATCCTCATTGCATTTTGTGCTTTCATAATTGATTGCTGATTTCACCTAACAAACTGCTGAAGCGATTAATATGACAAATTAGCAAGCCATCTTTCCACTCTAACCATATAATTGCCTTGCAGGAGGCATAAATCTACTAGAAATATGAATGAAGGTAAACCATGTAATGCTACAACATGATTATATCCAACCAGAAGAATGCAGGAATAAAGCAATAGCTTAAAAACTAATGATGCGACATTATCTCATAATTCAAACCAACATCCACTTTACAACATCTTTTACGTAATTTAAGATAATGTATTGAGTAGAAAGGATAACGAAAGAGATAACAACCGGCCAACGTATGCACGAGGGATTCACAAAAAAGAAGTTAGAAATCTTCACGAGAAAAACTCTACGAATTTGAACAAAAAAACAACCAAACTACAATGCACGTTAAAATCAAATCAACAGCAGATACCAGGAGGCAATCTGAAATCAAATCGGAAATGCGAACTCTGAAATCGAACTAAACTCGACGACGAACCACGAGCGAGCCGAGAGCAAAATCGGAACAACGAAAACTGAGCTCGACGAAGTTGTGGAGCTGCCACTCTGCGAAGTGCAAACGGAACGGAAAGGCGACGGCGACGGCGACGGCGGCGGCGAGTTATGGCTGCGAAAAGGCGACGGCGAGTCCGAGTTTAGGGCCGGGGTGGGCTGCGATAAGGCGACGAGAGAGAGAGAGAGAGATTAGGACCGCTGCGCAGGTTGAACAGAGAAGAGAAATTAGGGCTGGGTCAGAGCTTTGTGCTTCCGGGTTGGGTTTCGGGTAGATTCCGGATTGAGCAGAAAAGGAGAAATATTGTGTGCAATCTATTGTTATATATTTTTTAAAATAACACTCACGTGTCAAATTTTAATATATATAAATAAGATAAAAAATTATTTATTTATAATTTATTACATTAATTATTATTCAATTTGCCTATAAATATCTTAAAAATTCATAATAAAATAATAAACTCAATATTATTCAAAATCGAATTGTGTGTGGTCTCTTACATGGGTAGAACCGACCCAGACTATACTGAACTGTCTAGGTTGATTATGTACGTAGATTTGAGCCGATTTTGTCACTCCTTGTTGCACAATAAAAAATGAAATAAAATAGAATATAAAACCAAGAATAGAGACTGAAAGAAATAAAAGAAGTATGGGAAGTTTGGAAATCAGACCCAAATAAAATAAAATCCAATGGAGCCAACATTTTTAAGAGCAACACTCCTACCCAAAACAGTTCAGCCCAGAAGTTCACCCATTCCAAGCTAACTCAAGACCACCCAAAATTGTAGCAAACGAGGATTTCTACTAACATTTCATGATTAAATTAATTTATATGTAAAATATGATATTTTAAGAATAAACCTATTAATGTGCAATTAGGTACTTACAAAATAATTGTTTAAGCTAGGGACGTCATAGGAATATGCTCAAAAAACTTCCAACTCTCAACTCTAGGAATCCATGTTAACAAATATTTTTTGGCTGTATGTCATTCTCATGCATTACAAGACATAATATAAAATCAAATTTTTTATATTTAATTATTGTTGATGTAATTTGTTTTTTTTTTTTGTTGATACTCTTTTCAAATAGTTTGGTTTTCTCCTTTATCGTGAACATGACGTGTTGTTCTGTATTATTGTGATGAAAATAATAAAAAATCGTGATATAATTCGTGATTGTGGAAACACGTGAAAAAAATATAAAATTGATAGATATTACTCAATTGCCCTGGACATGAAAAATATTTGGCTCATAAACTGTAGTGAAGTCGTGCGTCGGCGAGTAACCTACGGGGGAAAAGAACTCGTCTGTTTGAATGGCCTTGGACAATAAATCTATTAGAGCTCATAAACAGTACTAAAATTGTACATCGGCTAGTAGTCAATCGGGTGAAAGAATTTAATAGTGGCAAATTAATAAATGTGAATTGAGAGGTGTTTTATTTTGTGAGTTTTCTCATTAATAGTTTTTTAATGCAGGTAGTGTTTGTTTCTTAAAGTGAACTATCGTTGATTGATAATCTTCCGGTTGCAGATGAACATAAAAGTAAAAAATTTAGTAATGAAAATAAAACTAAAGAATTGAGATAAAATATAATTAGAGATTATGTCATTATGGTCCTTTAGTGAATTTTAATGATTTCTTACTATTAATGTTTTAGATAGACATAAATATTAGGAGTTATCGAACAATTTAATATTATGGTTTTGCATGTATAATCATATTTTAATTATTGTCTGAGGATTCGAATCATTGTTATTGAATTTTAAGTTCAATTTGAATTGTTTAACGCCTTGTTATAAACATCTTTCGATATTACGAGTGGCGCTTGAGCATTCGGTTAAGAATTTAATTAGAATGTATATGCGTGCTTATGCAAATTATGCATTTAATTCTAAATAAATTCAAAATTAAAATGGTAAAGTTAAATTGTAAAAATTAATTTGGAGATTCTTATAGCTTTACTTAGAATATTAATCAGATTATGCATAAAATATGATTGAAAATTTAGTGATAAACTCTACATACGATTTAAAGAAGTTTAATTTGACAATCAATTGCTTCGAGAGTAAAATTTCAAGATTTTCAATTTAGACCTAAATAATTAGATGGGTGGTTACAGCTCGCGACAAAATGATCGTCACATTAGACCTTAATACTTTGACACTTAAAACTATTTTTGTTGACAAATTGATTGATGAACTACGTTATCAACTAACTTATGCCATTAAAAAATCGTTAAAATATATATGTTTGTCATCATCTGATTGGTTATCTTAGTTTGAAACATGTGAACGTAAGTCTCTCGTTATAACTCAAATGAAGTTGTTATTATTATCATAATTATTTGTATAATCTTAAATTTTTTTTCTAATTTTACATTATAATCTTATGTTTTAACGTGACATTTATATGTTGTTTATCAAGTGGTGTTAATAATTAATATAAATTATAAATAAAACATTAATTGTACTAATTAATGATCGTTAGTTAGATCATAGTGCATAATTGGATGAAAAATATAACATTATTCTAATTAATTTAAACCATCTTCTTTTGGGTTAACCGTGAAACAAAGAAGGTTAAAAAATTTGAAAAAATAAAATAGTGATTTTTGTGGTTCATAATTTTAAAATCAAAACTTGATCAATTCAATTTGGTTACGAAAATTGTATGATTCAATTTTAGTTAATTCTCAGGAGCCAAACTTGTCAAATTCCTAATTTCACGAACAAATGTTTGTCAAATTTACAATATTATTACATTATTAAGTTCGGTCTTGACACAGAATCTTTGTGTCGTTTGATTCTGGTTCATAATATTAGAAATCAAATTTATCCTATTCCTAATTTTAGGAACCAAACGGTACACACTTCTACCAAATAAATAAATATAATAATGTAATAATATTGTAAATTTAAATAATAAAATAAAATTATTGTAGAATTATGAATTTAAAAATTATTGAATTTTAAATATTGGATTGAAACAAAATTATAGTTGAAAAGGGAGGGCCGAATCAGCGTGCGGATCTCTGAGACAATGAAAGACAGAAGAGACGGGTCCACTCCAAATTGTGGCCAACAAACGTGAACATAAAAGAACATACATTGAATGTATCCAACAAAGCATTAAACTCAATATATTATATTAAGAAAAACAACTATTCCACTTTCTCATATTAATAATTATAATATTAAAGTAAGGTTAAGTTGAGTTTCTAATTTTAACCACGTATCAATTATTATTGAGCGTAATTAATTAATTTATAATCTATCATATTAATTATACAAATTAACGATAATATTTAAAAAATAAAATTAGATGATATAAATCTATATAATTGATAATATCTTATTTACTGTGATCATCCTCTCAAACTAATTAATAACTTCTCGATGAGCTATTGTTTCGCCAACTAATTTCATCATTTGTCACGTGAGTTCAAGCATTTTTTTTTTTGCTCATTAGTTTATAGACAGTCTTTTTTGTTAAATTATTTTATAGTTTTAATTTTGGTTTTTTAAATGGTACTTAAATTTATATTTTCATTAAATTCAACTAAAATGAATCTAGTGATCAAATTGAGTAAATTTTAAACTGAATTAAATTTTTATTTATTTAAAAATAGCTAAATTAATCTCAATAATTTGACTCCAATTAGGTATTTTAGCCACGTAGATAAGTGATGTAATTGTAAATAAAAAAGTATACGATTATTTTAAAATTTAAATATTAAAAATATAAGAATGACGATAAAATTAAATCGGGGTGACTAAATAGAACTCATAAATTAGAAATATTAAAATCATATTTTGTTATAAAAATATTTTTAAATTTTCCAAATATAAATAAATAAATTTAAAATGCAAGTTGGTATTTCTGGTCTCAGGAGGTGAAGTTCTGGGCAAGCCAGACCTTCCGGCTTCCTTGACACAGCTGAAGAAGCAGCAGCAGCAGCAGCGGAAGAAGATGAAGGGTATACCACAGAGATGGAGATTGGAAGATTGATTAATTTCTTTGTTTTGAATTTTGACGAACCTCTCAAGTTTTACTTCCTCAGTCCAGGGAGCGATCCAGCTGAGGTGATCCTTTCTTTCATTTTTTTTCCTCGTCCGTGGTGGATATGAATTTTTTCTCAGTCTACTTAGTCCTTCTCTTGTTCAAAGTTAAGATAGGCGAATTTCTCCGCTTCTCAATTGTTTATTCTTATTTGATCGGATATTATGCTGTTATTTATTTATTTTTTGGAACGAAATTTTGTGGACCGATTCATCTCCTGCAGCATGCTAAATTTGGGGCTTTTGATCGCCTTAACTATTTCTTATATTCTATGTGGCATAATTCTTGCTGTTTCTGTTATTTTTTCTCTGGTGCAATCGGTCATGTCTTGACGCTGAATCACTCTTACTCCCAAGTATTTATTCGCCCGCTTTTCAAATATCATACTAAATTTAGAATTAGGGATTTCACTTCCAACCAAACAACTGAGGATTCTTTCAATCTCCCAAGCGTTCACTCCTAACGTTGCAAAATTGTGGCAGTTATTGTTTTAGTTATTATAAATTCATTGAACTGATGTATCAGTATTTTTTATAACAGCTGGGCATGTGAGAGAAGAGCACAGTGTTGGCCAAGGGGGTGTTGTCAGTATGGATCCTTGTAACTGCTTTGATCCATGGCCTGCGGATGAACTTTTAATGAAATATCAGTATATCTCTGATTTTTTCATCGCTCTTGCATATTTTTCAATCCCTTTAGAGCTCATATACTTTGTCAAGAAATCTGCTGTCTTTCCTTATAAATGGGTTCTGGTTCAGTTTGGTGCTTTTATTGTTTTATGCGGGGCAACACACCTAATTAACTTATGGACCTTTAGCGGGCATACAAGAACAGTAGAGGTTGTGATGACCACTGCCAAGGTTTTAACGGCTGTGGTATCATGTGCAACTGCCCTCATGCTTGTGCATATTATACCAGATCTGCTAAGTGTTAAAACTAGAGAGCTGTTTTTGAAAAACAAGGCTGCAGAACTTGATAGAGAAATGGGTCTGATACGTACGCAGGAAGAGACTGGTCGACATGTAAGAATGCTTACGCATGAGATCAGAAGTACTCTTGATAGACATACTATACTTAAAACCACTCTTGTTGAGCTGGGAAGAACTATGGCCCTGGAAGAGTGTGCACTATGGATGCCCACCCGTACTGGATTGGAACTTCAACTTTCTTACACCCTCCGTCAGCAGAATCCAGCCGGACATACTGTTCCCATCCATCTTCCTGTGATAAATCAAGTTTTCAGCAGCAATCGTGCAATAAAAATATCTCCTAACTGTCCCGTGGCTAGACTGCGCCCTCTTGCAGGAAAATACATGCCTGGGGAGGTTGTTGCTGTTCGGGTCCCTCTACTTCATCTTTCTAATTTTCAAATTAATGACTGGCCTGAACTCTCCACTAAACGTTATGCCCTTATGGTTTTGATGCTTCCATCAAATAGTGCTAGACAATGGCATGTTCATGAGCTGGAGCTGGTTGAAGTTGTTGCAGATCAGGTTTGTCATTGTCTTGCTCTCAACGTCAAAGAGGTTCAGTTGGTATTCAATAATTGCTTCATCAGCTCTCTTTAATTATTATGGAGCATTTCCTTCACAAACACAACTGTCACACTACTTAATAGTTTTATCTCCAACTTGTTTTAATTTGTTCATTGGTTAACTGCATACATCTGTTTTTGGAAGAAAAATTGTTATCAGGTCCTTTTTTCTTCAGTTAAAAATTTATGTACTTTCATGGAACCAGTGCCTGATAAAGTTACGCCAATGTTTTTTTCATAGATTTTGGACCTCCGATGTGGCAACATTTCAAGGATGTACTCTTAATGTAAGGATAGTTTATTTGGCTCTAGGATATTTATGAATTGGGTGTCGCTAAAAGGAAAAAAGGGCATGCTAAGGATAATTCACGATATTGGTTATCTTTTGGTCATACTGTTTAAGTATAATTAAGTGATTATTTTTATACTTCTATTGATGTGATACTGCATCATCTTACTAAATCTATTACCAGTTTTTGGGATTCCTAGAACATGGAGGAAATTATTTAAAGAAAAAAAAAAATAAGAAAGATATTGATCATCTGGAGGTGTGTCTGTTTGGTTGTATTGACTTATATTTATGTTATGGTGCATTACTGAAAACTCGTGAGACTATTTCATGAATATTACATTGGTACCAGGTGGCAGTTGCACTCTCACATGCTGCAATCTTAGAGGAGTCAATGAGGGCTAGAGATCTTCTATTCGAGCAGAACGTTGCGCTAGATCTTGCAAGGAGAGAGGCAGAAACAGCAATTCGTGCCAGGAATGATTTCTTAGCTGTAATGAACCATGAGATGAGAACTCCAATGCATGCTATAATTGCCCTTTCTTCATTGTTGCAAGAGACTGAATTAACTCCAGAGCAGCGCCTGATGGTAGAAACAATTCTAAAAAGTAGTAATCTTTTAGCTACTTTGATTAATGATGTATTGGATCTTTCAAGATTAGAAGACGGTAGCCTGCAACTGGATATTTCCACTTTTAATCTTCATTCTCTGTTCAAGGAGGTAATTATATGTGTTCCTATTAATCAGCAATTTGTCTTGGCCATCATGATATGTGGCCGTTACTTTAGCTACTTGATGATTATACTCACTATTGCAGGTTCTTAACTTGATCAAGCCGGTAGCATCTGTCAAAAAATTGTCAGTTACATTAAATATAAGTCCAGATATACCGTTATATGCTGTTGGGGATGAAAAAAGGCTTATGCAAACTATTCTTAATGTGGTGGGTAATGCTGTAAAGTTTTCAAAGGAAGGTGGCATCTCAGTCTCTGTATTTGTTGCAAAATCCGAAACATTTGTGCAGCCACATTTATTAAAAGAGTCTCGAGCTACAGAACTTTTCCCTGCACCAAGTGATAGTCACTTTTATTTGTGTGTACAGGTTTGTGAGTTCTTTCATCTTGGAAGCTAATATCGAGGGAAAAAAAGAAGATATTTACCTTTATTTTTTTAGTGTAGGTAAAGGATTCTGGACTGGGTATCAGTCCTCAAGAAATTCAGAAGATTTTCAATAAATTTGCTCAAACTCAGACATTATCTACTAAAAATTCTGGTGCCAGTGGTCTAGGGCTTGCAATTTGTAAGAGGTATCCTCGGATAGTATTGCTTCTTTTTCTTTTTTCTGAATAGATGAAGTAGATTTGTTGAAATAGTTGTTACTGCCTCCTTTTATTATCTTAACGTTTTAGGACAAATGTAACGACTTAATTTTATGATATTGTCAGGTTTGTACTTCTCATGGAAGGACATATATGGATTGAAAGCGAAGGTCTTGGCAAGGGATGCACTGCTACTTTTGTTGTGAAACTTGGAATTCCAGAACAATCTAATGACTCAAACCTTACTCCTTTGCCGAAAGTGCGAGCTAATAACGTTCAGTCAAATTTTTCTGGGCTCAAAGTTCTCGTTATGGATGATAATGGGTAAGTATAATTATTCAGAAACCTGTCTCTTTATAAAGAAAAGATACCTCTTTAAATTTATGCACCATGTGATCAACCTGGTTTGTGATTTTGCGCGATCTAGGATAAATAAACTGAAACGCTGATATATGGGCCAATCACTGTCAGAATTGCTGTATATCCGTTCTTTTCCTAAATCCTAAATCATATTTTCTTCTTTTCTTATTTCTTTTAGTTTTATATTTATATTTATATTTTATTATGATGTTCTTCCGTGGAATGTTTATTTCCTTCTCAAGTATAATTCATTTTTCACTCCTGAAATTTGAGAAAGTGTCCTGTATATGTCCCAAATGTTCAGTGGAAAGTGTGCCTTAGTTTTTGGAAAGCGATTGTTGACTTTGTTTCTTGTGTAGTGTCACATGTCCTCGCTCACATTTGTTCATGTGTCTTGATGCTCAAACTGTAATCTGTATTGTTTAGCTGTGTTTTAAGAGTGATTGAGGAATGTCAATTTCTGAAAATGACGCTAATGTAAAAGAGTTATTAGTTGTTCATAGAGTACGGGATTACTAAGGTCTTATTTTTGGTAAATGGTTTCTTACACAATCAGAAATACATTAGAAATAGACAACAGTGGATCGAAGATCTGAAACTTAGTATAATAGTTGATTTTTATTGAGTTTTGGTCTGCAACTATGGCTTCATATTGCTTACACTATGCTTCTCCAAGTACCTCCAAGAAATCACCTGCCGCATATTTTCTGCCAGAATGGTACTTTCTACTAGTTCTATGCCGATATAGAAAACCTGGTCTCACCTAAATTGCTGGAATGTCACATATATGTTGGTGTCTGATAGATATTGGCACAATTTGTAGTGAAATTGGATAATAAATTAAACACACAAACACACTTATATATTTATAAACATGAAACATATAATATTCAGCAGAAATTCAAGAATATGCTATCCCTCCATTATTGCAGAGATTCGAGATGCCAATTTCTTCACAGGAATTCATAAAATAATTCAACACTCATTCTATTTTCTCTCGTCTCTTATTTAATCCCTAATTTAAACTAGAAATTATCAATAATTTAAAATAAAAACTATCCTTGATTTAAAAATTATTCAAAATTATTTATAAATATTTCTAATATACCATCGTAACATTATTTCTGTTCTTAACAATGTCCAAATTTTGAAAAATGTTCTCAAGCGTTTGTGACGTGTAATATCATGTTCTCTTTCTATACCGTGCTACTTCGTGGGTGCTGAATAATGGGATTGTCAGATTGAAACATGACAATCTTGAGCTTCAACGTAGGATTTGGTTTTGGAGAAAAATTATGTTTTTGTTGCTCATTGTGGTTGAATTTCTTTTGTATGGCATAATTAGCTCATTGAAAAAGCTATAGAAGTTTAAATGACTCGATTTCTAGGCCATATTCAGTGTTTGAGTTGCTACGTGGTTTGTACTTTAATCTTTGTTAGTGAATTTTCTTCTAGGCATAAAGTTTATTTTGTTAGAGTTTTTCACATTTTGGTATTTAAGATTTATCTATATATTTTTTCAGTTTATGTTTTGATTTCGAATGAAAATGCTTTGAGAAATCACATTCTTTTTTCGTTTCTATTGCAAAATTCTTGCAGAGTTAGCAGGTCAGCGACAAAGGGACTTCTCCTGCACTTGGGCTGTGATGTTACAACAACAAACTCGATCGATGAATGTATAAGAGTCGTTTCTCACAAGCACCAAATGGTTTTCATGGACGTATGCACACCCGGGAACGATGGGTACGACGCTGCAGTCCGTATGCATGAAAAGTTTGCAAATCGCAGCGAAAAGCCAATCACGGTGGTCCTCACTGGAAACCCAGATAAGCTATCAAAAGACAAGTGCTCGAGAGTTGGCATCAATGGAGTAGTACTGAAACCTGTGAGTGTGGATAAGATGCGAACCGTATTATCAGAACTCTTAGAGCATCGGTTTCTATTCGAATTGGTCTAAGCTGTCTGACTTATGGGTGTTGGAAGAGGGTGAGACAGAAAAGAGGCAGCGCATGTTGCCGGTGGGATTCAATCGAATTCCGGTTTCTGTTTCTTGATCATCAAAACATTATCAGGCAATTTTTAAGAACAAGATCAGAGCCCTCAAACCTGTAACTTAACCAATGTTCATGAATTAGTTGACATTTCTGTCTACTTCTTTTGTCAAAGCTGAAATTATTATTATTTTTCAAAATTTTAAAATAAAGAGTGTAAAATTCTGATAAAGGAAATCATAGATTTGTCCAATTATTACAAGTCATTACTACTATATTCTCAAAAAAACATTGCACATAATTAAATTTTATTACAAAGATTCTGCGTCGTAATTATTTTAAGAAATTTACTGGTCTTTAAAGACTTAAGAAAATTGTAAGAATAAAAATTATAGAATATAGCGCTAATGATGATCTTATATTTTTCGGTAGAATAATTATAATTTTTATAAAAAATTGTTTATATCAATAAATAAATGTTAAGAGTAAGATTAAGTGAAAAATTATAATATAAATATACAAATTTATTTAATTTGGTCATTGCCCTTTTGGCAGGGAGATAAACGCATCGTTTAAATCCCCAATCCCTTCCACTTTCATCGATGGATCTAAAACCCTAAACCCTGAAAAATAGCAAACCAAATGTCTAAAATACCCTTCATCAGTCGTCGGTCTCTTCCTCTTTCAGCCCCTGCAGCTGCAATTCAGGTTCAGCCCCCCACTCCTCTCTCTCTCTCTCTCTCTCTCTCTCTCTCTCTGCTGCAGTGTTCTAGTAAACCCTAAATATTTATAACTTTTTCGATTCTTGGCACTTTAAGGTCTGTTTTAGTTTGAAGTGACTGGCCAAAAATGGGCATATTCGAACCATACAGAGCATTAGGATACATTACAGGTGGAGTTCCTTTCTCTCTTCAAAGTCTGGGCACCGAAACTTTCATCACTGTCAGTATTGGAAAAGCTTTTCAGGTTTACAATGTAAGATTCTTTCGATTCGTTTCCAGTTTTCGGCTATAAGAATTGTTTACTCCTCTTTCTTTGATATTTGAGTTTCTCATTTGAAACCTGTGCTTTTTCCCTTTCCTTCGTCACCCAGTGCGCAAAGCTTAATCTGGTGCTTATCGGTGAGTTCTTTACCTTGAAATTTATTTGTCGTTTATTCCATAAACAATCTTAATTTGGTTTTTTTTTTTTTTTTTTTTTTTTTTTTTTTTTTGTTGTGTTTTTGTGGAGAAGGTCCCGAGCTACCGAAGAATATTAGGGCTCTAGCTTCCTACCGCGAGTTGACATTTGCGGCATATGGAAAAGATATAGCTGTTTTTAAGCGTACTAATCAGGTTGGTCAGTGGGGATGACTCCATTTGTTCATGGTGAAAAGATCCTTTATTGAGTCTTCATTCCTCTTATCAAATCTATGGCTTATAAGAATTGGATGCCCTCTTGGAAGTGTATGTTTGTGTGAAAGATTGATGGAATACAACATAGCTACCATTAGTTTTGAAAATTTTAGATCTTCGTCTTCAAATATGCTATGCTGTGGAATAAGTATGGAGACCTTTAACTCTACTTTCATTAGAACAAGGAGGTGGGCTATTTGCTATCATCTATGGCTGTGAATCCGATAAGTGTCCTATGATGCGACTTAGCTTAAGATGAGAGAAAACCTGAGAAATAACGGAATAAAGAGGGAAAGAGTGAGAAATACAGAGGAAGAAAAATATTGTATGTCGTAAAAGGAAAATTCTAGACCAAGTCAGTCTAGGGAAAGAAAATTTTGTTCTACGATTGTGTTCAATCACTTAGTAAAATTTAATAAAAGTTGATACCTGATTTCTTGATAGTAAAATCTCTATCAGAATCTTACTGGGGAGAAGAATTTGTTTGTAGGTAGCGACTTGGAGCAAGCATAATGCAAAAGTTAATTCCTTGATGTTGTTTGGTGAACACATTTTAAGCGTCGATATCTATGGTAATGTGTTCATTTGGGCTTTCAAGGGAGTTGATCAAGATCTTGCTCTAGTGGGAAACTTTGTCTTGGATGGGGGATTCTCTCCTACCTGTATAATGCATCCGGATACTTACTTAAACAAAGTAAAGGCTTCTTTTATGTGACTTCATTTTTTCAAAGTATATGTTTCAGCCTTGTAACTTGAATATTATGAGCAGGTTATGATTGGGAGTCAAGAAGGTGCTTTACAACTTTGGAATATTAGCACAAAGAAAAAACTTTATGAGTTCAAAGGTTGGCAATCATCTGTTTGCTGTTGTGTTTCGTCTCCCGCCTTAGATGTTGTTGCAATTGGCTGCGCCGATGGAAAGATTCATGTCCACAACATTCTTTACGATAAAGAGTTGTTTTCCTTCACACATTCTACACGAGGATCTGTAACTGCCTTAGCTTTCAGTACTGGTAGGTTACGGGAAAAAAGTAGTTTGACTTTAGCAATACGCATTGCGGGTTTGTGTTAGAATATTTAGCATTATCCTTTCTGTAGTTGCTTCATTCCACTTTTATATTGAGTTTAGTTGTTCACTTTGATCTTTTTAATCCCATAAGAAAAAGCAAGAGGTTATAATTGTTCAATCTGTTGTTTTCAATTGTTGATTTCTTAATTGAGGTAAGAGTGCTACATTTACTCTATTCTTGTTATCTATTTTTTATTTTTTGATGTGACAAATATTGATTAGTGTAATTAATGTAATAAATTATAAATAGTTAAAGTAAATAATTGATTGCATCAATCGATATTTGACACGTTACAAAGTAAAAATAAAGAAAGGAATAAAGTCTAAACACAACATTTTTCTTTATATAATAGTTGTACGACATTAGTTGTAAGACTAATAGTTCTTGATAATTGGGAGTGGAGCCTCATGTATGGTGAGTCGTTCATACTGACCTATAATTTTTTATTATGAATTCTTGTACCCTTTTGGCAAAAATAGTGCAGAAAATATTTGGGTTTGATGGTAAGAGATGTAGTTACCAAATGTTTGTGTTTGAAATTATGTTACTGTTTTTACAGATGGGCAGCCTTTGCTAGCCTCGGGAGGTTCATCCGGTGTTATAAGCATATGGAATCTTGAGAAGCGGAGGCTGCACTCAGTGATAAAGGAGGCTCATGATAGTTTGGTACTTTCATTGCATTTTTTTGCTAATGAGCCTGTGCTCATTAGTTCATCAGCAGATAATTCCATCAAAGTAAGAAAGCATTGCTTTTCCTTCAAAATATTTCATAAATCTTAATACATAATATTCTTTGAGCTAGATGTGGATATTTGACACAACTGATGGAGATCCTCGTCTTCTGCGATTTCGAAGTGGACATAGTGCTCCTCCTCTTTGCATCAGGTAATATTGCATTGCAATATCATTTTTTGTGGATTGTTGTAAATGATGTGTGGATATTTTTTGAAATTTTTATTGCCAAGCGAATTAACTGCTCTAAGTTCTTTATAAGTTATTCTTTTAGTGGAATTCTTTCTCGTTGGAAAGAAATTATTTTGCACTAATTTTAGATGATCCTTGTAACGGGGATTTGTCGTTCCCGATACTTTGTATGTACTTTTCTTAATAAATTTTATTTCTTATAAAAAAAGAGTTACTACTATCTGTTTAATTGGGTCTACAATAAATTTACCAAAGTAATTTGAGTTTCATGAAACTTATATCCAATCAATACATATTACTCTATTTTTACCGTGCTTCGCTTTTTGTTTTTAATTTATCATCACACTTCTTAGGTTTTACGCCAATGGGAGACACGTACTATCTGCAGGACAAGATCGTGCCTTTCGTCTTTTCTCTGTAATTCAGGTTTGTATCAATTACCAATTTGCAAACCGATCTTTTTTCTAGTGGGGCATTTTCGAAACTATAAAATAGTTATAACTTTATAATAATAAAATATGATGTAAAAAGTTATAAATTTATGGTTGAGTTAAAAAAAAGTGGGGAAGGAATCTAATCCTAAATTCCAGCATATTTTTTAATATGCCTTGGGTTGTGCTTTGGGTCATTGTAGTTGGATTGAGGAGATAGAACCCCAAGTTGGATGGGGAGACTTGCATTATATATCAAGTTTGAAGCGAGTTTTTAATAGATTGGGCTAGGAATTGAATGGATTGGATTTTAGAGGATGATCCAATTTATTTGGTGAATTGTGTGTGATGAAGAAGAAAGTACATTATAAATGTGAATGCTGGGAAGAGAGTATTATTGAAGGTCAACTATTGTAGCTTATTTTCCAAGTGAATAACTCGTGGTGTTTTCCGGACTTGTATTTCGCCGAACATGTGGCATTCTATTTTCATTTTGTATGTTGTTTTAGTAGTTTTATTTCAATGGAGTATTTTAATTTCCATCACTTAGTTCATCCGGAAACCATTTCATTTTCTCAAGGTATAGATGCCATAAAATGTCATGCTATAATTGATGTTTTAGTCGTATTAAATAATTGGCACATTTATCCTTCTCATGTATTGTTTATAATTTAGAAACGCCCGTGTAAAATTTTACATGCTTTGTCTTAATTTTTGAAATGCCTTATATCCATACCATTGATGCATTTGGACATTTGCATTTTTTTCTTTTGCCACCTCTAAGATCTCGCGTTGAACAGTATTGATTCAATATATACCTGAAGAGATCATCTTCTTCGAATAAATCACTAGTCACTCTGACTTTTTCTGATCTATCAATCCATTTAAGACTATCTTCTTTTCAATTCTAGTATAATGAAAATCCTCCTGGAAACACCCTAATATATTTGTCTTTATGCTTTATATATTTCCTTCATTTAGGATCAACAAAGTAGAGAGCTTTCACAACGTCATGTATCAAAGCGCGCAAAGAAACTAAAAGTGAAGGTACGACTGAGGTAGTTGTATTTTTTTTTCTTGAAGCCCACATAAAGAGATAGTTTTATTGTGGTTAGACCGAGAAATGCCACTGCCGCCTTATGAAAAACATTATACAGTGCCCAGTGGGCTTCATCTAGTTTTAAGTAACTTGATCAGATTTTTCCTTCTGGTGTTGAGAACCTATATCATCTTTCATGCTGTGTTGCATTTAAGAGTCCATATCTGCTTCTTACATGCTAGTCTTCTCTATCTGTTTCTTGGTTTTTTTTTTTTTTTTTTTTAAATGTTTGCATTTTTCGGTTTTAGACAAATTACTAAAAGTTCAATACAGTAGTGTGGTGTTTCTATAATTTGACAAATACTTTCAATTTGTCTTTTGCAGGTAGAAGAGATAAAGTTGAAGCCTGTAATTGCTTTTGATTGTGGTTAGTTATGTTTTGTTGAAGATATGACCATCGAAATGCAATTTTCGTTCACCAATGTGCTGTAGTATTTTTTGTAGTTGTTAAATCATCTATACTGCAGTCTCAGCCTGCGTATTCAGCTTCTGTGCAAGTGCATCTTGTATTTCAAGCCTCATGCTTCTAGTAAATGATTGCTGTAGTTGAAGTATTATTTCTTAGGTGACTTTTTGGATAATAATTTGGTACTTCCATAGGAAGTTTTGAAGTGCATTTGCATATACTATCGAACATTTGAAGATGCCGGAGCAGTTGTGATACCCATTTGTTTTGTGATACCCATTTATTTCAGCTGAAATAAGAGAGCGGGATTGGTGCAATGTGGTTACTTGTCATATGGATACGCCACAAGCATATGTATGGCGACTTCAGAACTTCGTTCTTGGGGAACATATCTTGAAACCTTCACCAGAAGACCCAACATCTGTCAAGGTTAGTTTTGTTATATTTGTTGAAATTCCATAAACAATCCTAATTAAATTATTTCTTAATTATATTGTTTCATTTTTTCTGTGCAGTTAGTGTCTATATATTATAAATTGATTATCATTATTTAATAAGAAAATACAAAGAAAATTTTTTTTCTTAATTTCTTCATGGTATCAAAGCACGGGTCTCACCATGGCCACCGATCACGGCAGTTCCACAGTCAACAATGGACATATTCCCTCACCTCAAATTTGACATTCAATTCAATTTTCAGAACGTCGGGTAGTTCAGAGTCATTGCTTGCACCAATACAAATTATAAACTCAATGGACAAAATTTCTTACCGTGGTTACAATTTGTAAAAATGTTCATCTGTGATAAAAGAAGAGAAGATTTTTTAACCTGAGAGGTGTCGATCCCAATGAAGGAATATCCAGAATTCAAGAAGTGAAAGGCCAAAAATCACTTCATTATGTCTTGACTCATAAACTCGATGACGGTTGTCATTAGAGAAAATTTCATTCTTTAAGAGTCTGCTCAAGGACTCAATATTCAAAGAAACTTACTCTAGTTTTAATAACACGTTCAAATTATTCACCATGGAATCCTTGTTACATGACCTACGGTAAGGTGATTTCACCATAATCCAATACTTCAATACCCTTGTACGCTATTAGCAGCAACTCAATGTATTTGAGAGTTGATTTGTAGCAACAACAACGCTCTGTACAAGCAAATCGTGGCACAGAAGCAAACGTTCAAATTCTTGCTTGGTCTGAACAAAAACCCGGACAAAGTCAATGGACGAAGCCTCTTTTGAGTCTGTGAGAAGCTTTCTCTGAGGTCCGTTGTGAGTAGAGTAGAAAAAAAGTTATGTTGGGAAATTCAGAGGCTTCTTCAATTCTAGAAAGATTGCACCAGCAAACCTCATGCCAACAACGAAAAGAAAAGCCTAAGTGTGATCATTGTAGAAAATTGGGTCACACTAAGGACACATGTTGGAAATTACATGGGAAACTTATTAATTGGAAACTCACGGGAAGACCTTATAACAAAGACAGTCGAACAAACTTCGCCAACATGGTGAAAGAACCATCATCAGTAACTGAACCAAGTCATTTCACAAATAAGTGGTTAGAGATGCTCCAACTCTCCAACAACTATTTAAAAATACTCTATCTCAGCATTCGACTGATGCTAACCCAAAAGTATGCATGCTCAAGCATATTATCTTTTTTCTGCACATTTGGTATGAGGCATAAAATAAAAACAATGAATCATAGATTCTGGGGCATCCAACGATAAGACAGTGTGCATTGCTTATGGATCTTTCATAGAGTAAATAGAATTGAATCTGTTCTACGCTCAAATGAAATTTTATTTAAATCAGCACTTCATGTTCCAAATCTTGATTGCAATTTACTATCTATTAGCAAATTGATTCGCAATCATAACTGTTTGATTTAATTTTTTCCAATTGTCTCTAAGGATTTGAGTTCGAAAAAGAGGATTGACAGTGGTAATATGTGCTCACGACTTTATTTCTTTCTGACTCCTCAACTTGAAGCTGCCCTAATTACTAGTGGTATACCTCTAAATAGTCTGTATATCTCTAAGTCTGTCTCTAGTTCTATTACAAATACAGATAATAAAGTTATGTTATGACACTATCGGATGGGTCATCCTAAATTTTTTATACTCGAAAAATGTTTTCCCTCATTTATTTATCAATAAAAGTGAAATATTTTCGTGTGATATATGTCAGCTTGCAGAACACACATGATTCGTTCATCCATTAGTGTCTTGTTCTTCATCAAAACCCATTGCACTTATTCACAATAATATTTGGGGACCCTCTAGTATTTTAAACATAAGTGGAGGTTATTGGTTCGTAACATTTTTTAATGATTATTCTCGTCTTATTCGGATTTTTCTTATGAAAGAAAAATTAGATGTTGGAAGAATATTCCACCCTTTCAACATTATGGTCCAAACACAATTCAATACCAAAATCCAAGTCCTTCAATCCGATAATGCCTAGGAATACTTCAATCTCATCCTAGCATATTACCTCTCCAATCAGGGAATTGTTCAGCTAAGTTCTTATTTTTAATACCCCTCAACAAAATGGTCTCTAAGAAAAGAAAAAATCGTCACTTGTTGGGATTAACAAAATCTCTTATGTGCTCTATGAATGTCCCAAAGTATATGTGGGGGGCAACCTTCCTTACATCAACATATCTCATTAATATAATATCTTCTCGTGTACTCAAATTCCAAATCTCTCGTCAAGTGGTCATCAAATTTTTTTTTCATGCGCAAGATCTCTCCTATGATCTTTCTCTTAGAACATTTGAGTGTTCTACCTTTATCTATATCATTCCACAAAATAGGAGTAAACTTGACCCAAAGACAATCAAGTGTGTATTCATTAGATACTTCACACATGAAAAAAGGTACAAGTGTTACTGTCCTACAATCAGAAAAATTATTGAAACTATGGATGTCATTTTCTCTGAACAAACTATATTTCTCCAATTTCGAAATTCAAAAGTAGAACCAAGTATAATTTCAGCCTTGAGAGTGAGATTCTCTAGTACCAGAAATACCATCACATGTCCTCAGTCCCGAGTCAAACCCAAGCAAATCAACCACAATTATTTTAGAACCAAAAACCAAAAGTCCAACAAATCTGGCAACTGAGGAAATTTATGTATACTCCACGAAGCCTCGAGGGGAGAACAAGGACCTAGTGCATATTCCAACAGTCCAAGAATCTAATTCGAACCAAATAACTGCTAAGGCTAACAAAGGAGGAGAAAGAAAGTCACGTCAAGATTGACAAGAGGAAAAATCGGCTGCAGAGACTCAAATCTTTTTATTGCTCTAAGAAACGGTACTTGGACCTGCAGTCAACATCATATCTAAAAATTTGTCTCCCATGCAAGTCTCCCTTAAACATATCAAGCATTTATCTCGAAGGTAGATGAAGTTTAGATTCCCACAAGTATTCAAAAAACTTTGAAACATCTTGGATGGAGACAAGTTATTCAAGAAGAGATCATGGCCTTAAAAAAAGAATGGCACTTGGATTTTCACTGATCTCCCTCCTGGAAAGAAAATTGTTAGGTACAAATAGATATTCTCGATAAAGTATAAAGCATATGGCAGCGTCAAAAGGCTTAAAGCTCGACTTGTAGTAAGAGGCTTTACTCAGTCATATGGTGTGGATTATCAAGAAACGTTTGCACCTGTGACTAAACTCAATACATCGCAAATCCTTCTCTCACTAGCAGCAAACTTGGAGTGGCCTCTACATCAATTCGACATCAAGAATGTCTTTTTAAATGGAGATATGAAAGAGAAAGCGTACATTGAGATATCATCAGGTGTTTGAATCAATCATAACAATTACAAAGTATGCAAGTTATTGGAGTCATTTTATGGACTAAAACATCTCCTTGTGCGTGATTTGGAAAATTCTCATAGTCAGTAAAGTGACATAGATTTACTCAATATTAGGCAGATCACACACTGTATACATAACATACCATGAGAAAGAAGATTGTTATCCTGATCGTCTATGTCAATGACATAATATTGACTAGAGGCAATGAAAAATAATTAATTGAGATAAAGCGATTATTGTCAAAAGATTTTAAACTAA
The DNA here is from genome assembly GCA_022433055.1 of Begonia peltatifolia. NCBI lineage: Eukaryota > Viridiplantae > Streptophyta > Magnoliopsida > Cucurbitales > Begoniaceae > Begonia > Begonia peltatifolia. The sequence goes on from CM039529.1 coordinate 16,431,229, forward strand.
AGGATATTGGCCCTTTGAAGTCTTTTCTTGGTATATAAATAGCTCGATCAAATAAAGGTGATACAAATCGAACCCTGCAAAGAAAGGGTAGTACAACAATATCACAAAAGGGGGTGTTCTCGGCTTAATCCGAGAACACCTTACAAATAACGATTTTTAAGTAAGGTAAATTGACGTCCAAAAATTATGAAATTTGGGGGAGATGATATATATATATATATTGCAATAAGGGAAAACCTTGTAAATTTTGTAGGAAAAATAATGTGAAACACAAAAGTTATGCAAGGGGATCCAAAGCCATTCCGAGAGGCAACTTGGAGCTCCTTCCAAGAAAGATTGCAACGGTACAAGATCTGGTTGGCTCACTCTTCTCCCTTGTCTAAGGTCTTAGAATAAGGTGTAAAAAGAGGTGAGGATAAGAGCTCTCAAACAGTCATGGATTTGGAAGACAATTTGGAGACACACTCCACTAAGATGCAAGCACCTGAGGCTTACCTTGAGAAAGAGAATTCGAAGGCAACGAATTCCTGACTAACCACTGGAAATTTTATTAAAAAACTGAGTACAAATTATGAAAAAGAAGTTTAAATATACTAGGGTAGCAAAGAGCTAGGATGACAACATAAAAATAGAAAAGATGACTCGGTTTGATCCAAGCTGCGCCTACTATCTTCAACTGTGGGATTTGCTTTCATAAGGTAAGTTTGTCTTACACCATGTAGGCGAGAGTGAGCTGGTTCATCACATGTGAGTTTGAATTGGATGAGGCGCCAAACCCTTTGATTGGTCGGTCCGAATTGGTGGCGCATGCTTAAGTGGTTTGCGCGCTCGAGTAAGCTCGTAATGGCATTTGGTAATGGGTCTGGTTGACCAAGCAAATGACATCCAAATTTTACGATCTAGCTCATTCTGAAAAGCTCAAAGTGTTGGCTGCAATCTTCACGGAGCACTTTTGGTAATAAGGTTGGCAAGACTGTTGATGTTGCCACTTAAGCCTCGGAGGTCAGATTGATAGCCGTTTTTGGAAAGACCAATAATTAAGATTGCTTAGCTTTTGAGGCCAATAACCCCTTAGCACCCTCTAATGCATGATGAGATAATAAAATACAAATTAAATAGATCCAAAGTTTGTCTAAACCCAATGGAGATAATGGACTACATAGAGTTTTCAAAGGGAACCCAAATTCTCTTTTCTACTACTCCTATGCTCAATAAAGTTTGTGAAGCTTCTTTTCCTATGCTCCATGTCAGCATATTGGTGGATTTATTAATGTCTTGTAGGGTTGGCTCCCTTTCCAAGCGATCCATTAGTCCATCTGCAAAAGGATAACAATAATCAGTAAAAAAATTAGTGAGAGTGTGTGACATACCTTGTGAGCGTGTGATTGACCTCTTTGGTGTATCAAAATGAGTCTTCATCTACACATTGAACCTACTGAGAAAAATTGGTATCTTAGGATGTAAGCCTGCAAACACACCTATGGATTCAAAATAGAAATTAGAACATGAAAATGCGAGAGTCCCTACAGATAAAAGAAGATGCCCATGTCAAGTGGGAATACTTATCTATTTCTCTCATACTCGACTTGACAAGGTTTTGCAGTGGATGTTGTTAGTCAATTTACAGATCAGCCAATGAAAGAACGCATGGAAGTATCGTATAAGATCTTCAGATACCTGAAGATGACTCCCGAGAGAGGATTACTCTTCAAAAACAGTGAAGATTGGGATATTATTATGTACTCTGATGCAGACTGAGTAGGAAGCCAAAAAGATAGAAGGTCAACTACCGGATATTATTCATTCGTATGGGGTAACCTCGTTACATAGAGAAGCAAAAAACAATTGGTGGTTTCTCGAAGCAGTGCTGAGGCCGAACTCAGGGTATTAGCTTCTACAATGTGTGAAGAAATTTGAATTAGTAGAATTATGACGGAGTTAGGAATAAACGGTGAAAAATGTATAAAACTCTAGTGTGACAATCAAGTTGTCATATGTGTAGTAAAAGATCCAGTATATCATGATAGAACGAAGCACGTGAAAATAAATTAGCACATTATAGCTGAAAAAATTGAGAGTTTAGAAGTTTAACTACAATATACTTCAATTAGAGCTTAGCTAACAGTCATCTTGACCAAGGCTCTGTTAGGTTCTAACTTTGAGGAACTATGTAACAAGTTGTGTTTGCACAATATATACAATCTAATTTGAGGGAAAGTATTGAAATTTCTTAAAGTTAGTAGATTATTTTTTATTTTCTAAGTAGATTATTATCTTTTTTCTGTATAGTTATTGTGTATATATTGTAAATTGATTATCATTATTCAATAAAAAAATGCTAGTAAAAATTTTTCTCGTAATTTCTTCAGCATTGAGTTAGAACCATAAATCCATGTGTCAATATTTTATGCTTTTTGCAACAATATTTTATGCTCAGATTGGATTAAGATGATCGAAACTTTCTTATAGTAATGAGTATCACCATACTCTATTTTTGCGACATTATTGTTTCGTTAGACTCCTACAACATGTTTATTCTTTTGATGTAACAGGCCTGCTGCATAAGCACGTGTGGAAATTTTGCCTTGTTAGGGACATCAGGTGGCTGTGTTGAGAGATTCAATCTTCAATCAGGAATGAGCAGAGGGCGTTACATTGACGTATCAGAAGGTCTGAAATATGCACATGCTGCGGAAGTAGTTGGAGTTTCTTGTGATGCGACCAACACCCTAATGATTAGCGCGGGGATCCATGGAGATATAAAGGTTTTTGTTTATCAACTTATAGGCAGCTTAACCATTTAAACAAGACAAAACTTGATATTCACAAAACTTCAGTTTTGTTACTTTGTTTTTGTTTTCTCAATGCACAAGATATGATCTTTGCCAAGTTACTTGTGTAGTTTTCCTCTGGAGATGAAACTGTAATCTAGACTCCTGGAAGTAGAACAAATAATCTAACCTTTATTGGATTGGAGGTGATATTGTGATGATGGATGCGTTGGCTGTGATTAATTTTATGATTTTTTATTACTTTTCTAGCTGTCTGCTCTGTTTCTTTCTCTTTTTTGTGTGAATAAACCTCAAAATCTTTCATATTCTACAATTGCTATACAGAAGAATCCCTACTGCTAACTTGGACATAGATAATTTTGGAAAGGTATGATGAACTGTTAATGATGCATGTCTTTCACTGCAAACCAAGTGTTATCAATGACTAGGAGTTGAGAGTTGTATGGTTAGTGTTTCATCGACGGGTCTTGATCTTGCAGGTATGGAATTTTAAGGAACTTAAACTGCTATCCCGGTGGGAAATTGGTTGTCATGTTGTTAGAATAGTGTATCAGCGTCTTAATGGTAAGTGCCCGTTTGATTGTTTGGTGGTATATGATGTTCATGTGTCATAAAATATTTGGTAGGGATAGAGTGACATTTTAGTCATCAAACGAAGCTTATATCTGATTGATCTTTTTTATTGTTTTTCAGGTCTTTTGGCTGTCATTGCAGATGATTTGGCTATTCGTTTATTCGACATTGTGACACTAAGAATGGTGCGCAATTTTGAAGGTCACACTGATCGTGTGACAGACTTGAGTTTCAGTGAAGATGGGAAGTGGCTTTTGTCATCGAGTATGGATGGAAGCCTAAGAATATGGGATGTTATATTAGCGAGACAAATTGACGCAATCCATGTTGATATCCCAATCACAGCATTCTCTCTCTCTCCAAATATGGATGTTTTAGCCACTACACATATTGATCAAAATGGGGTCTATTTATGGTAAGATTTTCTGGTGGGGATATGATATATAAGTGGTATGATTGACTATAGGATAATAGAAGTTCAAAGCTTCCATAAAAATCTATTTTCTATCGAGTAATGCAAAATTTATCTGGTAATTATTATTTTTGGTGTGACATTGGTTAATTAATGCAATTTTCTTATTTTAATTATTATTATATTAATTAATGAGAGACGTAAACGTCACACCATTAACTAAAATTAGAAAGTAAATTTATCATTATCTTTTTAATTATCCAACTGAGGAATACCACTTAATAACATTTGCATATTTTCTTACAAGAGTACTCTTTTTTCAACTTTAGAAATTGTTATTTTTGATGTGCTCTTTCGTGGATTGTTGTAAATGATGGAAGCCTAAAGACAGCTATTATGAATTCAGGGTCAATCAGTTGATGTTTTCTGGTGGCTCAAATGTGGATTCGTGTGCGAGTGGAAAGGAAGTAGTAAGTGTCGATTTGCCATCCGTATCTTCGTCAAAAGGTTCTCAAGAGGATGATCTGGAGTCGATTACAGCAAGTCATTCTCAACCAGAGAAATCTTCTTTGTTTCAACCGTTGGACCAACAGATCCCGGATCTAATCACTCTCTCACTCTTGCCTAAGAGCCAATGGCAGAACTTGATAAATCTAGATATTATAAAGGTATTTCGTACAACCCCTTGTTATTGTTATTCGTTTAAATTGTACTTTTATCTCAATTGTCGCGATTTCCAGGTCCGCAATAAACCAATAGAACCTCCGAAGAAGCCAGAGAAGGCTCCTTTTTTCTTGCCTTCAGTTCCAGCTCTTTCTGGGGAAATATTATTCAAGTCTGGGGAGCCTTTGAATGATGAAATAGAGAAGAGTAAATTGGAAGGAGGGAAAAAATCAAATTTGCCTCAATCCGAATTTTTGCACCTTCTACATTCTTCTGATAAGATGAAAAACTGTGAGTTTACAAGTCTATTTTTGTAATCTGTAAACAATTGTTGTGAAGAATTTGATGTTCATTTTGTAAATTGGGTTTTGGCAGTTGCAGCCTTCACGGATTACCTAAAGGGTTTATCTGCCTCAAGTTTGGATGTGGAATTTCGAATGCTGCAGATTATAGATGACGAGGAACCTGAAAAGAGACCAGAGCTAGATTCTATCCAACTGCTTTTGGATTATTTCATACGTGAGATTTCTTGCAAAAACAATTTTGAGTTTGTACAGGCCCTGATCAGACTGTTTTTGAAGGTATTAATTAAGCATTTTATGTGTCGAAGACACTCCTGACTCTATAGTACATGTTCTGATGAAATATGTTTTTTTTTTTTTCGGGTTTTCGAGCAGATACATGGAGAATCGATACGTAGCCAGCCTAGTTTAAAGGACAAGGCAAGGGAACTGCTTGATATACAAAGTAGGGTTTGGGAAAGAGTAGATAAATTGTTCCAAAGTAGTAGATGCATTGTCACTTTTCTCGCCAATTCACAATTCTAGATATGTTTTGGATTTATGAGATTTTAAATTCACCATTTTCTTCTGATTCTTACTTGGGGGTTTGGTTTCTAATTCTACACCAATATCACCTTCTAGTTAATTGTTGTTGTAAGAGATACGTGACTGGCTGGGTCTGGGTCTTGGATAGTGAATTGGCAAATGGCAATCACCTGTATATTTTATTTTTTGATACATTTATAAATTATAGGTCCCTTTTTTTGTCAGGTGATTTGATTCAGCTGGTGAATGGCTGTTAAACGTTTAAACTTATACGTATGTCAAGAATTTTGAAATCTATCTTTGACACAGAGTCCCAAACTTGTTTCTGTTTCACTTTCTTTTTTGGATATTGATGGCGAAGTTCATCATAAAGTTTAAAAAAATAATAAATGATAATTCTTGATCTGATTTTGTAGAAGGGTTGATTCCTTCCTAGTTTCAATGAACCCCGCTTAAGATTGCTAACTAAAGTTCTTCCCTCACAAAATACAATGTAGAATTCAAAAAACATACTCCGACAGCATATCTCCATATTAAGGAGCCTCCTAGACAAAATATTACGTGATGAAGCTCCGATGGTACCCCCTGCCATACCTCCATGGTAAGGAGCCTCCTTTCTGTCATGAAAAAAAAAAGTAGAGATAGAAGAGGTATTGCAATGAAATGCTATTCCTATCAACATTTGTACCCAAGCATCAGTAGTTTAACTACTATTGTTTTAGCTTTTGGATATTTGCATGTTCTCATAGGAAATGAAAAGCAAAAAGAGGAAAATGGGTGCTGAAATTGCTGGGGTAACCACAAGCAAAAATGTTATAATAGTGTTTTTTATATATTTAAAAAGGTAAAAAAAAAAAAGAAAAAAGAGATCAGAGAACCAAAAATATACCTTTCCATAGCTTCCGCAACAAAGATAATAGTGGCACACTTTGGTCCATAGAAGCACAAGTTTGGCGTTGAATTACTCAACCACTAATGTAAGATGGCTGAAGAGAAGAGCATCCAAATCCTGAAAGTTGCTTGACTACCAATTCATTCTCCAGAACGCTACTTCCGGAAATCTAACTAATGGATTGGGCAAACATTATGAAATCAGCTACACTCTAGTGAACAAAGATTTCAAAGTAGGAACTAGACTCGTGGTATAACACCATTATTAATCAGTAGCTCCGAGGTCTCCAACAAATTAACAGGGTTGTTATATTTCAAAGAGTTAATTGTAGCAGGAGCAACCATTTTGGAGACCCAATCCTCTATAAGTACTGAACCAGACCTCTAGAGTTGAAAAAGAATTATGGATTTCATGATGCATAATCAAGAAAAAGATCAGTAATTCCAAAAAACCTGATTGCTTCGAAATTTCTTTTTTAAATACGTTGCAATAAGCTCTCTGTAAGTCCACTCCTTCAATTTTCTAAATTCCAAAAATGACTCTGCGCTTAAGTGGAAGTCCCCTTTACCCATAGCTTCAAAAGTGAATGAATCGGTCAACATAACTGGATGGTGATCTACATTCATTTTTCTAAGAGCAAAGTCCAAATTTCTTGCAAGTCTTCTATCCACATATGCATCAATAATACAACCATAAGTCACGAGATCAGGGACAACATTTTCATGTTTCATATGTTCGAGGCTAAGATGCAGATCCCAAAACAAAGCCATTCTTGAATAAGCAAGTGCTCGAATGTTAAATGTGGTAAGATCAGGAGAAAATTTAGCTTCAACCATATTCAAAAATTCCCTTTGCAAACTCTTCATCTTAAAATTTGCAGCATAAGAAAGAAGCAAAAGGTTCCATAAAAGATTACCGACATTGTTCCTACCAAGCCCTATGTCCCTAAGGAATTCACCTAACCTGTAGAACATTCTTTTCTTTATATATACGCGTGACATTGCCCTTATGGCTTCTTTCTCAATTAGAAGTTGGGACCTTTTAAGGCGCCCATAAGCAGTCTCCATTTCTGAAAGAGAACCAAATTTGCTATAATACACAAGAAAGGAATTAGCAGTTGCTGAATCAACTGGGACACCACACAAAATCATTTCCCTCATGGTTTCTTCCATCAATTCAAGTTGGCCTCTTTTGCCGAAGCATGCAATAGCAGAGGAGAATGCCATTGGTAATATATCTAAATTTCTTGGCTTTAGCTGATTCAGGACTTTGGTCACTTCGTCAAATCGCCCCATTTTTCCATAAGCATCAAATAACTTTGAAATAGTAAGAGCATCAGGAATGAAACAACTGTTTAAGATTTCATCCCAGATAGCCTTTGCTTGGGGTAGAAGGCCATTATCTGCGTAGATGAGTAATAATGCAGCAAAAGAAGAGTTATCGCCGAGAAAACCTTCAGATTTCATCTCTAGCAGAGGCTCCTCTACTACAGAATGCACTCCTTTTCTACTTAATTTATGAAGTAATGAAGCACGACTTACATGAGAATTACCACCAACCCACTTTCGTTGCTTCGACTTGCATAGTATCTACTAAGCACAATAAAGAGAAAAAATATTAGGAAGGAGAATAAGCCAGAGTCTGTAACAGAATTTAACGTGGATATCAACTGTAATGACCCAAAAACTATGGTAGGTTGTTAATCATCATTCTATAATCAAGAATCCAATGTTAGAATGCTTCGATGAAATCTAAGACAGGTTTATTGTCCATATACAATCTCACGAGTCTTACCCATAACAGAATGACTGAACTATAGCTTTCCAAGAAGCAATAAACCTGCTAGAGGGATACATCTTAAAATGCTTAGAAGCATAAGCCCATTACCAATGTAAAATTTCTCACCAGCACCGAGTTAATCTCTATCCATCCGTTCCAAACATTTTAACTCTTTGAAACTTAAATCACGTCCTGCATTCACTTCTCTCTTCACATCTCTCCGATTCTGTTGAACAACTGAACCACAATATTTTCCTCTATGGTCATCACAAAAACTACAGTTCTTACTACCACAGCTGAATCCAACCACATATCTAGTGCGTTATGGTTGAACAGAATTCCAAGAACTTTAACTTCGTAAAAAGTCAGGGGTCCATAATCTCTTGAACTACCAGAATAAATAGTATCAGCTGAGGAGAATTTGGTGATTTCCAACACCGAAAGTTTCAATGACATACCAAAGCAACAATTTCACGGCAGGAATTTAAAGAAAACGATGTATTTTCTCTAAAACAACAAAGAATCCACTGTCTCGAAGAATTTCAGGAATTCGCGAGCTAAATTAGCATTTAAAAGTAGAAAAAAACAGATATATAAACGATCTCATTCTTCTCCCCAAGAGTAAATTAGCTAATTCAAGCGTTTCCAATTAGAGCAGCGAGCAAGAAAGAGAAGCGAAGATACCTTGCGAGACAATCGTTGATATTTGAAAGGCCTGATTCGCAAGAAGGAAGAAGGTAAGCTGACTGGCATTTGATATGGCGAAAGAGCAGTAGCCATTGCAGGAGGAGATTGAAGAGGAACTCAACTGGGAGAGCTAGCTTTATAGTTGTTGGGAAAGGTTTGCTCATTCAGTTACTATAAATAGAAATATTAGATAAGGCACTAATTGAATAGTTTATCCTCCTAAATTTTAGGCCTTCTAAGTTCTACCCATTATGATTTTTATTATTGTAATAATTAAGGACGAATGCCATAAAAAATAATAATAATAAAAACAAACACCAACAAATTACGTAGAAAATTTTAATGCATAAAAATTACGTGCAAATGAAAAAATTCACAAAGTTAAATCTATCACGAATTCTTGCAAAGAAAATCTATAATTTTATTGTATAACTATTTTCGCATCACAAAATTCTATTAATGACCGATACTATAATGAGTTTAACGCTTCAAATTATTTATTGATCATGAATTTTATTTGTAAGGATTTTGATTTTAAAACGACTCTAGATGGATTAACTGATCTGAAGCATCAATCATACTAACTTGATACAGATTTTGATGACACTTGTTCTAATTCTTCTCATTTAGATAACTTGGAGCAATAAATGATGAAATGTAAAAACACAATTTGTCATAAGTTATTAAATTTTAACGCTCATTTTATAAGGAGTTTTATAGTATTTCGAGTATAATATTATTCATTTTGATCTAAAACATGCACGTATTTTTTTTTAAATTAACTTATCATTGCATTAGATAAAGAGAGAATTATTCACTTTTTACTCTATCAAACAGTAAGATATTGTGTGTACCTTCATTGATATAAACTGAGAATCAGCAGAATTTTAAATTGTTCTTGTTATCACAGGTTATGCCGTCACAGTTTGAACAATTTTTTTTTTTTTGTAAATACTAATAATAATGAAAAGAAGACTTCCATTTTCAAAAATCAAAGTGGCTAATTCTTTTATCCCAAGTATTATGTTATTTGAGTTGAACCGTTTTAGTTCGCAACAAAACATATTTAAACCAAATATCAAAATTGAATTAATGAAAGAAAATCCTTGCATTATTCTTAATTAGATAAATCCTAAATGTAGTTTAAATTTGAACTCAAGAGGTCTAAATCCCCCAAATCGTTTACTTCTTCACCCGTTTCAATTGGGACAATTGAGAGAGAGAAAGAAGAATGTCACCCATTTCAATGAGTGACACATGGAGAGCCAGTCGATCACCACGTACACTAAACGTGATAATTTTAATAAAGAATAACGTTAGTGGGGATATAAAGAACCATCAAGCAAACATCATTAACTAGTTTCGTGCGACGCATTGGCTAAACCAAGCAAAGCTCAAAAATTTAACTTTGTCGATGCAACATTCAACACGCGAAGAGCAAATGATGCTACATTCAACACACGAAGAGCAAATGCACGTGATTGCTAGCATTAAAAGACATTAATAGGATATCTAGAGGCCTGTCTTTACATTACAACATAACATTAACAACTATCAATGCTACATCCCACACACTCGTAGCACAAATGCACGTACTTGCTTAACATCAAAAGACAAAGGCGGGACAATAATCAGAGACGTACAAGTCTGCCTTTACATTACAAAGAAAATTAGGTCAGATGAGAGTAGAACGCGGGGAAGTTATTTTACACAATGTAATCCTGTCTCCTTCTACTTCAACAATTTTATGACTCTTGCCATTTCTTTCCATACCCATTGCCTTCAATTCTTTGCTGATTAGGAACATTTTCCTACAACATGCAAAAAATTGAGCTGATTTGCATTACATCAAAACAAAAGGGTCCTGCTTGGTAACAGTTACAAATGACTCAAACAATCATAGCAAATGTAAATTTTGTTAGTTTCACATAACAGTCAGTTTTTTCCAACACAAAACATCAAGTTCTCACCATTTTCATGCACAACTATTTCTTATATAATCATAAAATTTATTTCCAAATTGAATTGTTGGGAGACCAAGCTGGTTTAAGATTGTTGGTTGGAACATTAAGGGGCACGGGATGTAGAATAAAGAGATAAGTAATCAAGATCTACTCAGTACGGAGACAAGAATCCAAACATCTTTATTGCGGAAAAACAAAAATGGTGAATTACCATTGAAATGGCATCACATGCGAGAGGCTTCCCATATTAAAGATGATCAAGAAGAATTTTAATGATTGGACCGTAAAAAGAACTATACCTAATGTTGTTAGTGGTTGTTTCCTCCGTTTTTAGGAGTTCATGATTCATGCTCCTAGCAAAGAAAGATTTTTGGATTGAATTGGCTGATACTTTCGGTTCATGCACTCGATGATATTAGGTGGGAGATCACAATGTTGTGAAATAACCTTGTGAGAAATCTGCACAAGGAAGAGCAAATCGGAGTATGAAACCATTCAAGTGCTTCATTTGTAATGAAAAGGAGATAACATCTCCTAGAAAGCTCGACTTTTACTTGGTCAAATCTTACATAAAACTTGGTTAGTTGTAAATTAGACTCGTTCTTCGTAACAAGTGGGAAACTCTATTTCAACAGGCAAGACAATAATATCTTGTACACTTCTGCTTTAGAACCATGTGGCTCTCTCACGAGAAGTGCATTGAAAATATTAGAAGTTGGTGGGAAAGCAATTATTCAAGTGATAGGGAGGCGTTCAAATTCACGAAGACGCTTTCTGGACTTAAAGCTGAAATAAAAAAAGTGAAAAGTGCCTATATTTGAATTGTAACATTTTAGGGTTCAATGCAGAAGTTTAATTTCAAAATTCAAAAATTTCCCAAATCTATAACCTAATCTCATTTTCTTCAATGAAAATCCAAAAAAAAAAATCAATGTAAAATTGAATGAACCTAGCCTGAAAATTGTCCAAGAAGAGACCGACTTTGGATTTTCAGCTCAGTCAAACAGAGCTGAAATCAAACTTTCAGAAAAACAGTCGGATTTTCCTCCAGAAATCCGATGCTGAGCAATTTCCAGCTCAAAAAACCAAACTAAACTCGGATTTCTCAAAAGAGCTGGTTACGAACATCAGCTACAAACAGAGAGGCTCAGGTGAAGAAGGAAATCACGCCATATCTCTCTATCCCCCTCCTGAGTTTTTCAAGTAGACATGAACTTGTCTCGGTCTTCAATCACCAGCAAAACTTCAATAAGGCAACAACTCCGACTTCCAGAAATAGCTGGAGTTCCGAAGGCAGTAGCTTCACTCGAGCGACCGAGCTTTGAAGCCTGGCTGCTGTTGTCACCACCATCGACGTAAGTCCTCCCGCTCTATCTGCTTCCTTCGCTTGCTCTGTCTCTCACTTACACTCTCTCTCTCTCGACAAACTGAAGAAGAGAGGTGGTTTAGAATTTTAATTCTGAACTAAGCCGAACCAAACGAGTCCAACTGAACCGAACTCAACTCAAATTTTAAATCCGAATTTCATCTCGAATTATACCAAATCGATCTAAAATTTTACCGATAAGAAATTTTTGCCTAAATAGTATGAAATGAATTTATCAAAGCAATAAATTAATATCTAAAATTTTATTTAGGCAAAAAGATTTCGATCAGCCATCCTAATCAATCCAATCCGACCTAAAACCACACGTAAGGAAATATTGCCCAAGTAATTCTAAAATTAGATGTATTTAAATGTGGATTTAATACCAAATATTTTAAGTAGAACATTTTTTGGAATATTGAAAAATCTCAATAAATTTAAATCGCTCGGAATCCAAGTGAAAATACCATATTTTCAACATTATGGCTACAACCTTACATTACAAAATCTATATTATTTTCTTATAATTATTTCATTACACGTTTTTGATATTTGAACACGCATGTTTAGACATTGACATCAAACTATATAAAGATAAAATTGGTAAGACATTTTTATGTATGTATTAATATGATGATATTGACGGAAAATATATGATAGCAAAAGCCTAAACAACAATGAGATTATGAGCTTGAACATGATTACGCCTGAACGATAATGAGATAGCTAAGTGTAAGGTTGAGAAATGAGTTCCAACCAATATGCTGTTGTTAAATAAGGATTCGGTAAAATTTAATTTTAATTTAATAGTTGCATGTATTTTTACTTGTTGAGTTATGTATAATTTTGTTATGTAAGTGAATTTTTATCTGAGAAAGAAATGACTATGATCGAGAATACGAAAGAAAAAAATATTTTGAGGTCGAATGAAAGAATTTAAATTCGTATGTTTCATATTTGTGAAGACATTTTCATGCTTTTATTTAAGTTAAAACTTTAAATAAATTATGTTGAATTTTATTATTAAATGAAATTTTATAAATTGTTTTAATTCTCCATTTATTTCAAGTTTCCTACAAAGTTATTTAATGATGAAAATTTTGATAAATTTTCAACGCATTTAAAGTTTCAATTATTATTTAAAAAAAATTTCAATATTCTAAAATTATTTAATGCACAAATTTTATTTTAAATTAATTTGAGAAATTTTTAAGGATTTTCAAATTAAAATTTCAAATTAGAAAAATTAAATTAAAAATTTTAAAATTGAGACGTTACATGGATACATCATTATAGAGAAAAGAGGCTTCAAAGCTTAATGCAGCCACTAGGCACAAGATATGCAAGATGGCTTGGGCATCAATCAAAGGACAAGAAAGATGTACAGATAAGGCATGATTTGAAGAAAATCTTACACTACAAGCATATTTTGGAGGCAAAATGATATGTTAATGAGAGGTACAATACCACCATGGCCCTTCACAATGTGCTACTCGGAGACAATCAAACAAGATATAAAAAGATTAATATGTGATGATGAGATCATTCTTCCTCTAGAGAGGAACTATTAAAGTGAGAGGAGAGACCTTGGTATGATTTTGGGAAGATTGATGGATAGGTAATGCTATTTTTGTGTCACCTATAGTGTGATATAAATTACTTAATGATTCATGTGAAAGGGAAGAAGACATAAGAAGGTTAAGATTATTTCAAAAGTGCACATTTTGGCCACTTTTTTTGTCATTTGGCTTCATTTAATGACATACTCTTCGAGGACAAGACACCAAAGAGCAACGAGAATTGAGACTACATAGTTTTCCTTAATGCCAAATAGTTTTATAACTCCAAACACTTTTTAGGACCTATGTTTTCTCCAATTGAAGGGATGTCATGTTGAGTTAAGTGCAACATGTTAACACTTCATTTGAGAAAGTCATTTGTCATCTCTCTCTTATGTCATTCTAATTCTTATCAATACGATAATGCATAACAAAAAATTATTTCCAAATTTGAAAAGGTTAGAAAGTTGGAGATCAAAGAACAATAATTCACTTATATAATCTAGTATACCTTTCAGATCACTAAAGTTGGATATGAGTAAGAAATTTACCCCATAATTGTTGCAGTCTTATTGCCAATTGAGTTATACATCTTTCTGCAGGGTTTGAAACTTCAAAACGTGAAGACTCCTGAATTGCAGATAAAAGGCTTTGCCTTAGTTTTGCAGAAGGAACAACATAACTGGCTCCATGAGTAGTGCTTAACTCAACAACCTAAAATAAGTTAAAAAACCAATATAATTAAATGGGCAATGCCTGCATCTAAAGTTACAACTAGCAAGATTAAGAGAAAAGGAGAAGCATAGTGTGTTAATTAATGCTAACTACATGGCATGAACAACAGGAACATTGTTCCTCAAAAAATAAAATAAAACAAGCCTATGCTGCCAGGACACGATACAATCACATTGTTCTGAGAAAATTATGGCCTCATCATTTATATAATAATACAAGTACACATGTTCAGTTTTTAATAAAAAAAATTCAAATAAGGAATAATTTAAAGTTATAACTATTAGTCTAATTTTCAGCAAGAATGTTCAGATATGCATATATGTTGCAGCTTAAATGGTTCCCCAATAATTTTCAAATGGCGTTCCATCCATTATTAAAAATTAACTGCACAACCCTTGAAATCATTACAATTATTGGCGCTGCAACAGGACAAAAAAAATGATAAAGAAACTTGCCTGTCTCAACCACGGTATTACGGAGTTGGTAAATCTTTGATCGTGGAGAAATAATGTCAAAATTCTAAGCATCTCACTGACTGTTTTAGATGACAAGCTCTCTAAAACAGGACCTGTCCTATCAAGAAGTTCAAACAGAATAAGTTCATCTTCAGAAGAAATAGCTTCCATATATGCCGAGTCTAGATCCCCCTGAAAAAGAAAGCTCTTCACTCGCTGCCAAACATTGTACTTGTTGTCAGAAACATTTCCTTTCGTGGTAGCACGAGATGATGCAGAAGATGAAGTATCTGCTTTTTGCAGTTGATGGCAGCCAATATTCTGTGATCCCCTTCCAGAGTACTTTTGAAAGTCAAAAGAAGAATTATTACAAAGCTTAGAATTTGTCAACATGTTTGTAGATTGTCTATCAGCATTTCTTATTCTGCTATGACCAACTACATTTTCATCCCATGTAGTTGGACTTTTAGACAACAATGATGATCGTGTGCTGCCAATATTTGCAGATGGTCTAGGCGTGCATGTGGATTGCCTAGGAGAAGATAGATTCTGGCTTAGTTTTGCATACTTTGTGGTTGATAAACCACCACATTTACTTCCGTGTAAAAGGTCTTGAGATAATATATCAACCACATTTTCTATATCTGATAATCTTGATTGCATTGTAGAGAAGCTATCCATTACATTTGAATTAAATACCTGAAAAAGTTCAACAAATAGAAAAGTTAGATACTTGCACAAATTTAGAATTTAACACAGGTTTATCTAAATTCAGAGCTACTATTAATAACACAAATATATACCATTTATTAAAAAAATGAGTTGGAACCTGACCAAGCCAATCATAATGTATGAAAGATCTTTGTTCTAGCATTAACATACAGAATAATATGATTGGATCTATTCAAACATCACAAGCAAGCAAGTTAGCCTGTTAATGCCGTATTTCAATTCATACATGGGGGTTCTCGCTTTCAAATTGAGAATAATTAAAATAACTAAGTTCCCATTGTGATATAATCTGTATAACATTTCACCATCCAAATTATTGAGATTGCTCCATTGAATGCTTTGGCCATGGATGCTAACACAAAACTCACAAGCAATTACTATAGTTAAAGGCCACTAGCATTATACAATTGAGTTTCAACAGCTTATTTACTTTAAATATAATAATGCACGACCACTAAAAAAGCTGTAACAACAAGGATGTAAAGAATCTTGAAAGGACACCTGTATGAGATCCATCAAATTGGATTGTTTGTTTTCAATCTCCAAAAGTTGTTTCCGAATGCCTAACATTTCTTTTCCAAAATGCGAGCAACATCCTTCTATTTGTGGATGGCTACACTCAGAAAGAGTAGAATCAAGACTACTACGGTCTTTCACCTTCGTTGAGTATGTATTTTCTTGGCTATTTATCTCTTCATCGACAAATTGTTTATTTCCAATCACTCCCTTTAGAAAATGAGACTTTGTCACACATTCTTGAGAAACTGTTACAGATCCAGCTTCAAAGCTATCATAAACAGCATTGGATGCAGAAGAACAATCTTGTTTGTCATAAGTTGCATAGTCCAAACTATTGTCATGGATGCTTGTAGCATCAACATTCTCTCTAACTGATGCCTTCATGATACAACTACCCTCAGATTCTTCGGTTAGAGAATCAACAAACGAAACAGTTTGAGTTTTTGGAAGTGTTATTTCAATGTTCCAATCACCTGATTGAGAATGATGCGACTTCTCTACAAAATTGTGACACGTTTTCCTGATGTTGATTGGAGTCCTTTCCTTCAAATGGCATACATCGACTTTTCTGGTAGAAATATTCTTCTTTCCTGATTCATAGGTGCTTGTCAAATCAATGAAGTCACCTCCATAAAAATTCTTAGAAAAAAAGTCCAAAACCAAAAAATCTTCAAACAAAGTAGCAACAGTCTTGATAAGTAGACAAATCGACAAGATAAATTAGCACTCCCAACTGTATGTGAAAGCCATTAAGTAGAGAAACTATATAGAACTGCTTACAAACAAACTTATAAATATAGAGCTACTAACATCCAATTTGAATCACTGGACGCTGAATGAAAATACTTCCCATCTTAAGTTATTTCAAAATTTGCAATATATCTTCCCACACTAAACATCTTTCCAGTGCTTAACTTAATTTTGAAACGATAAAGGATTACTAGCAACATAAAAGTTTCAGTAACTTATCATTTAATATAATATTTTGCGGAGGAAAGAGGACGCAATCATCAACCTTTGACAAGTATAAATATAGGCAAATGAAATAGTAAGAGTTTTTCTTGTCAAAATTAAGAAACGGTTGCGCCATTGATGTTTGTATTCTTCTGATATTAAGGAATCAAAAAGAAAAAGACAAATATGGTACGCTATAATTTGACAACGCACATGAATGCAAGCATGAAAAACTTCAGTGGTCTCCATGGACTTTTTATTATTTCGTTCATGTTTTACTTATATCAAAGTTTGTTTCCTTAGGTATTGTAAGCCAAATTGAAGGAACATTCTAAAATACCTACTTAAATATTTGAACTACCATTTTTTAGTTCCATTAAGTGAGATAAATCACCATGAGTTTCTTTATACATTCAAGCAAACAAAGTATGTGATTTTCTCGACTATTGCAGGTTAAATTTCTCCCGCCCATCATAAAATCAAATTTCATACAACTGATACATACAAATGAAATAAAAAATAGCCACTGTTGCTAGACCTTTGATTAAAGATTCAGATTCTGAAAGTTCTGGAGTGTCAGGTCCTTGAAGATTTCTCCAACATTGAAGAGCATGTAGTACGCTGTCCCTAACAGGTTTCACCTATCATAGATAAATCCCGTTTTTTTACAATTCATGAGAAAAATAATTTTCAGAATGTATGGACTAACCTTATCAAAACGACATGATTCAAGGCAAGTAATGCAGGAAGATTTAAAATATGTCAAGAATAAGTCATTTGTTGCCGCTATTTCACTCAAGGCAACAGAAGCTGCTTTGCGTGTAGTCCAATCAGTATTCTTTAGCGCCTCTTGAATGCCAGTAATAGCAACAGAGAGAGCATTTCGATTTGAAGCACCCCGAGCCTAACAAAAATGAATACAAACCATTGAAATTTTTAGCATAAATCTGCAAACAAAATATTTTAAAACGACTAAGAAAAGGAGATAGGGAAATACAAAACATACAAAGCACCAAAAAGGCCACATAATGGAAGATAACTTGTTTCATTTCCTTATTCTCTAACAGTAGACCTAAACATATGTTTGAATACCTGCTCAATTTAAATTTATCTTTTAGGGAGAATATTTTTGTTTTCAACCACTTGATCGGAACTTAGAACATAAGAATTGGTAATAGGCAATGGCAAAGTGATTATCGGAACAAAACATTAAACAAATACATGGAAAATATCAAAGAAAGCATAAGTAAATAACATATAACCACCAAAATTTTTATGACTTTAACCATATACTGAGAGAACTTTTTGTTGGTTTTACTTTTATTTTCAAAAGACGACAATAATGTATTGTAAGATGAATAGTTGATTCCAAAAGAAAGAAAAACTAATAATTGATCCTAAAATCTACCTCGGATGACTAGTTCAGGAACTAACCAATATAATACTCTTATTCAAGTCAATAATTGCTGGCTTGGCCATGAAATGTGGATTTTTAAGTAACTTAGTTGTCCGCATCAACATCTGCTGCAAAATTGAAGCAGGGGGATCTCTAGTGTTGTCAATAATGCTAGCCAAACACAGTGCCGAACCAGATTGCCCCTGCCTATTTTGTTCCCCCAACGCTTCAAATATAGGTTTCACTAGTGACACAAAAACCCCACTCTGATCCAGGTGATTGCTCAACTTTGATGACAAAACACCCACTGTTTCGACGCATGCATCCCTTACTACAGTATCCGCATCTTTAAGACGCTTAACAATGCTCCCGACAATCTTACCAAGATGCGGAATGAGAAGTCCTTCGTGGAATCTAGCCAAAGTTCCCATCAGTCTAATGCACTCCTTCCTAACGGCACTCTTTTGTTCAGAATCCATCTCTAATATACAGGACAGAAATGGAAGAATCATATCAGGCGATAAAAATTCTGCAGTTTTCTCGAGCTCATTGACCCCAATTTGGTAAGTGTCTCGATCCGCAAGCTTATTTAATGCAGTGACCACCTTGTGCTTTAACTCGTAGACTATCTGTTGCCCATTCACTTTAGCAGGTGCTCTCTCTTTTATTCGTGTATGCGTCTTCATCTTGATATGCACCCTAAGTTTAGTTCCAAATTCTTTAAAACACTTCCGCAGTTTACATTTTCTAACACTAAAAATTCACTCCTGGCACCATAAACAAAAGAAGAAGAAGAAAGATTAGCCCTGAAATTATACAAATTACTACAGAGCAACAATGGCAGCACAAAATATTCCGAAAATGGATAAAATGAAAACATTCCTAAACGATAAGTCTTCAGTAGCAAATAACTGGATCCATTTCAAAATAAATCTATTTAGATCGGATCCAAGAATTTAAAAATCAGGAAAACCACACATGTTAATGCAATAACAGAGAGTAAGCATAATAAAAAAAACCAAAAGTTATAAAATGAAAAGAGGATAACGGCAGCGGCAGCTCATGAACTCGAAAACTCTAAAATATGAGAACTCAACCACCAAACAGGAGAAACAAAAGATTGGGCTGTAATTTCACCTTCCATTTCATATTACGAAGCTTTCTCATCATCCAAACGCAGAGTAAATGAAGAAGAACGTAAACAAACAAATGATATAGCTTAAAAACAAGCAGAGTAAAGAAAATCTAGGCGAAAGGAGTTGAAGAGACATTCAAACTTCGAGTTAATTAAAACCGTACCAGAAAAAAGTGAGAAATTTTAAAAGGAAATTGGAATCCGCGACAGAGAGACAGAGAGAAGGACGGAGGTCGGCTTCGATTCAAATTATTTGCAGAAAGTATCTTCCCCCAAGAAACAGCGAGTGAGAATTCAATTTTCGCGCTTATATTCAGGCTTTTCAAATGAGGAGCCAGTTGAAGCGGGGGTCCCACTCGGCACTCATCACTGCACAGGGAGCAGGGACGTTACAGTTACTGGACTGAGCGCATACGAACAAAATTTCCTGAATATTTTTATATTTTTGAAATAAATATTTATTTATTTCAAAATAATATTAAAATAATAGTTTATAGGAATTAATGACAAGTAAATATTAAGTTAAGAGTACGAAATTAAAATATAAAATTAAAATGTAACTTTATCATTGAAAAAATAACTTCTTATAACATTATTGTATAAAATTCTTATTATATAATATTATGTACAATACTGCTAAAAAGACACAAGTACGTACAAAATTTGAACAATTATAGTTTACATTAATCTGTATAATTATAAATTTAATATATATCTTTTAATTTAATTGCTTATCAATTTCAAAATGTTAAAAGTACAATACATAAGATTAAAAATCTTGCACGAATTAATATGTAATTTTAAATATGACTTAATCGTCAACATTTTAAGTTTTTATATTTTTTAAGCATATCATCCTTTAGTTGATGATGTTTTATATTGGCATCAGTTCAATCTTTAATGTAAAAGAGTGTTTTTGCAATATCAGAGATAAGTCGTTCTATTTGTTAATCATATACTCATTTGCCTCCTATATAAATAAACTTCGATACTTCAATAGAGGCTCATAAAACACGAGCAATCATAGAAAGAGTGGAAAATATTGCATAATTTCATCTATGTCGACGCAAAGCATCTAATCATCTCGAGGTATCTTATGAAAAGTTTATAAATAAATATAAATGTCGTTTTGAATAGGGTAATTATAAAACAAAACCAAGTACTTTTGAATTGTCCGCGACTAATATCATACACTTTAAAGTTTGTCAATTTAAACATTGTACTTCGAAATTATTATCGATTTAAACGTTACATTAGTTTTTTGCGCACACAAAACCTGTTTGATTTGCGTGAAAATTAGCTAGTAAAATGAGAAGAGGGTACCGAGCTTTAGCAAGAACTTCTCATTGTCTTCCCGGGTGACTTTAACTAATCTCTCCATTAAATTCTTCCTCGGGGTTATTCAAATCCACCAAAAGAATGATTTTACCAACTGTAAAATGAAGAGGATGAGAAAATAATGCAAATCTAAGAAGAAGAAGAAGAAGAACCTGATAGAGAAGAAACCTAGTATTTCCATTAATAGCATTGTGATTTATTTGATTTAGTGGAATTTAAATAATTACATACTTTATTGGAGGTTATTATTATTTTGCAAATGATAGTATTTATCAAAAACCTAAAATGCTAAAGATGATTTATAACGTAGTTTAATCTTTTTTTAAATGATGCTCATTTATTATTATAATTAATATTTTATTTCAACAATTTATAATTTATCTTGATTATTATATTAATTTATTAGATTTTGGTGTGACCCGATTTTATTTAGGTTAGGCACGTTAGGTCCACGTTGAGAATTTCATTATAATTTTGTTTTATCTCTAAATTTATAAAACTTATGATATTGCATTTAAATATTCATAATAGATTTGTTAATTCGACAGTAGTTTTTTCGCAAAAGAATTTTTCTACTTAAATTTGATATTTCATATTGTATTTTATTTTTGACATAATTAATTAGTACTATGTTATAAAGTAAGACTTTGAGACAATAAATTTAACATTACAACAATAGAAATCACGTTCACCGTTTTAAATCATTATAAAAACTCTTTAAGTAAAGTGTATTGATTTAATAATTAATAATGATTTGACTAAACCATGGTTGAGTTTTTTTACTTTGACCAGCTTATGTTAAATCATGGTTCGGTTATTATTATTTGAATTAAACAGATATTAGATATTTTAGCTTTGAAAAATAGTTTTTCAAATTTCAAAATAACAAACATTGTCGATTGAGTGGAGTCTTTTAAAGTGATTTTTGCCTATTATTGATTTTCTCCAATAATTTATTTTAGTTATCTTAGATTGAGTTATGATTTTGGCTATTATCAGTTTATTTCCAAACAGAAAATCATTATCACGGTTTAAAAGACTGTGACGATTTGATTAAAGAACATATTTGGTAATCAATACAGTAATTTAGTTATCTTCATAATTTATATTGTTTCTTATGCTCACAATTGTCATCCTTCTATTTACTCTTTTTGGTAGTTTAATTTATTTTTTTCCAAAATACATTAGAATAAGATTGCTAAAAATAAAATTATATTTACTTTCTTATTTTAATTTTTAAATATAGTTACTAAAATGTTAAATAATAATGTGTAATTAATCTAACAAATTATATATACAATATTTTTAAAAATAAAATTAATATAATATTCTAAATATAATGATCGATATAATTAATATAATAAATTATAAACATAATATTACCAAAAGTAAAACCAATAGGATATCATGTCAAGTAATGTTTGTATCAAAAAATGAAAAATAAAATAAAATAATTATAAAATCTAATCTTCAATATTCTTCTTAACCTAGTATTATCCTATCTAGTGCCCAAAAAAAAAAAGAAAAACTTTACAATTCATCATGAGATTCATCTTCATCTTCCAAATCAGAAGAACTTCCTCCATTGCTGTGATAAGTTTTCTTGATGATGGGATTGCATACTGCTTCAACCTCCTTCAACCTTTCATCAAAATCCTCTCTCTCTGCATCTTGATTTCGATCAACCCATTCGAGAGCTTCTTTAATTGCACTCTCCATGATTTCCTTATCTTCTTCTTCAATCTTATCACCAAGCTTGTCTTTATCTCCAATGCTGCTTCTCATGTTGTAGATGTAAGCCTCAAGTTTGTTCCGAGAATCGATCCGTTCTCTCGCTCTCTTATCGTCCTCCGCGAATTCTTCGGCCTCCTTCACCATCCTCTCGATCTCTTCTTTGCTTAGTCGCCCTTTATCGTTCGTGATCGTGAGCGTTTGTGATTTCTTCGCGGCCTTATCCTCGGCTTTCACTTGCAAAATCCCATTTTTATCAACCTCGAAGGTTACGACAATCTGAGGCACACCCCTGCAAGATCAAAGTATATCAGTGAATTCTGAGAAAACGACGATATTTTGAAAGAGTTTATCCACGTTCGGATAGTTTTTCTTACCGGGGAGCGGGTGGAATGCCTGAGAGATCGAATCTTCCGAGCTCGCGACAATCCTTTGTCAAGCTCCTTTCACCTTCGTAGACCTGAAAATTCAATCGAATCAAAGACATATCGCATCAAAATTGTGAAAATTTCCAATCATATGCAATCGATCATCGTGAAGATCTCTATCGCAATTTTTACCCGGATAGAAACAGCGGTTTGCTGATCTTGATAGGTGGTGAAAACCTGTGATTTCTTGGTTGGGATGTTAGTGTTTCTCGGAATCAATTTCGTCATTACTCCACCAACTGTTTCTATACCCAAACTCAAAGAAGCAACATCTAGCAAAACAACCCCTACAAAATATGATGAAATAATAATCAAAATCAGTATTTTATACACCTAAACTCTATGAATAGATGAATGTGTTTGAAGAGTTTTACCATTTGTTTTAGTCCCGCCGGAGCCGCTGAGGATTCCTCCTTGAATGGAAGCACCAAAAGCGACGGCTTCGTCCGGGTTGACACCCTTGTTAGGCTCTTTCCCGTCGAAAAAATCCTTCAAAAGTTGCTGAATTTTCGGGATTCTAGTGCTTCCTCCGACGAGCACAATTTCGTCGATTTCGCTTTTCTTCAGCCCTGCATCTTCCAACGCCTTCTTCACCGGTTGCATCGTCTTCTTGAACAAATCCATGTTCAAATCCTCAAATCTTGCTCTTGTCAAAGGCTCTGAGAAATCAACTCCCTCAAAGAGAGCTTCGATTTCAACTCTTACTTGGTGCTGGCTACTCAACGCCCTTTTCGCTCTCTCGCATTCTCGATGAAGCTTTCCCAGAGCTTTGTTATCGTTGCTTATGTCTTTGTTGTACTTTTTCTTGATCATTTTGATGAAATAATCCATTACTTTGTGATCAAAATCTTCTCCTCCCAAGTGGGTATCGCCATTGGTTGCAAGAACTTCAAAAACACCACCATCAATAGACAAAATGCTAACATCAAATGTACCTCCTCCTAGGTCATAAACCAGAATGTTCTTCTCTCCACTCTGATCATCCAGACCATAGGCGAGAGCTGCAGCTGTAGGTTCGTTTATTATACGCTCTACCTTGAGCCCGGCAATGGCGCCTGCATCCTTAGTTGCCTGCCTCTGAGCATCGTTGAAATAAGCTACAAAAACGTACAAGCAGAAAGATTGATCATTACGATGATACAAACTTTCTAACTAATGTCAATCCTTCCAAATCGATCATTTATTTGAATGGTCAAAACCAAGAGCATGGTGGTTTATAATTCTTGCTAAGGTAACATTAGAATGAGATTTTTTTTTTTTTGTGTCGAGAGTCTAGCCAGCCTACCTGTTTCCGTCTCGGCCCGGCTATGGTTAGTGACAGAGAGAGAGGTAATACCTGGAACTGTGACAACCGCTTCTGTGACTTTCTTGCCCAAGTAAGCCTCCGCTGTCTCTTTCATCTTAAGCAAAACCATGGAACTGATTTCTTCCGGGCTAAATAACTTGGTTTCACCCTTAACTTTAACCTCAACGTAAGGCTTCTCATCCTTGTTCACGATCTTATAAGGAAGAAACTTCATATCTCTCTGAACAACTGGATCGTCGAACCTAAATAATTCAAAACAAACAAAATCAAATCCCTTTTCAATTATAAAAATAGGGAAAAAAAAGGAGAATCCCCAAAACACAATAATATTCTAAAATCACGAGTTCACTGTCCTATCACAAAATTGAAAAAAAAAAGGATTCGGAAGCAACTTTTTTTGAAATCGAAGCGACAAGTTATTGCTTACTTTCTTCCAATCAATCGCTTAACATCAAAGATTGTACGTTCTGGATTGAGTGCCCTTTGGTTCCTCGCAGCCTCTCCAATCAGACGCTCGTTATCAGTAAAGGCCACCCATGAAGGTGTGATTCTACTTCCTTGATCGTTGGCTATGATCTCCACGCGATCGTTCTTGTAGATTCCCACACAGGAATAAGTTGTTCCAAGATCGATTCCGATCACTGTTTCCGACTTAGTAGATCCATCAATGGCAACGGCTGTTCCCAACAAAAGCACTGAAACAAGCGAGGAAAACAAAGTCACAAACTCAAAGTAAAATCTAAAGGAGTCGTCACATCATGATCAAGAGTTAATTCATATCCCTTTCTGCACTAAAATATCAGAAGAAAGAGTCGAACAAGAACAGCCTTAAATTATATCGAAGCTTGAAATTCAACCATCCGCAACATCGAAGCGCGATAATAGTTTCACCAATACATGAAAGACCTAACGGACATTACCTGAAGCAAAGACTAGAATGAACGCCGCCACTCTATTCTTTTCGCACATTGAAACTCTCAACTTCTTTGCCTCCATGACTTCTCTCTCTCTCTCGCTCCTGAAAGCTCTGGAAGATCGAGAGAATAAATTTCAGGAAGATGGAAGGAAGAAGAGGGAGCTCCATAATTTATAGGTTCCGTCCTCGTGATTTAAATTCCAGCTTTTGTAATCCAGCCAATTAAATTTGTCCACGTCAACTAACTATCATTCCTAATGAATTTAAATTCTTAGTAATCCTAACTTATTTGTTTTTTAAAATATAAATTGATTGCAAAAATTAATGTTTTAATTAACACTCAAGGAAACCCTTCAGACATAGTTGAAGTAACTATTTATAATATCTCTGTAAAAGCTTTTAAGAATATAAAACGCAGATAAAGTTTTATCTCCAAGAATGATATGTTTTTAAAATATAAAATTAATAAAAATAAATATTAAAATATTAGATCATATGCTTATACGAGATCAAGGACAAACAATCTCAATTAATTTTACATATATTTAACTGCAAAGATCTTACGTTGTAGCACAGAACATTACAACCAATCTAAAAACTTCAAGAATTATTCTTTTACCAAGTTTCAATTTTAATAACAAGTGAACATGATTTTATACACGTGGAAAAAATTATTGTTCTCGTAAAAATATTAGTACAATGGTGAGAACTAGAGACATATAATATAATTAATTAATTATAAAATTATACGTTAAAGGTACAACATTTTGCTTAATGTTTTAAGTATACGGTAAAACACCTTATTTAAGCCTATTTTACGTATTAATTTTGATATTAGTCTATCCCTAAGGGAAAGTAAATTTGTAATTTTAGGTCGCTATAATTTATACCCTTATTTGATATTTATCTACGTGTAAAACACATTGTTATAAAGTTAACTTAGTGAAAGTATTTACTTAACTCCTCGATCACGATAGTACGTTAATTTGGTATAATTTATCGTATCTACAAACTTACACGTACGAGTTATGGTCATTTTCTCGTAAGTATCTTCTTGAATTTCCATTTTAGACTTCCACCATTTAGAGTGGAAAAGAGTTCAGTCAAGAAGAAGTGGCTTTTTAAGGTGTTTTATTGTGTATATAAAACATTGAGAAAAAAGGTTGTAGCTTTAATTCTCCCTCCTGTGTTATCTCTTTCTTCCAACTTAATTTTGAAAACAAGAGTATCTCGCTCACATTCCTTTTCTACGTAATCTTTCCAACAAACTATTTTATCTTCTAGAATATTATGTTTTGTAATAAGGAAATATGTTTTATATATATACACATCCTTAAATTCTTCAGAAATCTAACACTTATCTACAACTCAAGGTAATTTTAATTTACTTAATACTGTTTCAAATATTTAACCAACTGTAACTTCCACTTTTTACTGGGCATGAGCATTTGACTGAAATTACTGCGTGTCCCGTAACGACGAGTTACGAAAATTCAAATAAATTATAAAACAATTTAACCTCGAAAAAAGTAAATATTTATTCAAAAAAAATTTGATTTGTTAAAATTGAAAAATTTTACATGAATATTTGCTTCAAATTGATTGCTAAAGTTTGATTCTTTAAATTTCTCAACAAACTTTATCTTTGTTTCGTCAACGTCGTCATCCACAATGTTTTGATGGTAAAAAAAATCTTCTTTTTGTCTAATCCATTATATATTTTACGTTTATATCCAATATCTACAAGTCCCAATAACATATAATAATAAAACAAACATAAAACGTGTCTTGTCACTTGGGTTTCTTGATTCATCTTAATTCGTGTGGGTGAGGCGAGAAGAGTATGGTATGTCCATTGAAGTGTGGTAGGTTCGACTTGAATTGATGGGAGTTTAGGAAAGTGGTAAATCGCCATGGTTTGTGGGTTGAAACTCACCATTAAATCTGATTTGAGCGAGTGCTCTGGGTTTTTCCTTCTGGTTCGGCCTTGACGGAGCTTGCTGGTGTGTGGCTTTTGGTTGTGAAGTTTTTGATGTGATCTGGCGCAAGAGGTGCAGAAATTAGGCGCGAGGGAGAAAGGAATTCAGGGAACTTTCTCAGCTTCTCTCCTTTTGGAGCGTAATAGAGGAAGGTTGAAATTCGTTTCTTTGAAAGGAGCATTTTCCCAAATCCTGGTGTGGTTGATTATGCTTAATTGAAATTTTTAAAATTTAAGTATTCCAAATAGGGTTTTCACTAGCATAATTTGGGGGCAATCTAAAATTTATTGCTAAGGTTTCTATATGTTACAAGAAGAAAATATACTAATGAGTGCATGAATTAGACCGTCTTATCGAATTGCAGAAAAGTCCTTCTTTGATCTTACAGACCAAAAGAATAAATCACCATCCTTTAGTGTCGACTTAATTGATTTAGTTTCATAAAGATGATATATATCGAGAATCGAGCCATACACATCTAAAACAGGATCATCTACTAGAAATGAATTGCAGGATTATGAGGATACTAGTCTAAATGTTATTTATGCCTCTCAGATCAAGGATTGGAGAAAAAATTAAATGAGTAATTACATGAAATATACAATGGTATTTGTTATGCATATTTTGATTTTTGTTGGTTATGTCTTTGATTGTGTATTGCTATGAAATTATAGTTATTTCTTTTTTATTAAATATAATAAAATTACCTGAGAAAATAAAATATTTTCATCCAACTTCAGGCTGTAGGTTATTTTGATGGGTATCAGTAAACTGGAAGTGAACTTTAGGAGATTGCTCAGAGCTGCCCCTCAACAACAAAATCAAGCGAAGCTTATGCATGTATGTTTTTCCTCCATTAAATCAAGGTTCCCTTGTTTTCTCTTATGCAATTTTTTATTTTCTATTTTAAATTTAAGTAATTGCTGCCTAGCAGTATGTTCAAACATTACGGGAACAATTAGAGCAGCTTTCCGAAGAGAAAACACCAGATGGATTACCAAGGTTAGGATGATTTTGATATGCATTTCTCTGTCATTTTCCAATAATTTTCTGATTATATTCGCGACACCTTCTACTTGCTTTTATTTATGCGAGAGTTATGATTCTATTGGTATATTTGACTTCATGAGATGACTTAAAATGTCAATAACGTTGTTCTCATTGTTTTGGATCTCACATATCCAATTGACAACTGCACTTCGTGATAATAAGCCTCGGTAATGAACTAATTATTAAAAGTTGAAGATGTATGTTTATGCAACATTTTATGTATATGGTGAAAGTGGAATAATTGTTTCGATGCAAAATAAAAAATCAAAAAGAAATATTGAGGATAAACTTTTGGGAGTAAAGAAATTAAATGTCACAGTTTTTTTTATTTCCTGGTAATATTCATCCCAACCTTTTAAAAGAGTTCAGATTGAAAATCTCTTAGAAATTTTTATTAAGATAAGTATATCTTTAAGATGATAAAACGAATATAAAGTATGTCTCTGAGAAGATAAAACGAATAAAATTCAATATTAAAATATTAGATAAGATAAAACAAATAAGGTATTAAAATATTAGGTCATGGCTTATGAGCTTAGGCCAGAACTATCATGATTCTTTTTTTTCTTGGATAATAATATAATCTTTGGCTATCCAATTATTTACCTACCATATTTTTTGGTATTGCCATTATTTGCTTCATTTTTCCATTTCTTTTCTTCATTCCTCACCATTTCTTGAGAGGTTGATTGGAGCTCGTATTTCTTTTGAGAGATTTTTTGAAAAAATAAATTAGAGAGCAAAGTGCGCAGAAGAATTGTTTTCATTGATGGAAATGGTTGTTGTCTCTTGTTTGTGAGAACCTTGAATGGAGAAGTAACTAAGGGACATTGACGTACTAGGTATATTTGATTCACTTGTAGGTGTTGGGGGACCTTCTAAATTATCCTTAGATGAGCTTAAGTTGGATGCTAATAATTTTTGTAGTTGATAAAGATGCCCAGAGTGCAAGAAATAATATTAGTTGATTCAATATTCTTTTGTTTCAGTTGTTATTGGATTTTCTTATTATCTCCTTTAGCTAACAAATGACATTCAGAAAGCATTTCACTATTGCTTATAATTCAAATAGATAAACATGTGTTTTTATATTTGAAAAATATTGTTTTGATTATATATGTTCCTTTCATGTCTTTGTCCTTTTGTTGTGTGTTTGTGTCCATAATCTTGCTTCTTAAATTTGAAGTTTGAAGATGTTTTTTTTTTTCTTTCTAATTTCACGTTCTTGAATGTTTAAATTTTGAGAACTTTTACTTGTGAATTAGTTGAAAAATTGAATTTTCTTCATGCAGAATCTCAAAGGGTTTGTTGGGGGATTACATGGAGAAGATTGAAGCTATTGCTTCCAAATTAGCTGTTCCTTCGGTTTGTTTTTTTAATTATATTTTCTTTTATCTGTGGGTTAGGAAGCACCGATATTTAACAAGTCAAGACACGAAAAAGACATTGGCAAGACATTTCTGTTAAAAAACTTTGGTCTTGAACACAATATGCGTGTAGCATTTTCTCCTCCATCTAAATTTGACTTGCCATGTTTCATCTTGTGTCCTTGTTGATGTCTTCAACACAAAAACACACATGGGTTAGTAAAAACATAAAGATTCTTTTCTGTCATGTTTCTTCCATTTTATTCTTCAAATGCATGACATTTTCTTTACTTGTTCTAGTCAAGTATAGGAACTTATTGTCTCAGACTGATTTGCTTGAATCTATCAGTTTGATCACGGAAACATTTAAACAACTAAATTTTTATGATACATGATAACTGAAATAATAAAAAAAAAAAGGAAAAAAAAACTCCTAATGCTAGAAGATAGAAATGAAACATGAGTTAACTCATTAAAGTATTGATGGAATTTGTATTAATGTTTGTATGTGTAAAATAAGTGGTATTTTCTTTTGTGAACTCCAGTCTGACGTGGAAGAATACCCAGAACCCTCTTCTAGTATTCCAGCTGAAGAAAGTTCTTTTAGAGCAGAACCAGAAAGTCCCATTCTTGCATCACCGGGGTTAAGGAGGAGATCTGTGTAAGTGAACATGGCATGGCGTTGTTTTAAAATGCTTGTTTATTTTGCTTTGATTGTTTGGAGTGAGAAAACTTTTGAGTTCTTTGCAGGCCTCCCGCAGCTATTGATGATAGATATAATGACAATATTGATAGTAATTCATCTGAACCAGTGAAACTAGATGCTGCTGCGCAAGCTCACATTGACAAGCACAGGTAAACAGTTACTACCACTGAAGTTGACTTGAAAAATCTACTGTAATTTGAGTAAAAGTAAAAAGCAGCATATTTTTTAATTAAAATAGAACTGTTAAAAGAGGTGAATTTTCCCATCATCCTCTTTATTTTGTTCCTCTTCAAACGGCTCTTACTCCGCAACAATCATATTCCCAATGGTTCCAGTTGTCCTGCTTCTTTCTTTGTAAAATTATGTTAAATTTTGAATCCTTCAATTGATTGATACTTATATTTAATGTCATTTTATTGCATAATTATGTTCATTATATATTTTCCTCTTCTTGCCATCGTGCAAGCACCTCATACTTTGCAACTACGACATTCATAATGCTTATGTGTGCTTTTATTTAATGCTTAGGTGTGCTTTCATAATGCTTACGCGTGCTTTTATTGCCCTAGAGCCTGAGCATGCTTGCCTGCCAGTATAAAAGCCCATTCTATAATCACTGGGAGAAACGTTTTTACACTCAAAAAATCCGACTGCTGTAAAGTGGAAAAATTTGTAAAACTTTGTGTTAGGATCGAATGGATCTTAAGTCAGCTGATGATTATCTATTATGCTAGAGATAATGGGGACATTATCCATATTAAATGATAATGCTGTGGCTTGAAAACTTTGATATATGTTCGGATTTCAGTCGATTTGCATAAAATTTCCCAAGATCGTTTCATGCATTATGGTCATTGTTCTCTTTCTTTATGTTGTAGAAAACTTCAAGAAGATTTGACTGATGAAATGGTTGAGTTGGCTCAGCAGCTTAAAGAAAGTAGTCTCATGATGAGCAAGTCTTTGCAGAACACTGAAAAAGTAAGGCTGTTTTAAATCTTTTATACTTCCTGCATTATTTCGATGCATATAGTTGGAGATATCTGATTCAATGATCTCAATTTGATATTTTTTCCTAAAAAAGCCACGAATTTAAAGAATCCATTATGCTTTTTATATGAAATGAAATATATTAAGAAAAAAATATATGAAAAGAAATAAGTGAAAAAGATCCTTCCTCATAAGGCTCTCATGGAGTTAGTAAAGTGCAACTTAAACCATAATGATTGAGGTCATTATTAGATTAAATTTGAAATTATTTTTTTATCACTCTAACAATAATTTTTTAATTATCAGCAATTTGAACTTTACTTTCAATTTATCAATAAAATTCAATGTGTATATCGCGTTTTTCACGTAATTAGCTGTCTTATCCCGATTTCTAACCCCTCCAAATTCTAATAACAGCAAAGTGGGAAAATATGGACAGAGGACAATAAGATCCCCAAAAAGTGTTTATGAATAACTTTCTCCTAGCATCCGCAACCTGAGTCATGGTTTTGGAAAATAACTGTATTTCTACAGTCCCAAAACATAAAAAGGATAGGTTACAACTATATCAGATTAGATCCCATTTCCAAGTTTATTGAGACAACTTCATGGAGTGAGGTAGTATTTCTTACACTTCAAGCCAATTCTATGCAACGCTGGTTAAAAAATAAAAACAGGCCGTGGCAGTAAAGTAAGTGATTGGATTTCATTGTTCACAACAATCAGGGTTGATAGACCAACCTCTTTAGCATTTTATCGATTGTAGAATGGCTTTATGGTGCGACTGTCCATGTGCTAGAGGCCAAATGAAATAATACTATTTCTAGTTTTTTCATGTTGTTCTATACACACCACAGCCTCCTGCCCCATTTAAGAGAATATAGTTAATGTGTGCTTTTAACATGTTATGATTGGCACAAGAGGAGAGAATCCTTGATGCTTGCTGGAGTTTACACGCAAAAGTTGTATTGAGTATGCGAGGTTTATTTTTTAATTTTACACATTAAGTTTTACGTATTAACGTAATGTTTAAATTGATGTAAGAAATGTTTAATTTTAATTATTTAGAATATGTTTTAATTATTATAATATTTAATAAACATTGCGTCATGATGTAAAAGTTAGAGTGAAAAAGTAGAAAATAAATATAACAATATTCAATGATAAGTTTCTAAGATTTTATTCGTTGCATTACTTTATTGTTACAATTACTTTTTGAATGGCATTTCATTTGACATGCAATGAATGCAGATACTGGATTCAACGGAAAAATCTATTGAGCATAGCTTAGCGAGCACCGGTCGAGCAAATAAACGGGCCATTGATGTGTATTCCAAGACCTCTAAAACCACATGCTTCACATGGTTAGTGTTTTTCGCAATGACCTGTGTTTTTATAATGGTCGTGCTTTTAATTCGTGTGACCTAAGGCAAGTGAATGACTATCAGTTCATTCTGCAAAGCATCAATTTTGTTTGATTTCTTTTGATGAAATTAAATGATACATATCGGATATGAATTCCTTGGGTGTTTTTATTTCGCGGATTTTATGATATGCGATTAGGGTATTTTGCCATTTTTCATTTTACCTCGAGCAATTTAATTCTTCCTACTAAATGAAATAAGAGTTAAGAGTTTATAACGGTTGTCTCTGTCCTAAGCAAGGGTGAAAATTCAATAGAAGCACACTTGTTGTGGTGGGCAGGACAAGGCTGGATTCGCGGTTTGAGCCGGAACTGGCAAATAATTGGTCATTGGGTCTGTTTCCCACCGCAATAAGAACCGTAACTGGTTCTTGATGATGTAGAACAATTGTGGACCGCCATTTAGTTTATGGTTTTAGATGAAAAATACTATCAGAGCAGATTAAAGCTAACTCAGAATTTGGTCCAAACTGACTAAACTCAACAAAACAAGTCCAAAATTATCCCTTTTTTTGGTATTCGTTTTGAAATTGAACCCTGTTCTGTTTCATGAAAATGGTTAGATTATGGTTCGGTTTGGTTCGGTGCGAGCTCAAAATCTGACTGAAGGTGGGAAGATAGGGGCTTTGAATACCTTACATTTATCCTATGAAAATCTTTTTTACATCAAGCGAAAGGCCAATTGCGTAGTTAAAATTACACCATCTCTTTATAAGTCACCGTTACTCTAACGTCACAAACGTTTTATGGATCTTTAGTGGCAGCCCAGCCAAAATTCTTCATCCCTGCATCTCTCACACTCAACAGTGGGCGGGTGCTCCGTCGTTTGAGACTGAGTACGGGTGACAATGCTCTGCTTCGTAAGTCACGATGAGCAGGGTTGGATCGTCTGTTGCGCGCTCCACATGTTTCTTAGCAGGACAGCCTCTGACGCTACTACACTTGTAATACCCCCTGTACAACCGTTGAATTTCAAATCATGAGTGATAATACAAATAAGTCTCGCCATTTTTATTATAGAAATTACTTTTTTGTTAAATTATTTTTTTGCGAAACAATTTTTAGATAAAAAAAACATCTCGGGAGAATAGTTTTGACGACGTTGGCAATTCTTAACGTTGAGTTTTCTAACAAAATTACTAAAATTTTCAAAACTATTTTATCCGACGTCGTTTCTATTTTGAAATCTTCGATTAAAAGGTAACTTCTTTGCCAGCTTAATTCTCCTAAATCTAGCATTTTATTTACTCTCAGCTCCAAGTAACTTTATTCTGATTTATATTAGTTTTTTAATTAATTTTTATAAAATGTGTTATATTTCTAATTTGAGAATTTAAAATACATTCCTTCGATATGGCGACCCTTTTATCGGCTTTTGACCGTATTTTCTCCACGAGTACTCATCCGGCGGTATATCGGCCGTTCTAGAGCTAATTGCCGGCACCCTTATGCTCCTTTTCACCTTTGATTTTCTAAAATCATAGAAATCTAAATAAGATTTCAACTCGAAACCGATAATCCCGTTCTTAAGAATTTTTTTCTGGTTTCAATTCGTAAACGGACTGGACCTATACCTTCTTTTAGAGCAATGCCACCTGCCTGAAGAAGAAATATTACAGGCAACGTGACCGGAGACGGCGTGATCCTGGCACCGCTTCCGGTTGTCTGAGGACAGAGGCGGATTTCCCGTGGATTGTGCCGGAGCCTGCGGTAAAACGAGACAAGCTTCTCGTTTCCCACCAGACACATCGCTGTCGATCGGAGGCGAAATAGAGGAAAAATCTGCTCGAAACTCTTTCTTAGGCTGGGCAGTCTGATGAGCGAAGTCGGGAGAGAGATGGTGTTGAGCCGTTGGTCCGCGGCGGAAGCGGGCGTGGCCTGTTCGGTTGATTATGGAAATGACTTGCTTGAATTTACAGACGGTGAAGTCGGTGATTTCGGAGCAATTCAGGTGGCTGAGATCGAGGTGGCTTTGATTTATCTGGTGCGATAAGATACAGATTAGCTCTTCCATGCTCTTCAATCCAGCGGCCGCTGCTTCTTGCACAACCGTCTGATCCTCCATCACTCGGAAAACCGCCAGATCAACGGCCATTGTTGAATAAATCTCGAGAGGGAGAGAGAGAGATGGGGTTTGGGTATGACAGAGAATGGAAGAAAGGGGAAGGGTTGAAATATGGAAAGGAGAGAGTAGCAAAAGTCAAAAGCTTTTAGTCAACGAGAAAGTGAGCATTTCCAATTGAAATAAAATCCAAAATTGAGAATATAATTTTTTTTTTAAATTTTCCAATCATACTTAATTTGTGATTATGTCAAACTATGGATGTTCAATTACACGCAATAATACCGCGCGTGTGTGTATATATATAATTTGTAGTGAATCTCGATAATTAAAATAACACATTGATAATATCGTAATGTTTAGTACAAAATTAAATGTGTTTGTTTGAATTAAAAAAACAATGCTAAATCATGAACATATTACAAGGTTTGAATGAATGTGGTAGTTGACCTAATAGAAACCAAAGCAACTTGGAAAAGTACGAACCTAAAACCGGTGGGAGTGGAGAAATTCGAGAGGAAAAGGTTTCTACCAAGTTGACTCTTCTTAAAGGTCAACGATTCAATATTCTAACCATTCCTTCTTAATCAAAATTCATTCTTTTTTATCTAATAACAATAGTCACTAGTAGTTTTTTTATAACTCTTTCATTGATTTTAAAAAGCTTTAAGGAAAATTTTTTTCCCAACATACGGGGATGACATCAAATCATGTAAGATTAAACGATTTGCAGAAGAAAATATGAAAATCGAATAGAAGATCAATACAATGAAAATAATAAAAGAAAGAAAAAGACGAGATTGACATTGAGGACACATGTACGTAACATACTCAAATTCCGTAATAAAGACCTACAAACCTCTAATATTGGATTTGAACGTGTATATTTTAATTTAGTGATATTCTGGTCTGGCTCGGTATGAAATAAACTTATAATTTTATGATCATATTTATCTTTTTAAAATTTAATTTTGAAAAAAAAATAATTATCATAGTATACTTTACAATTTGATGTTGTATTTTTTTTTTATGATTTAATTTTTGTAACGAAAAATTATTTTAGTAAAATTTATCAAAATATTAATATTTAACTGCGTATAAAAAGAAAAGGACGAGTAATATGTAATTTCTTTTAATAAATTATGTAATTATAAATTTAGACAACCGTCAATGAGAGATTAATCATTTTTATTTCAAACCCAATTGAATTATTCTTAACCGTTCATAATAACACGTCAGAATAAGATCTCATTACTTCACATTCATCAATGAATATTTATAAATTTAAATTTTTTTACGAAATTCTATTAATTTGACTCTCATCAATGAAAAGTTAAAAATTTTAAACTCTAATGAAATACCAGCATGACAATTTACATGTATGTCACACGATGACATGCACGGACATTGCACGCTGCGCACTAGTTACGAAAATTTAAGGGTTGGGGTTGTCCTATTCGGAAGTAGGATAAACTCTCTTATTCTCAATCTGTATTTACAAGGTCCAGCAGCCAAACAGCCGGTTGTCGATTACCAGACCCTCACAGTAGTCAATAGTTATGGTAATTGAATCATAGCCCAAGCGGCAACCAAAACCTTCTCCTCCTACCCGATCTCACTGGACTAGAGAAGGATAGAGAGATCGAGGAAGAAATTCTGGTTCAATTTCCCATTTTCTCATTCAATCCATCAAAAATGGCTCCAAAATCTGAATCTCACGCCCAATCCGCTTCATCTTCTTCATCGGTGGATCTCCAGACATCTTCCATTGATCCGGTCTTCCACGTTGTCCGCTTTCTCCCCTACAGCTTTCTCCGGCCGCCGCGCCTCCGCCTCAAGCTGCCTACACTAACCCTCCCCTCTCCGATGACCGTCTACGCGTTGGTTCTCCTCACCTACTTCATGGTGGTCTCGGGGATTGTCTACGACGTGATTGTTGAGCCTCCAGGGATCGGATCCACTCAGGATCCTTCCACCGGTGCAGTCCGGCCTGTAGTCTTCATGCCTGGCCGAGTTAATGGCCAGTATATCATTGAGGGACTTTCTTCTGGGTTTATGTTCGTGCTCGGTGGATTTGGAATCGTTCTCATGGATCTGGCATTGGATCGCAACCGCGCTAAGAGTGTTAAGGTTTCCTACGCCACAGCTGGAATATCCTCAGTCGTTATCGCTTATATCATGAGTATGCTCTTTATTCGCATTAAGATTCCTGCTTATCTTAGATAGATAGTTGCTTGATCTTTGAAAAGTTCTCAAACTGGCTCTGTGGTTGGATTTCTTTTTTAAGAGTTGAAACGCAATATAGAACGATACTATTTTGCGCATTACAGATAGTTTATTCGAGGATTACAGATTGATAATTTTAGATGAAAATGCTTCTGTGTTTTCACTTTTCAAGTATGAACATTATACATCCACTCTATCATTTTCTCTGCTATATTATCGAGTTGATAGTTCATGATGTAGCTTCGGACTAAATGTTCTAGATTTCTTGTTATAGTATTCAATTTATTGGTATTGGCGAAGTCTGACTCACTTAAGTCACGCTCAATCCTGTGTATCAATATGCTTTACTGTCCAAATATATTGGCTTAGTGATGGAGATAATCTTTGGGCAACTGTAGTGGATTATCTTCTAAAACATTGCTTCTTTGTGGACTATTTAACACTATTGTACCGCATAACTAGCATAAAAATTGAGTAAACCTAGCGTGCTATTTCTATTTTATGGGTGATTTGTTTCCTTTGGCAGAGTTATGAAAAATGAGCTTCGAGAGAGAGATGGTTGAAAGAATAGTGCCTAAGTTTCTAAAGTCAAATGTTAAATGAAAGGAATAGAATTGTAAGATAAAGACCTTGAAGGATTTTGAGGCATTCCGCTTAGAAGATACTTCTTGCATAACTTTGATATCTACAATAATCTCCACCTCAAATATAATGAGATTAATGTAACATCAAATTACGTTCCCGTGACTCCTATTTTGCTTTACAAAATACAAGAATAGAGAGAACAACTAGTATTTGGCATTCTTTTTACATAGTTGGAGCATTCAATTTGTATAAGTATTAGTTTACATGAGCGCAAGGTTTTTAAATAATACAAGATACGTTAGATTTCTAGACCAATTTAGATGGTACAATGATGGTGAGCTATGGAATTCTTAACTCTAGTAAGATATTTTGGCATTTAGAGGGTATATGATGTAGAGAAGAATTGATTTCAGAGAAGAATAGAATTATTGGAAAAAACATCCTTTGAAGTTAGAGAGTAGATAAAGGCTACAAGAGAAGTAAGGATCCTAACTAACTGGCCAAATAGCACTGTACAATTGGTTAGAAGTGAAAAATAATTCCAAAGGAATGAGAGAAAATATACTATTGCGTGCATGGGAGATAACTGGGAGCATTTCTCAACAACCCTCCGCAAGCATAAGGGGGCTCAACGCAGAGCTTATGTTTCAAATAAGAGAAAGGAGATATAGGAAGAGGTTTGGTTAGGCCATCTTACAAAGTAATAATCATAAGGGAGCTCAACAGAGCTTGTGTTTCAAATCAGAGAAAGAAGAGATAGGAAGAGGTTTGATTAGCCATCTTACAAAGTAATAATCAAGTTCCACATGTTTGCATGTTGAGTGTAAGGCCTGATTATTTTCCAAGTAAGTTGCACTCACATTATCACAGGAAATTGTGGGACCTTCTGGAGAAAGAAGGTTGAGCTTGGAGAGTAGTGATTGGATCCAACATAATTAAGCCATGCCGTTGGCTGTGTGGTGATACTCAAGACGTGTACTTGACCTTGTGACAACCTTTTGTATTTAAGAGGATCGAGAAATAATGTTAGGACCCAATGAAATACAATAACCAGTTGTACTTTTCCCTTCTCCGGGGCATGAATTGAAACCCAGTTTGAATTTGCAAAATAGGTTAGCTCGATAGCATGGTCTTTGGAAAGAGAAATTCTGTAATTTACAGTACCATTGAGATATCAAAGTAGACGTTTGATGGCTTGCCATTCACTTCAGTGGGTAAGTGCATGAATTGACACAGTTTCTGTTGCAAATGCAATGTTTGGTCTGGTTAAGGTGCAGAACTCAGACCCCTTGTCAAATGTCTATACAAGGCAGCATCTTGTAGTGGTGGATGAGAATTGATGGAAATAATTGATAGAAGTTAAACCAATGGCAACTCAAAAATATTGTTGGACACATTATGGTGCAACGAAAAATTTGTCTTGAAATCGAAACAGAAAAGAAAATAAACAACATATAAATTACTCTCTAAGTAGGGATAGCTTTATTAATTCTCAAAAGTTTCCAAAATCTTTTATAAATCTCGAGAAAAACAAAATCAAATGAATAGAGTTTTGTTTATAATTCAAATGAATAAAATCAAATGTGAAAATAATTGATAAGATGGTCTTCTTGGGTCACTGTCATGTTCTGCATCAATCTTCTCTCTTTGAACATAACTCGTCCTCGAGGTATGTAGTTGGGAAAAACTCCTCGATCAAATATGAATTTAGTATTTAATGCTTCAAAGATTAAATTAAATGGACACTACAACTCACTTTTTTGAACTTTGGTGGGGACCTCAATGTTTACGTCAAATTGATTACAATCCTCAAACAAAATAATAAAATTTGATTTGTTTAATTACTCAAAGAATTGTAATTATGTTGCACCACGTTTGTCTTCCTTGATGTTTTGTAGTTGTAAAAACACATGCTTTTGAGATGGAACAACTCATCGCATTTGTAGAAAATATTGATTGGCTCGCCCAACAACCTATATGTCTTGATACAAAAATCTATCACAAGTTTCAGATTCATCAATCTTAGATTTAACATTGTTATATCAAGTTTGGAGGGGTCTGGAGGAAAATAATTGCATTTTAGAGTTTGAATCTCATGATTCTATTCTAGAATCACAAAAAACAGAGATATGTGAGGCCCATATGTGGCTAGATAGTTGTTTTCTGGCTTGAACAATTTTTGTTGTTGATCATCATCATAAATAAGAGATCAAGGTCTATCATTATGATTATGGTTAGATAATTATTATCTCATTCTTTATAAGTTGCATTGACACTATAATGGTCGTCCGAGTAAAATATGCATCAATGTCCCATCACATCAGACATGATTATGCCTTTGTAATACTTACCAATTGACATTGGAATCTTGCAAACTTCAAGTACTTGAACTTTAATCTAGTCAATTTTGTACGAAAAGTGATGCTTTTCATTCTACAAGTTATTTGTCTTTACTAAAGCCTTGAAAATAATATTTTCAATCATGTCACTGTCCATGATTACGCTACAAACTTTGTCACCAATTGTGCATTGTGTTCGAGAAATTTGTGACGATGAAAGTTATTCAACTCTTTTGAGGTAATCAAAAGTTGTTGAAGAAGGCACACTACCTCTCTGAAATCACCTCCTATAGATTCACCATCTACATAACTATCTACTTTAAGATGGCGCTCTTCACCACCATCACCTTTTTCTATAAAGTTAACCGAGCGCTTATTGAAAGATGATCTAGTTGGTTTATCGAAAACACCTTTTGAGGTTAAGACACACATAAGAGTTATTATTAACAAGTTGTTGCTAGTGGATTTGGACTTAACTATTAGGCTAAACAATGGTTGAAGAAGTTATTTCGTAATTCTGCTATGAGTTTTGATTTAAAGGAACATCGTAATAGTTATTGTCGTCGCCATCAATAGTTGAAATTTTTTCATATAAAATTGTTTTGTGCACGTGTCTGTCACTAACCACACTGATTGAAGAGCAGGTCAATCTTAAAAAATTAGTTTGAGACCTCTAATGTATTGAGTTATTAGGAAGTAAAAATCTTCACAATAATTTAATATTAAAAAGTAATTGATTAGGAATTAGAAATATTAATTAACAGGAAATAAATATAATATAATAGAAAATAAATTAAGTAGAGAATCTTGAACTCATAAATCCAAGTCTTGTGAGCATATAAAGCATCCATTTCATCCTCCATCACTAGAATCCAGTTAGGCTGCTTAGATGTTTGAAGAATCATAGAGGGTTGACATAGAAGATCTGTTTCAGAACCGAGGAAGACCTTTGGTTTGAAGATTCCAGCCTTGGAACATGTCATCATGGGATGCAAATTGGAAGACATCACCCAATCTTTGGTGGACTGATTGTGTTGGTGAGGATAGAGGAAGGGGAGATGCAGGAAGAAGACTTGATGGAGGAGGGGAAGGATGAGGAATTGGTGTAAGACTGAATAAAGGCAGAGAGGTAGAGGGATGGGGAAATAAGAAGATTACACGGTAGACGCGGAAGGTGAGTTCAAAAAGTGAATAATGTTTCACGAGACATTAGATCTATGGATTTCATTTGTGATGGTGCCGACAGCCTAGACAACTTGATATAATGTATGAGAATTATAATGAGATTTGGCTGAACAAAGACTGTTTCAGAGGTTTGGTCTGTGCATTGTTTCGCTGCCACCGGACAAAGGATGTTGCCAGTCGAATATGTCATGTCTCTGATTCAAAGTGAGAGTGTTCAATGGAGAGAAGAAAAGAATTCAGAGAAGAGTGGAATGACGGGAGAAATCCTCTATATTTGTCCACTGAAGTTACAGAGTATTACATAAAGAGCTAAAAGGGATATCAAAGATCCTAACTGGCCACGCGGCACTGTCAAAATGGTAAGAAATGAAAGCATAATTATCTATATACTGTGTGCGTGGGAGATAGCTGGGAATAGTTCTCAACACTGATGTAGATAAAGATGGATAATTTTGATAAAGATAGAACATAGTGCGTTTTGTAAATATCAGATTGGTGACAGTCTTCTGCAAGCACACTTATGTTATGTCATTAATTCTGGTTTAATTAGGCATACCATAAATTAGGAGCGTGTCCCATGTCAATTTAGTTCAAAAGCCAAAAGAGTAATACAATATGATAGGATTGAGACTATATTTGGTGCCCAATGTCAAGTTAGTGTAAATGTTTTAACTCTTCTGAGAAAGAAACCTGTCATATTTCTCCCTATTTATTTGATTTCCACGGTGATAGGAGGTGAAGAGGTGAAAACATACACATATTTATGGGCGAAGCTACACCATTGATAGATTGGGAATCACGAATGATGAAATCTTTGCTTTGATCGAAGGGTGGTCCCCTTTTCATCCGTCCATCGAAGGTTCCATATTTAACAAGCTTTACCACCCATGATTTCTTTTTTTGCCTGCCATTGTTGTCTTCCCTCATCCTCTCGCAAAGAAACTCCTTGACTGCGTATAAACCTCCCTCGAACACTTTTGGTGGAGGCCTAGCGAGAGGGTTCCCCTCGACGCTGAGCTTCTGAAGCTTGTTGAGGCAGCCCATTGAGTGAGGCAATGAGGTGATGTTGTTGTAACTGATGTCTAATTCGACGAGGGAGAAAAGGAGGCCGATGGAGTAAGGCAAGGTGTCAAGGTATTGAAAATTTTGACCAACGTTGAGTACTTGGAGTTTGATGAGATTTTCGAGGTCGTTTGGGAGAGATCGTAGGCAGTTGAGTCGAGCATCCAAGACACACAAAGAGGTCAAATGTGAGATTGATTGAGGTAAATACGCAAGGTTGTTCGAATTCACTGCGAGCTTCTTCAAGTTAGTTAGTCTGAACCCGAGAGATTCGGGCAGCTTGCCCAACTTGTTGAAATTGAGATTCACTTCTTCTAATGACCTAAAAATGGACATATAATGTGGTAACATGTTAATTCCTGAATGTAGAAATCATATACTTGACGTGTTTACACGTATATATACCTGTTCATGTAACAATTATACATATGTACAAATAAATTCCTATTTTTATCTAATAAAAAAATGATAACATCTTTTGGAAGATTTTCTTCCACTCAAGCAATTGTGCTTGGCTACATCATCCTTCTTCAAAAGTTTATTCATTTACTTTTGCTTTCCACCAACAATGACTAGTCAACTACAAAATGTTGGGATGTGGACTTGTTATATTGTATTTTATTTTTTAATTATTCCAAATATATATAATTATAATTGATTGTAACTTATAGTTATTTGTTTATTTATTTTGGTACAAGATTCTCTGCATAATAATCAAATTTATTTAGCCAATAATAAATTTAATTAATTTTTGTGCATAATTATTAGTCAGACACTATTCTCGTGTAACCCCATTTTTCGCTCATTATTCATGATTTGATTATAAAAATGCATTTAAGTCAACAATTAATAAAACAAATGCAAGTTGGAATTATAAACACCCAAATACAACACCAAAGACAAAGACAGAGAAGCTTTTGCAAACCATTAGTGCATCGAAAAACCCATTTTGAAAACTGCAAGAACAAGGGCATATACCTGCAATTTTGAATGGTTTTGGGAAGAGTGTGAAGAAAGTTGGAGGAAGCATTCAAAAGCTTGAGCTTGGAGAGACATCCAATGGAGTTGGGGAGGGAGTTCAGCTCATTTGACTGCACCTCCAACTCCACTACATTCACCATTCTTGCTATCAATGATTCTGGTATGCTCTGTCAAAGTATATGTATTCTTTAAATTAATTTACTGTCAATTCATGATTATATAAACATATAAAACTAATGGAAAGAAGTGACAAAACAAGATGTACAAATTAAAAAAGAGTTGTTACCATCAAAGTATTGATTTATTTTTAAAAAAACCATAAAATATTACTATTCGTCGTCGAAACCACCAAAGTATCAAAAATAAACAAAACAGTCGTTACCAGTAGACTGTTGTGGACAGACCGGTCTGGCCAGTGCCCAAGTGGCACTGGTCAAACTCGTTCCAAAGTGGGTCGCAGACCAATAATTGAGGTCAGTCCGGTCCCTCCCTATATATCTCTTCCTTCTTTCATTTCCATCACATCTTTCTTTATTTCTCTCCATTTTTTTTTATTATTTTGTTCCTCCAACGATTTTTTTTTAGTTGACTAGCAATGTATGAATGTTTTTCTTTTATAATTTAGTGTTTTATATTATCGTACATTTTTATAAATTTTTTTTATTATTTAATTAAAAACATTTTTTTAAAATATTTTATTTTTTTATTATATCTTATTTTTTTTAATATATTTTATTTTCTATAATATTATTTTATTTTTATTTTTTATGAAAATATTTAAATTTCTTTTGCCAAATATTTTTTTATGTAAA
Source organism: Begonia peltatifolia (assembly GCA_022433055.1). Classification (NCBI taxonomy): domain Eukaryota; kingdom Viridiplantae; phylum Streptophyta; class Magnoliopsida; order Cucurbitales; family Begoniaceae; genus Begonia; species Begonia peltatifolia. Next base: position 16,475,152 of record CM039529.1, read on the forward strand.
ATTATAAAAGTAGTGATTTTTTTGGGTGAATATATTCATAATCTTATTTTTCATACTGTTTATTTAGTGGTGTAATTATACTGTATAAATAAGTTCTGTCTAGAAGACTGTAATTTAAGTATAACCGTTTGCGATCATTTCAACCTTTCTTAGAAACTTATTTGGAAAAGTAATTTTGTCGAGCAGATTGTTTAATACAATTTTTCTTGTAAATTATTTTGATCAGTACTCTCTACATTTTATAGTGGTGATACAATTATCGTAACATATCAATTTTTCATCAAGTTCACTTTATGCGATCTTGACAGTATCTGGACATGAAATTATTTTAGAATGAAGAGTGTCAAAAAAAATTTGAATAAGATTTGGTCAGACGAGAGATTATTTATTAGAAAAATGTCAAATTTAGAGGTTAGGAGTCGTTGAGGATTAAAATGATGTTGACAATATCGACCTACATCTGATACAGATGCTGCAAATACTGCCTCATGCTGTCAAACATCTTTAAAGATTAGGAGATATAGGGTTTTTTTTTAAAAAAAAACTTCGAATTTTGGTTTTTTTTTTTTTAAAAAAACCTTAAAGTTCACTATTCATCATAAAAAATTTTAACGTTTGATAAATAAATAATTTGAACCTCCGAGGGGGGTAAGGAGGACGTATTCTTAGTAGAGGATATCCGGTGCAGCTGGACCGACCGTTCAGTGCTCAATATGCAAATTTTTCTAAAATTTTTCGGGGGGAACACGTACTCTAGGGGGAGAGTCTAGTTGGACAGGACGTCCTTCACTGGACAGGACGTACTCTCTTCCCTAGAATACCTACTCCTGATGGAGTACGGCTTATCCAACTGAACAGTCCGTACTCTCCCCTTTAGAAGACGGACTCATGACAAAAGTCACGGGTTCTTGCCAGAGAGTACGACCGATCCAATGGACTGGCCGTACTTCCCCCTAGAAATGAAAACCTGTGACTTTTGTCACGGGTTTTAAGGAAGAGAGGACGGGTAGTCCAATGACCAGCTGTCCTCTCCCCGAAAAATTTTAGAAAACCTGCATATTGAGCACAAGACACTCGGTTCAACTGAATCGGTTCAACAAGCCGGTTCAGTTGCCTATTTATTAAACGTTAAGATTTTTTACGATTAATAGTAAACTTTAAGGTTTTTTTTTTCAAAAAAACAAAAACTTTAAGATTTATTTTAAAATAAACCTTAAAGTTTGGATGAATAGTCAATTTCTACTGACCGGTTCAGCTGGACCAGATGTCCCGTGCTCAATGTGCAAGTTTTCTAAAATTTTTCAGAGAGAGTACGGTCGTACTCGGTCGGAGTATGACCATACTCTCTCCCTTAGAGGACGGACCAGTGACAAAAGTCACAGGTTCTTGCCAAGGGATTACCGGTCCAACTTAACCGGCCGTACTTCCCCCTAAAAACGGCTGGTCCAAGGACCAGCCGTCCTTCCTTGAACCGATCGTACTCTCTCTGAAAATTTTTTAAAAATTTGCACATTGAGTACCGGTCCATTAAGCACGAGACAGCCGGTCCAGCTGGACCGGTTCAACTAGCCGGTTCAGTTGTCTATTTATCAAATGTTAAAATTTTTTACAATGAATAGTAAACTTCAAGGTTTTTTTCGAAAAAATCAAAACTTTAAGGTTTATTTTAAAATAAATATTAAAGTTTTGATGAATATGCAATTTGAACTGGTCGATTCAGCTGCACCAGATGTCTCATGCTCAATGTACAAGTTTTCTAAAATTTTTCAGAAAGAGTACGATCAGTTCAAGGAAGGACGGCTGGTCCTAGAGTACGTACTCTAGGAGGGAGAGTACATATTCTCTCTGAAAAATTTTAGAAAGATTTACATATTGAGCACCGGAAGGCCGGTGCAGCTGCACCGGCCGTCCTTTACCAAGAGTACGTCCTCCTCACTCCCTCTTGGAAATTCAAATTATTTATTTATCAAACGTTAAAGTTTTTTATATAAGATATTTTTCAAAAAAGACTAAATTTTAAGATTTTTTTAAAAAAAAACTTTTTTTAAAATAAGCCAACGCCGGATAGTTTAAATGAAGAAAAACCATTAAAAAAAACAACAATAAATGTGATTTGACTAAAGATAAGAACAAGGGCTGGTCCAAAAGTTAGTGATTATAATACGGTAGAGCCTAATTTTTGTTTTTCAAAGACTCCAATTAAACGACAAACAAGATTAATTAGGACCAATTGGCAAAAAAATAAAAAAGATTGGTATAAAATGAGCAGAACAACAATTTAATTAATGAAGCAAAACCATTTGATATATATATATATATATATAATTTAATAAATGATGATATGTATTTAGAGATCAATCCATGTAATTAAGACAAAAAAAATTAATTAGTGTGACAAAAATATATAAAATTAAATATGAAAAATAAGCTTATAATATATGAATGTTAACCTGGAGGTTGTTACTAGAAAGATTCAACTTTGAAATGGAAGCCAGATTGAGTGTAAGATTTGGAAGAGATTGTAAACACATTCCACTAAAATCCACCGAAATCTCAACCTCTTCCTCCTTCTCTTTGTATTTTCTCCAGTCCACCCTCTTCTTCTTCATTATCTGCTTCACTTGTCTCTCTTCGTACATCAGAAAATTCTCTAAAACCCTAATAATGGAGAAGACGGAGGAGGGAAGCAAAAGGAAGATCAAGACCTGAATTTTACTGCACTTTTTTTCTCCCGAGAAACTGACGGAAAATTCTCTCTGACCCCCAAATAATGTAAGGAGCAGAAGCAGGAGGAGGAAAAGGAAGATCAAGACTGGGACTTCACTTTTTTCTCGAGAAAGTGATAGAAAATTCTGAAACCCTAGTGAGGGAAGAAGAAGGTTGCAGGTTTTGTGTTTGGACGGAGAAAATTCGTCAAAATGGAGAGAGGAGGGGCAGAAAAAGAAGGACGTACGGATGATCGAATGATGTTAGGGGAACAGAGAAATTAACGAAAGTACCAAGAACCGTAGATAGAAGAGAGTTTTGATTAAGTTTAAATAATTAGTTGCTAATTACATTTTTCTAATCCAAGTTGACAAAAGTCAACTCTTAATCCCTCAGCAGTCAGCTCCCTCCATCTTCTTTATTTATAACCATTTCCACGTAATCTTTTATCTTAGTTGTCGTGGGTCTCCGTTTAGAGGTGGAGCCCAGTCCAAATCTGTCTGGTTTGAAGTTGGAATCGGGCATGCTAGTCGGGATTTTAAAAAGCTTCCTGAAATCGGCCCCAGGATTCAGGTCCCGTCCCCGTTCCTTTCAAATAATTTTAAAATTTTTACAATTTTCAAACAATTAAAAATAAATCGAACAAACAAATTCAATCCAACGTCTAAAATTAATGTAATACTTTAAAAACCAAACAAAATAGTAAATTCAATCCAACTATCTAATAATTAACATACAAACTAAATCCAACTATGCAGCATTAAAATGAAATTTAAAAAACTACATCTAATATCCAAAATTTATCCAATAAAAAGACCAGAACTTTAGTTTTTTTTGAAAAAAAAACCAAAAACTTTACTATTCATCGAAAAAAACTATAAACTATCAAAAATTCGCAAAAAACTCCTTATTGGTCGGCCTTCGGGTGGACAAACAAATGGAAGCCAGTCGGTTTGACTAAACCGGCCAGCCTCCATTATTTTTTTAAAAAAATAACATTGAACCGGCGGATCTTTATTATTTTAAAAAAAAATAAAAGTTTTTGGTTTTTTTTTAATAAAAATTTTTGTTTTTTTTTTAAAAAAATCAAAATGGTTGAGTTTTTATGAAAAAGATCCTATTAAAATTGTTGAGTTTTTATGAAAAAGATCCTATTTTATTTTCTATCTAACAAATGATTAGTTGTTTATTTGACCATTTATTTTGAGTCCAACAAAAAGTATTAATTTTTTTAATTTTATTCATGAAAAAACGATAACTTAGGTAGCTCAAAATAAATAAATAAATGGTATTTTTCATAATAACCAAGAACTTTGGTTTTTTTTAAAAAAAACAAAAAATTTACTATTCATACAAAAAAACTTACAAAATTTTGATAGTTTATAATTTTTTGAAAATAAATTGTCAAATAAATAAATAATCATTTATTAGATAAAAAATAAAATATGGTCTTTTTCATAAAATCTCAACAACTTTGATTTTTTTAAGAAAAACAAAAACAAAAACTTTATTTAAAAAAAAAAATCAAAAACTTTTTTTTTTTCTGAAAAATTTAAAAGGAGGCCGGCCGGTTCGATTGAACTGGCCGGCCTCCATTTAAAAAATTTTAAAATAATAAAGGCTGGCGGGTTCGATTGAACCGGCCGGCCTCTAGTTATTTTTTCAAAAAAATAATGGAGGCCGGCTGATTCAATCAAACCGGTCGGCCTCCATTTGTTTGTCCATCCGAAGGCTGGCCAATAAGAGGTTTTTTGCGAATTTTTGATAGTTTATAGTTTTTTTCGACGAATAGTAAAGTTTTTGGTTTTTTTTCAAAAAAAACTAAAGTTTTGGTCTTTTTATGAAAAAGACCCTTAAAAATGCATACCAAATAGTAAATCCAATTATCTAACATATAAACTAAATTCAACTATCCAACATTAAAATGAAATATAATAAATTAAATTCAACTATCGAACATTAAAATAAAATATAAGAAACTAAATCTAATATCCCAAATTAATCTAGCCGGCAATAACTTTAAAAATACAAACTAAATAGTTGGAACCATATCAAAGTATTAATGTGTCATCTTTTTTAAACTTTTCATCCGTAGCAAAATATGCAAAATAAAAATATTGAAGATATTAGTAAATCATTAGAGATAAACATGTCAAACAAATAAATATTAGAATGTTCAAATTTTCTTCAATAATTGAAATCGTATTGTCATCGAAATCGTCGTCAATGTTTTTAGAAATTTTAAAATGAATGAATGTTTTCAGCCAACTTTGAGCGCACATAAGAGCTTCAACACTTTAGGCGATAAGAAAACTGTGAAAGGCATCACGAACAATACCACCACAACTAAAAGTAGATTTTGACGCTACCGTAGAAATTGAAATAATCAATATATTTTTCACAATTGCACTCAAAGCTCGATACTTATCGGAATTTCTCTTCCACCAAAATAATTTGTTAACACTCTCTGAAAAATTCTCTAATTTCTCAGACGAATATTGATCAATCTCTGACATATTATTTTCATAATTTCTTTTAAAAGAATTTCCAAGCCCATTAAACAAAGAGTACACTGCAGTTGAACGAGCTTGCACCAATGTACTCATTGACTTTGGAAACTTTTGTTGATTATCGCTGCTACTTGGAGTCTGGTCTTTATTGGTTGTATCACTTTTATATTCGGTATACAACTTTTTAATTACATCATCCACCTGCTTTAAGTATTGTGCAGATCTTTCACTCCCAAATAAAATGGCTAAACAATGCCATAAAAATTTTGTTTTGCAACTTGGATCAAGTACAACAGCAACATATACAAGCATGTTTATTTTTTCAAAATATCCCAAATATTTAGTAAACTTCTTTTGCATCTCGATTGTCATTCTTCTTAGCGTCATATTATCACCGTTAGCATATGTGTCAATAGCAATCTTCAAATTACAGACTTCACATACGTACATGTTTGATGTAATATGTAGAGAAGTAGAAATATTAAGTGTCATAGTATGAAATGTCTCTAAGAATTTTATGTATTCTCTATGACCAATCTTCAGCTGTGGATGAACCTTCCCCTCTCATTTCATGCAAGAAAGATGTACATGTGTCATTGATCAAACACACCCTCTGTAACGTTGTAAAAAAAAAAATACCCCTTCAACTTGCTTCTTTTTCTCTGAAATATCTTGAAAATATCTCTTGCAATTGTTCGACTAGATGACATAATGAACTTGGGATTGAGACAGAAACAAAGTATCTAAAACTAATTTCTTCAACTACTTTTAGTGATAATTCATCCAATATAATCATCTTTGCGAGAAATTCTCGAGCAATTATTATAATAAATGTAGATACACCAGCAAACTTGCTCTCAATAGATCTAAAGCTTGGAATTTTTGTTTACTGTCTAAATTTTGTTGACACTTTTTGCATGCTTTAATATACTTTATTAAACTTGAAGTCTCATTTTTCATCGTGTGTGCTGCATAAATTTGCCTACAATATTTATATTTAGCTGAATCGGTGTTTAGTACCCTACAGTAGTGATTTCAAACTAGAAACTTAGTTTTTTTTAGTTCACATGCAAATTTTCACTATGAGAAGAATCCATACTATCGTCGCACCTGGAGCGAAAATTTGTTTTATATGAATACACATGCAATAGGCCTCCACATTCAACAAACACAAATTTATGAAAAAAAAAAACACATTCAGAACAATAACAAAAGTTACAAAACTATTCTCAAACAGATTAAGATCACAAAATATTCAGTAAATAAGTTATCGACAATTGAACAGCTTTGCTCTTCTCCATTAATTGGATATCATATCATCACTTTATCACCAGCAAACACAAAACTTTGGTGTTTACGAAATAGGATAATCAGCAAACACAAAACTTAAAAACCAACATCAACTACATTCTAGTAAGTGTAGAAGCAAACACAAAACTTCCGTAAGTGTTATTTCTAACAGATGATAAAATTGGCTATTATCAGCATCAACTACATTCTATTGTTCTAGCCATTAGAAAATTAAGTTGATTCAAGTGAATAAAAATGATTATGCTTATGGAAGGGCAGTGATTGCGAGGTGGGAAGAGCAGCACGAAGATTTAGACTTCGACATTCTGTGAAGATTGAAGGGCAGCAAGAACTCTAAGATTCGGACTTCGGTTCTGCAACTTTGCACACTACGATTTGGTTTTGCGAAGAAGAGTGAACTGAAACTGGAAACCAATTTTCTTAGATTTATGGTTTTTCAATTCTATACGATTTGGTCCACGATTTTTTGGGTTTCTTGAATCGGGACAGTGGATTAGACTATATCCCACGGTTTTATGGTAAGCAGGACTGATACCGGACAGAGTTACTTTGAGTGCCAACCAAAACTAGACTGAAATACTTGATCTGGTTTGGTTCTTTGGTCTCGGGCTGGTTCTGTCCACCCCTATCTACATTGACATTGGAATTCAACGCTGAAAAATAAATAAAAAAAATGTAGAATTAATAAAATGTTATAATCTTGAGTAAGAGAGAGCTTGAGTGAGGACAAGGGGGAGTTGAGTTGGCATGAAGCAATCTTTACACCACCGTCATGTCGTCTTTTGCAATGAACAAAAATTCAAATCTGAAAGCTAACCACTTGGGGTTCAATATTGCAATTTTGTCAGAAAACCCAAACAAATAGGTTGATGATTTGGTCTAGTCTTTTGATTTGGGTTTTACTAGACGGTTTCTTTTTTTGTTATGATTAGGAACTTGATTTCTTATATTTCATTCTAATCTTAAATTCTCAAAATGAGACAAAATTATGAAACCTTACGTCATCTGAAAAAGTTAAGAGATTACGTTTATAATTATAGTTTCATCTCTACCCAATAAAAGCACTTCTCAAATAAAACCATATGAAATTAGACCCAAGACGTTGATATAGTATTTAATAGAGATGGAGACGATATGACCAATTAACATCACCATAACTTTCCAATCAAGTTATAAACTATTAAAATAGACAGCTTGTGACGCTACTATCTGCACATTATATTGTAATCAGCCCCGAAGCTGTTTGATGGAAGTCTTTCATGTTCAGGCTCTTGCCCTTTTATCTATGAAATCCATCGAGAACATTGTTAATTTATTGAAGATTAAAAAATAAAAATAAAAACTTCATAGTGTGAGCGTTGATGATAAAATTAATAGGTTTGATCTTGCTTTTATAACTTTTAATTATGAGAAAATATCATCACAGCCATGAAATTGGCCAAGTTACAAGCACCAGATTGAACAATTCGACTCTAAAAAAAATCCGATAGTCTAAACCAAAGTTTTGATCCACATTTCACATAACTATTTTTAAATCAACTCATAGCCGGCGTAAGATTGGACAATTTCTACATAGTGATTATAACAATTTAACAATAATGTAATCAAATGCAATAGGAAAGTAATATGCAAGAATATTCATCAAAAGGAAAAGAAATCAAACACTTTGAAGAGAAAGAACTACAAGGAACTCCAAGAAACTAGGTTACTTCAGGTTTCAACCATCTCATTTAGGGTAAGCTAACTAAACCTAATAGGGAATCTATCATTATACTCGATGCTTAAAAAATTACTTTTTATTTATCAATTGAAATCATGAATTAGAAATGTGTGTATGCATATATTTGTATTCAAAATATTATCATTTTAAAAATTGGTTGCAAGAAACATAGATGGGCAAGTATCGAAAACAATGATACATAGTGTACTGCAATGCATAAGAAAAATAGTGTTGCCAATGTTTTTCATCAAAAAAATCGCATGGAAATTAGTATCAATTCATGGACCACCTTTACACATCGAGATCGAAAACCATACAAGAGATAGGAATGATTGCTTGAAAACCAATTGTGCCGGAACAAAACATTTGTTAAGTTTAAGAATTTTCACATAAAGGCAAGACATCATGAATTGTCCCAAATATATTTGAGTAACATGAAAACATCTTACTCAATCAAAGTTGCACAACAAATAGATGGCCCTAATCATGCATCCAATATAGAAGCTACTTTCAATAAGTAAAATGAAGTACCATGCGTGATAAGGTGGACAGAACTAGCCTAAAATTGAGGATCAGTATCATACCGTAAGATTCGGTATAGTTCCGGACAGATTCTGTGAATTCTCAGAATCGGCTATGATTTCGTGACCACTAGAATCGGAGTCCATGGTCCGATCCACTGTTCTAGGGTCAAAAACTGGTCAGACTATGGGAGAACCCAATGAAAAGGGTTTTATTTGATGCAAAATTATGGCCTAACTGCAATTTTTTTCATATTTTACTGATTTTTAGTTAATAGTTAGTGTATTGTTTGTTTTATTTTGTTATGGGTGAATAGGTAGTGTGGTGAAAATATTTTGTTAGAGTTGTTTGCAATTTTTGTTCCCCTTTTTTTGATTTTTTTTCAATTTTTTGACTTTTATTTGTTTATTTTAAAATTTTAAAAAATTATGTGAATATATTGGAACCAATCTGGGTTCCATCCCGATTCCGGTTAAGATTTACTAAGAGCCGTGGGAGAATCATAGCGGACCACACTCACCTCTAATGCATAGTGAAAGTACACATGTAAAATCAACATACATATAATATAAAAACTTACGTAATGTCAGATTTTTTGTATGATTTATCACAAAATAAAGATTTCAAAAATCATAATACATAAGCTAATACAGTTGAAGAAAATGCTACCTCGACCACAATGAGTCTTCCTATCAATGGAAAAAGTAATATCATGAATTTGTTCCAAGTCAACAAACTCCTTTGAACCTACAATAATACTAACATCAGGATCCTCCAAAAAAAAAAAAAAAAACTTTTTAAGATTAATGCTAATGTGATATCTTGAGAACATGGATGAAATCGAAAAAGACTTCATAATTGGCCCACATGAATCTCGCTGAGATGTGGAACACGAAGGCAGCCACAACAAAACCCCAAAGGGTGCTCGACTTGACTCAATAATCAGTCAACCGAACAGTAAAAATGGTTGACCTGTACTATTAGTAATCAACCAGGACAACATGGGTTGCAATAGACTAGAAACTAGAGGCAGTCAACCCCAGACGCCACGTCGACCCATGTCACATAGTTGACCTTCGGACAACAAAGAGTTTGTCGGTCAAACCTAGAAGTAGTTGATTGGACAAAGACGTCGGTCACCCCATATGCCCCATATGAGGTGCGGTCGACCACGAAAATAGTTGAGATAGACGTCCACCATTCTTGAGCACATAATATCAACAGGACCATAGTGTTCGACCAGATACACATCAAACTTTCAAACAAGGTGGTTTTAGTGAGTAATCAACGCTTAGCCAACAATTTTGAGTTTCCCTTCCCGAAATCAAATGTGAATAGAAATGTTTAAATTCAACGAAAACTAACAAAAACAAAATTAAAAATGATATACTCCCAAAGATGGTAAGACTGGAAGATCAAGACATTATGAACACCATTCCAACGGCAAAAATGGATCTACTACTAAGGTTCTCCTAAGTAAAAGGTTGAAATTGAATTCTCGTGAGGACTGCATGAATGACAACAGATGATTTGAATGATATCCAAGGGCCATTTATCCCAGATACAATTTTCAACAAAATAATTAATAATACTTCCAACAATCTAAGCAAAATAGTCACGTTGAGAGGAGTGCAGGCGCAAAATAAAATAAGGATACAGTTTGTGAAGTTCAATCAAGCCTAGGACAGATGTTATTCTGTTAACCAACCATCCATACAACCAACGTATAATGGGGGACGAAACAAGTGTACGATCAAATTGTGACAATCCATGATCCATTCACATTGACGAAGTGGATTCCTACAAAATAGTGTTTTAACAATAATCTTGACACACAAACTAACTACACCAAACCAAAAGCATTTAATACCAAAGGTATCATCAGGTGACAAATGTTAGTCTACCAAATTTTCTTAATCTTTTGTTTTTTGTTAGAAACAGAAAAAGGAACTTCAGATCGCAACTGAGTTGCTGTATATCGTATGCCTCCTGTAATATTAAAGAGTTTCTTCTTGAAATCAAATACTAGAAAAAGGACTGCAGTCAGTGAACTTTGCGGCTTCACCATCACCTGGGTGAGGTCTCTTACTTTCAATACTTCTACGAATTTCTCCGCCTACGAACCCGTTTCGTGAAGAATTTATGAATTGGGGTTTCAGGAACAGGTATCAGTTTTCCAACGACAGCGAGGGGCCAACTGAGACAGAGGAACATACAGTTAGTTAAATAACTAAATGGAACAACTACATTTTTTATTGAGTATGCTTTTCAATTTGGAAAGCCTAATTTGTTTGTTAACCTATAATAAGACATTTGACACTGCATTTCTATAAAAACACGATTTGCCACCAAGTATTCCTACGTTTACTTCATTCACAGAACACCAATCAAAACAAATAGCACGAGATCTGACAAACCAAATTTACCTGATAACACCAATAACGATGGAAACTAACCAAAGTTGCCAGCTAAGCCTGACAGTAGAAGTAAACTTCCCAAGAAACATAATGATAATAACCTAAATAAAGGAAACAAATGTTAGCTTGCTTCTATTTCCACAATAGGATTGCCTAGAGTATTATTTAACAACAGAGTGCCCACCTGAAGTACTAGAGTAAGACCCACTATCGCCAAGAAGATATAATTTTTGCTAATTCCTTTGAAAACATTAAATTCATCAGGCTTCCGAGCGTTGACCTCGTTGAAAATCTGTAGTTTGAACAAGTTATTGCATTTATGTTTTTTAATATTGAATTAGATGCAACAAAATTATGTTATTTAAGTTCACATAATACTGAAAAGAAATTTTTCTTGACCTTCCACAAGCCTAAATCAGTTTTTAGGCTCACAAAGAAATAAACATTAACAATTCTCTCCAAATATGATAAAGAAACAACCAAGGAACATAAAAAAGCCATTCAAATTTAAATGCTTGACTTGAGTAAAAGCACACCTGACAAAGGACAAATGCATTGAATATCAGAGTATTCTTCACTTCGTTAGCACGTGTTACCGTTTCATGTTCCAGATTAAGTAAATGGATACCCGCAAAGTTGAGAACAAGCAGCACAGATACTTGATAAAGGGCCTGTAAATCCCAATTGATATTATTATAGTAACATTATGCAGGGAAAAAAGTTGCAGAAAAAGCTTCCAAAAACTTTTACCTGTATCAGCAAATTTCTCCACATAATATTTGTTACCAGAGGTTCACTGAAACAAAAAAACCATGGTTAGCTGAATAAAACATAACATTCAACTAAGGATATAAAAAACTCAGTGTCAAAAAAAATGAAAATAGTTCTACAAGTATAGTCCTATGAGTGACATGCAGCTAAAATATGACTGATTTTTGGTTTCTTATTTAATAGCAAGTAGGTGCTACACTCGAGTGTCAGTATATTTTGACAGTCTTGTGAACAATCTGAAACAATTTAGAAGGTAAGCTCAAATATATCAAATTCAACGACAAAAGTTCTATAATTGGCAAAATATAACTAAAATGCATGCTTCGCATTCAATTACTAAATTGAGAAGAAAACAGTGAATTTGAAATCAATAGGCTACACCAACTAGCATACCAAATCACATCACCCGCCAACCAAATTTACCTTCTTCCCACAGGCGGCCTGTGCATAAGATGATCTGTTGGTGGTTCGGTTGCTAATGCCAATGCTCCTAAAGTATCCATGATAAGATTAACCCAAAGAAGCTGTTCAAAGATTAAACAAAAGTTTATCATAAAAACAATTAAGACAGACACAAAACTTGCACAAAGAGCACACTCAACCTGCACTGCGTTTAGTGGAACATTCCCAGAAGACACTGCCGCAACAACATTAATAACAAGGGCAGCAACATTAACTGTAAGCTGAAACTGAATAAACTTCTGAATATTCGCATAAACTGAACGGCCCCACCTAACAACCTTCATCAAGTTGATAAAATCGCCTCAAAACAATATAGTACAAAAATCTTGATGATTAAGGTATATTGATGGAAGCTTACATTTTGGAGATGGAAGCATGATAATGTATCTGCTCTTGTTTTCTCCGCTTTTTTAATAGTTTATTTTTCATAAAAGTATCAGTTTCTTATAACAAAAAAGGGGGAAAGTATGGTAATTTGAACACGTCGCTCTTTAGAAGTGTCCATTAATTTTCACTTAAAATCATAAATATCCAATCCACCAAAATGGCTAATATCAAATTTCCTGTAATGACAAATCTTAAACTAGAAAACTTAATGAGAACTTGACAGGTGGCATAAAATTTTAAGCTTCAGTTTTACCAATGATTAAACGATTTGCCTGTTTTGTTTATTTACACCATTACAATTCTAAAGTTGTTTTTGTCACTCAATTTCATTTCTTTCCTTGATAACTTCATGAAATCAAATTAAAAATTTCTTCCAATAGGTCTAATCCCAGAGAGTTTTTTCAAGCTCTTAAAAAAAGATCAAGCAAAAATGGTGGCGGAACGAGAAGGAAGGTTCCATTAAAAAATAATGGAGTTATAAGGTGATCTTCTACCTTTGGTTGCAATTTAGGTAAAAAGTTTTCTAAAGGATTGTAATGAGGATATGAATCATGGCTTGAAGAAGGATGGCTGAAATATCTTCTAAAAATAACCAGATCCAAAATACACAAGTACGCTGCCCACTGATAACTCACAACATAAAATCAGCTCTAAGTTTATTTATGTTCTACTGCATCATAAAACAACAAAATTTAAAATCAGGCGACAAGTTGTGACAGTTTTCTGACTAACCTTAACAACAGAAGCAAAATTGTCATCCAAGATAATAATATCTGAGCTTTCCTTTGCAACTTCCGTCCCTTGAATACCCATTGCAAGACCGATATCTGCCTGCACACCATAAATTGACATTTACCAGTAAAAACATGGTGCTAGCTGTAGAAGCATTGAGAAAAGGGAGAGACGCGTAACCAAAAGCCAATATGAAGACAGTCGTCTACCCTTCACCCATATTAACTTCAATGATCAGTAATACTCTCAGAGGATGAGGCAAAACATTTTAAACGTATGAAGTTGAAAAACTAAATGATTACATAAAATATGTTACCAACTTAACCCCTATGGTCCCGACATCAGCCAACCATATGTCAAATTCATCAATATTTTATTGAAAAAAACATGTCATGGAAACACCTTCGAAAAAAACCACTATGGAAGAGAGATTAATTAAGTAAACCTCATGCAATGCAGGTGCATCATTAGTTCCATCTCCAGTTACAGCAACAACGTGTCTTTTTTTTCTCAATGCTTGAACAAGAAGAAGCTTATCATTGGGGGAGGACCGTCCCATCACCTAAATATTGTAAGGAGTTAAGAATATGGCACCTTTCATCAGACAACTTGATACAACTATACATGAACACCTAAAAGATCTAAATATTTGTTTAAAATAGTTAATATCATACTGATATCTTTTCGGCAATTTCTTCTCTTTGTTCATCAGATAGTTCGCGAAAGGCTTTTCCCTCCATAATATTGGGTTCGTAAGCATCTGCATCTGAACTAAGTATGCCACATTCTAATGCAATAGCTTTGGCAGTTTGAATGTTGTCACCAGTTACCATACGTACCTGCAGGAAAAAATTCAAATTTCCTTTGTAATAGTAAGAGATAACGATATAGAAAGTAGAAAAGATAAGTAGAGTAATGAAGTGTACTTGCCAGAGTTCCCAAAACTATGAAAATACAAAATAAATTAAAGGAGTCATGTGACATTAGGACTGGTGAGGATATGCTGATGATGTCAAAGTGGGAAAGAGATGGGAGTGAAGACAGTAGGCTTTTGAGCTTTCTGGCGCCCAACTGCCAACTGTATATTTTAAAGCATATAGTTTAAGCGATATAGGGTTATAGACTTTTACCTTGTATTATGGTGGGGTTTTTTTAAACGTACAGTGAATTCTCAGTAAACATTCAAGGGTATTTTATTTTCATAGCCACCTTCGAGTAGAATTAGTAGTCCGATTGAATGAAATATATATACGGCACTGTGCCATCATAACTGTTTCAATCTACAAAGTACGAGACGAACGCTCTAACTTTAACATATCACTAGATCAAACAAGTTACGAATTTTATTTTATCTTCCCTTTTCCTCTAGGAAATTTTGTATCTTGGGATTAGCAAACGCACATTTTTACCGCTTCATATATTCGATAGATGCTTCAATTGCCTAAAGTGGAAATACACATTCTATATAACCCAACTACAAGTGTGGATGAGTTATAATAGCGCTGATTTTTGAAATAAAAGTAAAGCAAGTTGATCTTTCAGATCAAAGTTCCATAAAACAACAAACATACCTTGACACCAGCAATTTGACAAAGTTCTACTGCATGTTTGACTCCAGGTCGACAAGGGTCCTGCAAAAAATCATGTAAACTAAGCTATACAAGTAATAACAAAGAAAAAAGAAAAGGAAAATGGAGAAACACAAAAACTGGGGCCCCTGAAAAAAAAAAAAACTTTAAGCATAGATGAAAGATTGTTAACAGATATTCACATGCTTGATAAAAAAGTGCATCCTATAAGAATTGAAAAAGAATGACTATAACCTTAATTCACAGCAAAATTTTAATGCCCCAGGAAGAAGGAAAAAAAATGCTAGTTTTTCCTTCCATTAACACCGTTTAATTAGTTTATTTAAAAAACCTTATAAATTATGAATTACTTTTATGGCAGGTTCCATGATTTTTTTGTTGAAGAGTATTTTCGATGACTTTTAGTAATGCATATACAAAAATAATTAAGAACAATCTAAATAATTACCAAAAGAAGATATGATTGCACACTATCACAGTAAATCAGCTTAAGAGAATGGTTGCTAATGTTTCTTTCTCATTCCGGGAGTTTTACCTTTATACCAACAATAGCCAACAACACAAGCTCATCCTCTGGTAGCACCCACTTAGTTAGTTGTTCTTCATCAGCGGGGATTTTCTCAATATCATAAGATCTATATGCAATGGCTACACAACGCAGAGTACGAGCAGCCATATCCTCAATAGCGTTTTTGAAAAACAGTTTCTGCAGTCAAAATTAACATATATAGAAAGTATTAAACACTAAAACATTGAAAAGACTTCATATTGAGCTGATGAAAAAATCAATGATAGAACAATAGAAACTCGACAAGGAAAGGGAAAGGAAACATTACTAAGTCTAACAAATAACTAAATTTAATTTCACTTTGGAAGAGAATAACTGGAAATGTCTTGAAATATATTCAAGGAAAATGCACATGTAATGTGACACACTAATTCTTCATAATAACTGACCTTATCTTCATCCATAGGCACCAATTGACCATCAAGGTCAATGTATTGAGTGCATGAGGCCAGGACTATCTCAGCAGCACCTTTCCAATGTATGTGGGCTTGAGAGTCTGGCTGTAAACATAAAATGGCAACAATATTACATTAGTGTGCATATTTTGTAAGCATCTATTGACATGACTGATAGTAAGCTGAGAAGTCAAATCTGTTGGTAATTTACTTTACGAATATAGTGGCTATTTGAGCCAAGATCAATTTTCAGATAAAAAACAACACATCCAAACAAAGGCAAGAGCATCATGAAGCAAAATTCTTGTCCACGTATATTTTAAGACTAGAAAATTAGTTTTTCCATCCAAAATCATAATAATTTAATATGTTTTGGTAAATTGATTGCATAACACAGCCAAACGTATTTTAAAACAAATATAAGAACATGGAACCTATCTTTCCATATGTAGACAGTAGACATAAAGCTCTATCAAATAGTACCTGATACAGTCGTATTTCAGTTCCTTAAAAAGAGGAAAAAACCCCATTTTGATATAAAAACGAAAAAGACAATAAATTATTCCTTTCATCTACTTGTCTGGCTTGAGAATGAACAAGAATTTAGGGATCGAAAGTAAAAATTAGGCTTATTAGCTGCACTATAAAGAGTAGTAATAATACAACTGAAATTAAGAAACACTTCAAAATGAGTAACAGCATGTAAAACATAAAAACATGTCTTTCTTCAGAATGTTCACTTAGGGATCGCATGAATCAGACAACTCAAGATACAAAAAAATATATTACCAATCTCACAGCAACACCACCTCGCTTTTTCTCTGAGTTGAACGGAAAAACATGAACAATTGAAGATTCTGATCTGATAAGTTCAAAACTCATCCCGAGCTGAAAATAAAATGCAAAAAGTTCATAACAGGCTAAAATAATTTTATGGTAGTTATGTATTAAAAAGCAACTACAAAAAAAACACCTTAATCCCCCAAGAGAGAATAGCTTTTTCTGTTGGCGATCCAGAAACCTCAACATCTCCCCCACCCTGAAAAATAGAACAGTAAGAAATTTTAAGTCGCCTCAACCAGAACACTGAATTTTAGCCAAGTTAGTACATTTTCTAAAATTCATACCTCAGGCAAATAAATACTACCATTCGTATTCTGAGCAATTCCTTCAAGAAGTAAAGATAAACTCGTGGATGAAAGTTCAGACTTGTTATCTGGAGGATCAATTTTCTTTCCACCAACATAAGCTTCAACAATGGTCATCTAAAAATTAAGCAAAAGATTACTAAATGAATTATAAAAGAGAAGGCAGAAATGCTTAAACAAACAAGACGGATAGCTTATTAGAGAGGGAAAAAAAAGCTTTACATTGCTCATTCCCATTTTCTAGGAATTTTTTGAGCTATCCTTTTAATTTGATTCTCTCCAATCAATTAGAATTGTTTTTCATTAGTTACGTTCTGTTTGGGAGGAGCTCTTTCCTTCGCATTCTCTTGAACATTATATTTCTTCATCCAAATCATTTCTTATATAGTTTTAATACCACACTCCAAATTCAACTGTTATGACCACACAAAAATAGGAAATTCACCTCATTCATTGTCAAAGTTCCAGTCTTATCACTACATATAGTTGTAGCAGATCCCATAGTCTCACATGCAGAAAGTCTTCGCACCTGCAATTTGACACATATCATATTACCAGAATATAGAGTCATAAATTCACAACAGATTCATTCATCTCAAAATCTAACGCAGCATGACTCGGGAAAACATACCAATGCTTTGTCAGCCATCATCTTTCTCATTGAGTAGGCAAGACTGATAACATTGAAAAAATAATTAATGAACTAAGCTATAGGAAGCATATATGACATGATCAGAGGTATAAATTACAGTAGAAATATCAATATATATTTTTTATAAGAAATACCAATGTACATTGTCAAAGCGCATAACCTTCATGGTTCTATGGCAGAAAGAGTATCAAATCTTTAAAAATATAAAAAAGATCACGCCAACTTCAATATTTTAAAATGCAATAACTGGTTCTGACTCAACTTACCGCTTATTTGCTTGGTTAATATTGTCGCTGAATTAAGATCAGTTTCAATCTTTAAAGTAAAATATGTTAAGTAGAACTCATTTGAGAATCATTCACCAAGTATAATATGTTAGACATATGAGCTAGTAAGCTATACTTGTACAAACATATATCAGTAACAGCTTAAATAAGCTAGTATAAGTATCAATTTTAACTGAGTGTATTTCATACTCAATTTATTGATCCAAAAACTCTTCTAGATTACCCCACGAATGTGTTGACAACACGATCTTGGACAGAAGCCACATTTGGCTTCTCATCATAAAAAGTAACTCATTTTGGTGCATCCAAATGCACATAATGAGGCATCGAATTACTTGAACCCTTGTTACTATCACCCAAAATGGTCCCCTTTACTATCTCCTTAACTATATTATGTACGAGACAATGTCATAAGAAAAAAAAATCTCAGAATCTTGCGCCATAAACTACACCCCTCTGAACCCTCGAGTTCCTGATGCTCTAGCTTCTCTATTCACTATATTTTGTTGAAATCATCTTTCTCCACATTTTTATCAAGCTCCGCTGCAAAACTCTAGAGCCATTTCTATATGACCATCTCACTTGAAATCTTTAGCTCTTTAGTACTATACCATTCAGAATAAGTTTGCAAACTTCATGTCACTTGACGAGACGAAATTTTTGAAATACCTTTGGCTCATTTCCAAAAAACATTCTGCATAATTTTCCTATGCAATTGCAAACTGAAAACAAAATCACCAAAATAAAACATGAAGTACACATGAATATATTCGAAGTACTTTTAATAAGAGTCAGTTTACCGCCTTAAGATTAGAACAACCCTTCCCACTCTGTCAGCCGTTTTTGAAAAACATTCCAGCACTAGATCTAACAACACTTTGGCGTCTAGAAGGAGGCTAAACCTGCGGCTAAGGCCTCCGTTAAAGTAAATTACACCCTAATGGTCAGGGTCTTCATTTTATATATTTACAAACTCCAACCTTCTTGCTAAAATATTCTAGCAAAACACCATCATGTCAACATCCCAAGAGATTAATGCGAGGTTACCAGCAAAGTACACAAACCTTACTCTACAAGAAAAAACATTGAGATTGCTTGTCGTTTCATCGAAAAACAAGGATGAGATTATGACTCTTATTTATATCCCTACAAGAGCTCAAATAGCTAACATCTTTACAAAGACTTGCTAATGGGTTTTAAGAATTTAAATTCCAAGTTGGGAATGATTAACATACACTACTCAACTTGAGGGAAAAGTTCCGAATTTTGAATTTATCTTCACCATTTTTTATAGTTGTTAGGATCACATTAATATATAATCTTCTCATAACAATAAGATCAGGTTGATATCTGATCATATTCTAATTCAATATGGTTAAATATCCTTATTTTTATGGATTAAGATTGCTAAATGGTTAATTTATTTGCCCATATACATTGTACTTCTATGATTGAAGATAAATAAGAGAAATTAGAATTTTTCTCAAAATCCACAGCTAGTTTTTATCATCATTAAAAGACATTCTCATCCAGATTCCACCCACAATGACCTCAGAATGATGTGCGGCTTTTTTTGAAATATGAGGCTCACTTTTCTATATATGAGCATAAAATACTTCACATAATTACTTACGTTAAGGTAACAGCCAAGGGAAGCCCTTCCGGAACTGCAACAACTACAATTGTGACCTATAATTATTTGCTATTAGTTCAAACTAAATATAGAAGCACACCAATGTAAAAGAAATTAACAGATAATTTTTAGGAATTAATCATCAACCTAAAGTCTTTGTAGGAATTAACACATATAACCATACCGCAACAGTAATGATTTTAATGGCCCCATCAATGGCCTTGCCAACCTTTGTCTGGCCAGCAATAAATTGAACTTGCCCTTCTGCATTTGTGGTGTGTCCAGTAAAATATCTGCTCAAAATAAAATAATTAAGGCCATAAAAAAACACCCCAATAATGCAACGGGGTGACAATAACCAAGACCAAGTTACCTGATAAATAGAACAATCAAGACAGCAAAAGCTACAGTTAGTCCCACAATACCAATAAAAGTAGCAACCCCATTCAAACGGACCTGTAAAATACTAGAACTGTGAACCAACTAGCAAAATCGGAGATGGCAATTAAACAGTTAAAAATATACAGAACAAACCTGCAAGGGTGTTTCCTCACCCGTGTCATCAGAAATGCTAGCCATCAGCAATCCCCATTCAGTATTAACGCCAACGCTTGTAACCTGGATATAAAGATAATAAAATGACAAGGGTATCTAACCAAGTTGTCAAGGTTGACCCAATGATTAACAATTTTGTATATCTTGAAACTACCAGATTCTTACCCTGTGATCAACAATCTTATATCTCTTTAAACTAACAGATTCGTTTAGAGGATACAGTACAAAGAAGTGGTGACCGACACCAATAATTTATAAAGAATATAACGCAAAAGATAATCTTTGATTTCCCTAATTGACTAAATAACCAACAATCTCACATATCCTTAAACTACTACTTTAGCTTGCTGGACGCAATCATATACCAAGAATCTCCATGAAACATTATCAAACCACAGGGATGTTTACCTTCCCAAGATGTGAAACAAGGTTACAATTTCCCTGATGAACTGTGTTTTGCAGTTGAAAACGAGGGAGAATAAAGTAAAATGACTAGGCAGTAGTGACATTTTCTTCGCCATGAGAAAGCGATGCTAATGCTAACAAACTGGGAATAAATTTCCAAATAAAGGAGGCACCAAAAAGCGCAAGGATCACAAAATTTTTCAACAAGGACACTTATTTATTAGAAGATAAAACTGTTCGCCACGTTTAGTTTTTCAAGCTGAAACATGTATATTCTTGACAAGATTGCAGAAATCCTCCCTAGACTATCACTGAACATCCAACCAGGATGACAGGCAAGCTTAACAGATGGATCAAAATTGAAAGGGCAAGCTTTAAATACTAAGAATATTACCGTCCAAAAACTAATAGAATAGATTAAGCATTCTTTCCCAATTGTCAATCTTTAACAAGTTATGTTCGTCGTGTATCATACAAGCAATGTAAACATTTTTTTATCATTTTTGAACATAGAAAATATTTCTCCCAATTGATTACATATATAGTTTGATGAGTGCTTCCAGCCACTGCAAGTGTTGGTAGGATGTCATAAAGTAATGATCCCTAACAAAAATTGGTTTTAACTTTCCTTTCTTCAAGATTTCATCCTCCAACTGAAAATACATAGATGTTTAACCCAACATTGAGCATAGCTCCCCAAACTCGTAAACCCTCACCCCAGTGTTATACTATATCTACTCCCACATTGACAGATGCCAATCAGCAATTCCAATCCCTAATAAGATCAAATGCAACCTTAAGTCCTAAATCTACTCCCAAACACATGGAGACGTGCTTAGGATTACGTCATTTCTCGCTATCAAAATGAATACCAAGTCTTTCAGTGACATGTGCGTAGGATTAAACCCTAATAAGATCAAATACAGCCCTAGGTCCAAAATCCTAAGCTATTGAACAATTTCAGGCAAGGTATTAACCACCACAATGTTAAGACGCTGACACTTGTACACATAGTGACATGCAGGCTTTAAGTCCTCTTCTCGCTGTCAAACTGAAAATCCCAATTATCCAGCATTTTAATTCTCCTGTAAGTCCTTATTCGGCCAAGAAAATAGTGGTACTATATCTCTTTAAAATGAAGTTTTTTGTCGGCAGGTTCAAAGTTTAAACCACTGCCCTCGCGTCAATTTCATTTTTACAATAAAAACATTTTATTTTGATCATTCTCTGCAAAACAGAATCATGTATCACTCAACAATCAATAGCAAAGCAAACATTCCAAGATATTTTCATATAAGAATTGATTCTTAATTACTACATGTAGAGATATAAGCTTTGACTTACACGCAACCAAACCATCTAAATAAAGTACCACTGAGATAATACTTATTAAAAAAAAATTGAATATACCAGCATAGTGCCACTTCCATCCGCTACTTTGCAGCCCGATAACAGAAATGGTTCTTTTGCATGTTTATGAACCTACAAAAGAAAATATCCTTTCTTCAGCGATGAATTAAAAACACAGTA
The DNA here is from genome assembly GCA_022433055.1 of Begonia peltatifolia. Classification (NCBI taxonomy): domain Eukaryota; kingdom Viridiplantae; phylum Streptophyta; class Magnoliopsida; order Cucurbitales; family Begoniaceae; genus Begonia; species Begonia peltatifolia. Next base: position 16,497,452 of record CM039529.1, read on the forward strand.
GAAATAAAACAACTCACGATCTTGCTCTCGCCAGTCATGCTTGACTCATCAATTGCAAGAGAGTGTCCAGATATTAAAATCCCATCGGCAGGAACCTAAGAAAAAATCAATAGTGTAATAATTGAGCATTATTATATGAGATTAACACTCAAAAAATTAAAAAATAAAACAAACATCAACCTGATCCCCAATGTTCAAAGGAATCACATCTCCAACAACAACATCATATATAGAAACCTCCACTCTTCTACCTCCTCTGATAACCTATTTATTTGAAACATTAAACAAAGGTAAGTAGTGTAATAAACCACTAAACGAAAATGAAACAACTAACTTAAAAACATTGAAACAAACCTCCAGGTGTATATTTCTCTTCTCCTCATTTAGATTCTGGAACTGCAAAGATTGTCGATAATCACTAATGGCTGATGGAAAAACAAAGGGAAATCGCAAAGTTAAACACAGTTGATAAGCAAGCTTCAATTGCAAGTGATTGTTGCATGGATAAACTAGCAAATTTCAAATGCAAAATAAACTAGAAAGCTCATAAAACTATAAGCTGGTTGCTACTGTCTGTATAGATTATCGCGACACAATGGAATTAAAGTAGAGATCAAAAGCTCATAGACATTATATGTATGAAAATGACGAAATTGAAAGATATTGCACCTGTCACAACAATGACAATGATAACTGCTAAACAAATGCTTCCACCATCATACCAACCTTCCTTGATACCCTGGAAAAGAAATAAAAGTAAGACGTCATACCTAAGAAGGAAAACATATCCAAAAGATGTAAACTAGAACTCCCTAAAAGTGACTAAAAACATTGGAAAAGGAATGAGAAGCTCAAACTCACTTCACTCTTTATGCCTAGTCCCAAAGATGCCACTGCAGCTATTATCAATATTATCAGCGTGAGATCTTGCCATGCTTCCCAAAGAAACCTCTAGAAAACAAAAATCAAGTATTAAACAGAGATCCAGTTTGAAGAGCAACTTATGAAAATAATTATCAACAAAAAACATATCAGGAATTACCCAAAAGCTCCTTCCTTTTTTTTGAGGATATGTGTTTGATCCAAATTCTTTTCTCCGTTTTAGTAAATCTTCATCATCCCCGTGAATACCTTTCTCCAAGTTTGTTTGTAATGAATTGGATATACCTTTCACCTGATGCAGAAGCAAAAAAATAAACAAAAAAGGCTAACAATAATAGAAATGCAGAGGATATCAAAAAAACTTGCCCCTCCAAGTTGCTGCAGAGCAGATAGATTACGATCTTTGACCAACACAGCTAGTTGCTCTTGTCCTACTTCGTAAACACCGTTTGGAATGGAGGGTGTTGTACTTCCTGTCATCAAAACATTTAAGTCAAATGAAACATTATCCAAATAACGGCAAATTCTTTCCTATTGGATCAACAACAAATAACCATAATACCACCACACACTATCACATGCAAATCCCACTCCTCATGCAAAATAAAAAATGACATGGTCAATGACTAAAGTTCAAACAAAATTTCTATCGCTGAGACCATACCTACAACAGCAAGGAAAACAAGTGAAAGATGGATTAGGAAAAGAATCAGCTCATAGAGTCGAACAATAACAATACAATTATAATCCGTTAACTCAGCTATATTATTACACAGTGAAGTTGTTATAGAGCTCCAGATGATGAAGACATAAAGTATTGACATTCTAAAAAGCTTACCTGTATTTTTCCATCTTCTCTAACGTGTTCAAAATGAAAGTTGAACCAGATCAACCATGTAATAGCTAAGATCATGTATTTTGATGACATTATAAGAGAAACAAGAATGCAATGTGCGATGGGAATAAAAGAAGGAATGACAATTCATATCACACCAAAATGAATGAATACGTTAGGGGAAGTAATAAAATGAATGAATGATAGAAGTATAAATTCGACCCATGCATTTACCACACCAAAATTCAAGAACTTTCTTTCATTACTGGGAAGAAAAACTATCGAATTCGACCATGATCACGTTACAAGGATGGAGCTTAAACAAAAGGAAAGGATTAGAAGTACCTCCTATTAGACTATCTCCAGCCAATTTGAAGCGATAGGCAGCCTAATCGAATAAAAGATGATAGCAAAGAAAACAAATAAGAAAGATAAATAAGGTAATCATCAAATAAAACAAGTTAGAAGCTATTACAAGTATAGCCTGTGCATGTGCTCTAATCTTCCTTATAGCTTCTCTTTTCTCTTCTTCCTTTTTCAAGTCTAAAGTATATCGAAATCGCCGTGAAGCGTTAAGCACGAGTGCAGCTTGCTGCAAAAATTGTAAGAGTCAGGGAATATCACGAGAAAAATCAAGAAAGGCACCTACAAGAAAGTCATCCATGAATGGCATAAGTACACATTAAGAAAATAAGGTTTTCTTGAGACTAATAATGTCAAAGCAGTGAAAACAGCGGAGTTAAGGACAATTAACCAAAACTCCAGGGGATGGCTTTGTGTACATTGTAACGATCAAGCACAACACTACTTGATAAACAGCCCAAGTACAGCGGATTGCCAATCCAGTAGTAAAATGAAGGCAACCCTTTTCTGTCAAACAAACTTAAATTCTCAAAAAAAAAATAACACACGCAGAAGCACATCAACGGCTTAATAGCTATGAGTTACAACTAGTTCTTCAACCTTTCTGCATGTTTTGACCTATAATTTTTTCAGTGACTGGGAACATTAACAATAATAAAAGAATAAAAGGCCCCATGGGCTTCTCTAAACAAAAGCCTAATCTGAACGATTGACCTAAATACATTTTACAGCACAAACTCCACATCATTTATATTCAGAATGACAACTGTACTCAAAATAAAAATGGAATAGATAAATTTACAGAGAAGAGAAATATGGAAATTAAATTAAGAAAGAAAAGCAGAGATGCGTAACAAAATAAATAAATATATAAAGAGGAAAACAAAATGTATGATGAACATAAGGAATAGATATAGGGAGAATAGATGGCAGGAAGAAAAACGATGAGACGTACTCTCCAACGTTTGAGACGCTTCAACGAAGCATTCTTTGTTCTCGCAATGTCAAATGGATTGGAGGAAGACAGATCTTCGTCTTCTACCTCCCCAGAATTGTTGCTACCAGCCTCCAAATCAAAAGGTCTTCTGCCATTGAAAGTACTCATAGTTCCCAAATCTGTCGCAGGAGAGATGGCACCTTAAATTCACCTCCTCGCAAAATTCATCCAAAAACACTATTTCCTCCTTCTGTCCTGGATCCCAACCGACTTCACTCTCACAAAAAAGCAGTCGCTTCAGAATCACTCAAAACTGAGTATTTTCCTAAACTCTAAAACCTATTATCACTTCAAATCTAGCATAAAATAGTAAAATAAAATTTTCGCAGACACTCAGACCGACACAAGTTTTTTTCTTCCTGTAACAACTCAATGCCCATGAAAAACAAAGACCGAGTCTACGCATTTACCACTATCCCAGACCCACTGTCATAGATCATGAGCACGCACTTTTCTCTAAAAACCCCTCCACCTTTCAAATTCATACGGTTTTCATTTTACCCGTAGTTCTACACTCACAATAAAAGAATAAAAAATAAAACAAAAATCAAAATGGAAAAGGGAAAAAAGACAAAAAGAAAGAGAGAAAGTAAAGTTACCAGAGTGTTTTCCTTCGTTTTCTCAGTCGATCGAAAAGTGAGAGATTCTTGGAAGCTTTCACTTTCTCAATATCCAACCAGGGAAAAAAAAACCAGAGTAACTGAAAGAAACCGGCAACTGTTCCTCCAGGAAATCGAAAAATCGAGAGACGCGGAAATTGATTGGAGAAGAAGCGGGAATTCCGTGACCCTGGCCCTAATCGTAATTGGGAATAAAAACGCGTAATCAATTAAAATGTGATCTTGAAAAATCAAAACTGAAGGTCTAGCCTGCACGATTTATTGTCGCCTTTATTCCATATATTTTAATAAAGCAAAATAATGAAAAATGATAAAAAGTATATATTAGTATTTAAATTTATTCAAATAACTCGATAAACTTTCGTCATTGGCGCAATCTTTTGAATTAGAAAGAAAGGAGCCTCACTTATTCTGTTCCGCGGGGATGATTAAGTCTTTTGTCGTCTGGACAATCGTCAAATAAATCCTGTGATCTTCTTTGTTGAATGATTTACAGAAGGAAAAAAAAATTATTAGATCGATACTTTTAATTTTGAAGATTTATAAAGAAAAAATAGTCGAAAAACTCAATATTTCTTCAAAATTGTTTTAACGATAATTATTTTACTTTAGAAATCGTACATTATAGAATATCACGTGACAAACACGTAATTTCTTTGAAAATTTTCTTACAGACAAGGACTTATTTATTCCACTAAGTACGATGAATTATTCAAAAAAATATTTTGAAAGACTTACTTGTTTTTCCCTTCTAAATTTGAAGACTAATATACATTTTACCCTAATTAATATTGTAAATTTTCTTCTTGTGTCTCTAAAATAAATAATTAGTTTATTTCTTGTATATTGAATAAAAGATTGCAATTAGGAGATTATTTCAGAGTACACGGATGTTAAAGTTTAATGTCTTGATCGAGCCCTCACTTTTAGTATTAAGATCTTTTTAGTTACTCTTTAAAATCAATTAAACTTAATTTGTACATTAATCCAGGATAGTAGATTTTCTTCTTTTATTCATACTTTTTTCTTATTAGGGTTTTTTGGAGTTAAATTTTGGTATTCAATTTTGTGGATTTCTTGTTCAGTATTATTGTTCGAGACACGACGAGTATCACTTCTTTATTATTATAAATAAAGTAATAATGACAAAATAAATTTTAAATTATATTTATTAACAAAACAATTAATTGCTAACAATCTAACTTATTGTGATTACCCACACTTAAAATGAGTGCAAAACACGTTTAAGAATGGACGACCTCGGCTTCAAGTGGTCGACCGCACCTTCCACCCATAGCTAAAATATGGTTACCTATACTTAAAATTAATGCAAAATGCACTGTAGAACGAGCGACTTCAACTTCACGAAGTCAAACGCATCTATAAAGTTGACTTGTTAATCTATGATAGTTTAAAGTTTATTTTGTTAACGAAAATAGTTTAAGTTTTGTTTTATTACTAATCTTAGTTTTTAAAAAAAAAATCCTTATAAATATTTATAATGTATCATAATTAATTTATAAATAAATGAACAACACGTAAAAATCTTATCCTACTTGTAGCATATATTCTCTCTTCTGCATTCTAGAACTAGAACATGTGTCACATATTAAGAACACGTGCATTCTAGAACTATAACAATGACTCGAGCACATGAAGATGCCAAAGTGGAAGCATATTATTGCTTGAGATATTTTTCGAATATATTGCCTATCTTATGTAATTATATCGTACCCTAATGGCATGAGATAATGATTTATACTGCAAATTAAAATTTTCAAACATTCCTTGAGGTTATCGAATTCATCAAATTAACCTCTTCTCGCAATTTATCTTGTAATTAAGTTGTTACGAGACTTAATACTGACATATAAATTTATCTTACTAGTAATTACATATAAACTAGAATGACTAATACGTCAAAAATATGACCCTTGCCTATTACAAAATGGGGATGCATGACGTGACAAAACACATGCATTGTCATTGCATTTTGATGTAACATCTGAATTTCCTAACCTAAAACATGAAATTGAAATCAATTGTATTATTCTATATTTTAGAGCACCAGAAGTAGACAATCTACCTGATGTGTGTAATCTTTTTATATAGTTTATAGTTGGAAGATGGGATTTTAACTATTAAAACTAAGTTGGCGTGACAGGAAAGACGTGCACAAGAGTTATTCTTGCTGACCAAAAAGTTTGTCTGGCAGCCAACCGAAAAAAAGGGAATATGCTGATTTTAGGTGACAAAATGCTGGGCACAAAAATGACAAAACAAACATGGACGGTCGATGAAAATACCGAGGGATTGAATTTAATATGTGAAAATTTTAATCTGGCTGCTACGAGTTTTATGTGGCAACACAAGGTTGTGTAACATCAGCAACACAGTGGTCTAAATGTTTGATTTTGGGTTGGTGAATTGAAAGGTATGCCTAAATAAACTAACATCGAGAATGGAAAAGCTAAGTTAATCCTGTATTCTCTTAAGTGGCTAAATGTCAAAATTTAATGGGTTATTTACATAAAATTATAAAATAAATAAATGTGTAGTTGTGAAAAATGCCATAGACTATGTTTCTAGCTTAGAAGTGAAGGGTTCAAGCCATAGTCGATCTAAACAATGCAACTAATTTGATATTTGCAACATCTTTCTATAATTTCAGTACAATAATATTCATTACAGGTCAGATCTTCACAAATTTATTATTAAATTAATTCAAAACGAATTATATTAAATAAAAAATTAAAAATTTATTAATAAATTGTGTATTTTTTACTGTAATAAAGAATCTAAAATTGTAGACTGGATTTTTACTTTCACCAAAGGACTGGTATAATATTAGATGAAAAGGATTATTGTTTGTTCAAGGAGACAACTCTGCTCATGTATTAATCTCTCTTGTTATTGGCAAAGCCAACAGTCATCAGTCGCGCATGCAATCTACCAGGTGTCAGAAGCCCTAAATATACGCTATATTTCTTTTCTGTATAAATTATGGAAGGAGTACACCTGTAAGATGTAAGTAGAAAGAAGAGTCTAGACCTATTATTATTTCTCATATCTATTTTTCTCCCTTTCTATACCCAACCAGCTATATAATTATAAAATAATCTCTAAAACTATATAATTATAGCGAATGTATAAATGGTATTTTGATATTTAAGTATGACTCGTTCATTTCTTCTTTATCATATTAACTATAGGTATTATGAACCCTAACGCTTGCTGGTGTAATTAATAAAAATTAACATTTTTTTTTCAAATTTACTGGCACATAGTTTCCTATTATTTATTTTTCTATATTTCCAAGAAATTTAAAATCCTAATAATACATGTATATATATATATATATATATATAGAGAGAGAGAGAGAGAGAGAGAGAGAGAGAGAGAGACACATACCAAATGAAGAAAGCTTGTTAGCAAAGCTCTATATCTTCAGCTCTCCGGAAGAAACAAGTAAACTCCTGCCAAAGAACACGAAAAAATACTCAATATTTTCTGCGAACTCACATAAAGAAGAAGATAGAGAGATTTACAGAAAAAATGGAGGAGGTGGGAAGAATAATACGATGCGGAGATCAGAGGCTGGAAGAAGAAGAAGAAGAAAACCTAAAAATGGAGACAGAACTTCATTAATGTAAAAACAAAACTGCAAATATAAATATATAAGTAAAAAGTGTATTATAAATATAGTGAATATATGCCAGCTGCGCTTTTCAAATAAATAAAATTAAAATAAACGACAAAAAAGTGTGCAGCAGAGCGTCTAAAAATAATATATACAAGTTCTTTTCTTTCCATCTGTCCGTTAACTTTGTGGTCACAAATATGGAGCTCCATTTATAATTTATTTGAACCTTAGGGACTTGGAGAGCATAAAAAATTTACTAGAAAATTCTTTCAGAAAAAACCACCAACAAAAAAAAAAAATTTCTAATTTCTAACCTATCAACCCAATTTGTTTCTTGTCATCGAAAAATATTAATAGTCTAATCTCATTTTTATATAATATCACGACTTTTCGATGTCATCATTGTGGTAGTCTTTCCAATAAAATCAAAAACACGTAATATTTTATTTGTTGTAAATATCTAATTTATATTATTGAATATGTACAATCCCACGTAATTTAAATTATGTAATAAAAATTGATTTTGCGGTAATTTCAACTACAAAATCGTTCAGGTTTTGGGGCAAGAACTTTACGAGAGTGAAATAAAATTTGAATCAGCCAACTCTAACTCTATATGTGAAGATGATTTTGAAAGACACTTCGGTCAAAATAGCTAGGAAGAAAATATTCATAATTAATTTCATATATTTTTATATTATGATATGATCGAGTATTTCTAGGAAGAAAATTCAGAGCAGGTTTTTAAACAAGCAACTTTTCGGTGACCTAATTCCATCAACTCAATAGATCACATGGGTTTGGTGATTTTAATTGAAGAGAGATCAAATGCTTGTTTTAGGTTTTGTAGTTGTATTATCAAATTATCTCTTATCAATATTATTATTATAGACTACAAATTAAATCATAAATTTAAAAATACTTTCTAACTTAAATCTTGGATTTATTTTAATAAAATGAAATTTAAATTTTGAAACTTTAAACTCAGTTTAAACAAATATAACTTTAAGCTTGTTAGCAAACCAATTAGATTATTTTATTAAAATTAGATTATGCTTGGTTTTACTTATGTAATCGGAACTAAATTAAATCAATATTTATATATTTTTTAATTTAATTTTAAAAATAACAAAACGACCAAAACTGACCAAAATCAGTCCAAATTAATCCAAATCGAAGAAAATCAAAAACCAAAATCGAATAGAAGCCAAACTAAGAGAAACTGAAAAGAAATATAACTTCAAGATTTATTTTATTCTCGGTACAAAGTTCAAAATTTATTTAATTAAAAAAAAAAAGTTCAACAAATCTTAAAATTAGAATTTCATTTAGCTAAAAAAGAAACACGAAGTTTAAATTGTACGTCAATGATTCTGAAGCAAGTGGGTTTGGTAAAGAAATAATCCCCTTTTCTTTAAAGATATCAGTCGTTACTTTCATTTTATTCTTCTATTTCACCCTCATCCCTTGTCTTTTCAAAATAATATTCTGTAGGGCAGACCATTAGCTTCCACTGCTGTACTTCCTACAAATTTTTGTACTTATTAACATACTTCATCACCCCAAAAAATAAAAATAAAAATAAAAATAAAAATCAGATTGCAAAATAAAACTAACTTTTGGAGAAAAGAGTCGACATTTTAATGAAACATTATAACGTCACACCATTACGTGGCATGTATTAATTGTATAATAAGGGTAACGTTTGTATAAGTATTTAGTTAATAAATTAATGGAGTATAAAATTAAAATTTACATCTTATATACTCTTTATAATATACGTTACAATTTAAAGAAATGCTTTTTTTAGCAAGCCAATCCAAAATTAAAGAGTAATATTAGTTCAGTAAATACAAAGTTAGTGACAAAAAATAAAAAAAAATTGGGACAACACATCATGGAGGACTCAACAAACATATTTAAACATTTGAATTTCAAAACATGGAAGAAAATTTAATTCTTTTTTTTTTTACACGTGGAAAATACCTTTGAATATGCTTATAAATCAATAGACATGAATGTGTTAGTGCTTACTATTAAACTTTGAGACATAATTCACCTAATATTCTCGTTTACTATAGTTGATTGTGTTTGTGTTCGTTTTGGTTGTGAACCTCACTTAAGTTCCAAAATTTATTTTATTTTTTTAGGTTATGGTAAAAATATAAATTTATATTTTCGTAATGAGTTAACTTATAGTACCAGTGTATTAGTAATAGATGTCACGAGGGAAAGAGGCTCGAGAAGGGATAAAATTTTATAATTCTATTTGGATCGAGAAATGCGCAATTTAAAGAGTAATAGTTCACGAGTAAAATTTTATTTTTAATTATTGCAAACTCTTTTATGATAGAACTCCGTTATGAAATCATGCACATTTAAGCCTAATACAAATATATTTTATAAAAATCACGATACAAACTCAATCAAAAGTGCGAGAACTATAAGAGAGTGATTATGACAAACACTCGTGTGCGATAAAAAAAATTTAAAATCTATAAAATTATGTAATGTCGCACCAACTGAGAAAGATAAATGATAATAGTTGTTAAGCGAATTTCACGATCAACTAATAAATTACTTTTTAGGGTGAAATTCAATAACAAAATTATACTCATTTGGCTGTACTCTTTTAACATTTTTTCATAATTCTATATATTATTATTTTCGGTTTTGATTCAAAATAATTTGACTTTTATCTAAAAAAAATTGTATGTTGAGATACAACTATTTTTCTCGAAACCCTTATTTCACGATCCAATATTCTACTCCCCGTGAATGAAAACCTTTTTAACTTCCTCACTCCATGACCATTCTACCACAACGACAAATCTTAGTATACACTTTTGAAATTGTCTAACTCCATAATTATTCTCACACAAATGTACATACATCCTAGTACCAAGTCCCAACTAGAAGATCTATTATTTATTTTCCACGTGTAGCAACCAAAATGGATGCAACTCATCTTGATGATTGATTAAACTCAATTAAATGCAACGTGACACTTAAGCATTATTAGGGGAAGAATGAGTCACCCACAAGTAATTTCCTAAGTAAGTACCTGGGGATGGGACAGACATCTTATAAGCAATTGTTTTTTTAAATTTATTATTACATTAACTTTTCTTTTATGACTAGTACAAGCAAAGTCATTATTCTACTCATATACTTAAATTTATAAAATTATAATTAAATAAAATATTTTTATTATCTACGTAGCACCTATTTAAATATATTTTTAATTGAAAATTAGAAAATAGACTTCCAAGAATGCTTTCAAAAATTAAAAAAAAAATCATATAAATTTAAGAAGATGAAAATAATTTATATTTTTTTTTTATTTTCTAGTTTCTTCTTCAAACTTCTATGGAAATATTTAATAATATTTTCGATTTTCTAATATTCCTATTGATAACGATAACTTCGTTGTCTTGGGTTTGGTGCGCTGGTGGATTAAAAGACAATTTATATTCATATGTAAAGATGAGGTGAGGTCTATCTCGCCTTCTTATCCTGTACAGAACTTCCCACACGGCCTGTCAGACCTAAATTTATGACACGTGGCACTCATATCTTTCATTTGCTTATATCACTCAAAATACTTAATTAGAAGAAAATAACAATAATCATATGACTATTTAAAAATTAATATTGAAAATATAACGAATTTAATGAGAAAATTAGAATTCTAGAAATGAAATACAAAAGCAATAAAATAAATTTTAACCTTTTATAATCACAAATATTTTAAATAATATTCAACTCATAAAAATAAAAATATATTTAAAGTTGATAATACGTACCCCAAACATTTTAGTAGATATAAAAGAATAAATTCATTTTTCATTATTTTAATAAAATAAATATTTTTAAAATTTTATCAATAAATGTTAAATAAAATATTAAGATGTTTATTAAATATAAATAAAACCCTAGCATGTGTGATCCTAGGAATTACTTAAATTTGGCTATTGCTTTTTTTTTTTTTAAAGTGAATTTATTTATATTATTTAAAAAAGTGTTTACAATTTCAAATCACTTGCTCATAAATTCTTTTCTTTGCCTTGAAGTTTTAAATAAAGCATAAGGCAATCTTTGACAAATGAAAAAGTAAATTTACTTATCATGCTAACCTCGCATCACATCATATTGTATATTCAACTGTATGAATTTTTTTTCAAAAATATAATTATTATCTTTAATTTTGGTAAATCACAAAAAATGATTTTTTTAATTAATTTATTTATCGCATGTGAAGTCTAAGCTATTAGGTTAAAATTAATTCGATCATTTTAACTTATCCAATCATACGTTGGACAATTCTTTTTTTTAACTAGTTCTTACTTGTGAATAATTTAGATTTTAAAATTCGTTCAACCTAAACCTTTAATTCTTTTTTAACAAAATGAATTTTGAATTTTACACCGAGGATAAAAGAAATCTCGAATGTATTACTTTTGATTTGGTTCAGTTTGTTTCATTTTATAGATTTTCATTTGAATTCTGTTTTAATTTGTTTACACTCAGTTTGAGTAAGTTTTGATTGGTTTTGTTTATTTTTGTAGTTTTTAGAATTAAAATTATATATATACCCACACACACACACGTATTATAATACTGGTTATGTTCAATTATGATCGAAACAAAATCGATCACAGTCTAATTTGTTCATAGTTCAAAGTTTGAGGTTAATTTTATTTTAAAATAAGTTCAAGGTTTAACTAAAACAAATTTCAAAATTAGACATTCATTTTGTTCAAAAAGAAATTAAGTATCTAACTCAAACAAATTCTTAAAGTTCATAGTTTAATTTATAATTTACCGTCTTACTTTTTAAAAATAGGATATTAGTTTTACTGTTCAGAGAGAAAAAAATTTAATCTGGAGTAAATTTAATTTAATCATTTTTAGATTCTTAACAATAGTTCTTATTTGTACGAAGAATAATAATTATTGACATACGTAGTAAATATTTTGGAGATTTAAGAAATTATTTTAAAAAATTCTCAACAAAAAATGAGTATTCATAACAATTACTCGAGAGAGATGTAGAGTAATTTTTGTATTATGCCTAGTGGTTTAGACATTAGAGAGTTTATAGTAACAAAAGACAATCGCATATTTGAAGAAGCTAAAAAAGTTCATTTTAAATGAATGGACAATCTACATTGTAGAACTAGGGCTGCGCATGAGTAGTGTTGTATTTTTTAACAAAATATGATTGGAGACACAACTCAAAATGTTGGAACAATAACTTAAAATTTTATTGGCGCAACTTAAAATGTTGAAGTTGAAATATAGAAATTTGAATTTTTTTAAAAGAATTTTGAAAGTTGGCATGGGTCCGAAGGTCGGCCAGTTGGTCGAAGGTCAACAAGTCATACCTTGAACCTTCATTTTTGGTTTGCGTCGGCTCGGGTTTAGACAAAACTTCAGCACAAGAAATGTCGCCTAGGCACAAGAAATGTCGCCCAGTTGAGTTTAGGAGTTCTCATTGTGTTTTTGTTAACCACACGAAATTATATCAATAATTTAAATTTCATATTAATTTTTTTTCATCTAACCATGTTTTTTTTTTATCGAACATGAGCTAAGTGTTATTATTTCTCATTTCTCTTTATGTTTTGTGTTTATTCATAACACTAAGTCCTATTTACATGATATCATAACCATGGCATCTACGTTATATCTCCAAACTAAATAGACGTCACTCTCCAATATTTTTACATGTGAAATAGATAATGCGTTTCAAATTAAGAACTCCTAATAGTGACAAACTTGGTAAGCTCTTTCAAGAAAATTCATTTTAGTTCAATCCGATATGGGATTCATGATTAAGTCATCCTCTAAAAACCAAGTTACAATTTTGACAATCATCAATCTAACACGAGGCAAATAATTCTTGGTCTCGGACTTTTTACATAGGTAAAAAATAATGATTCATAAAACGGACTCCATTCCCTATTAATCCCGACGTTTCAGAACAGAAGTTTAAAAATAAAATAATGGGACATAAAACTTAGAACAAACAATATTTTTGTATAGTTTAAAATGAAGTCATTACAAATTGATACAACGACACCCAGTACCAAGATAAATATAGGGTTTAAAGTGCGAGTTTTTGCCCTAAATAAAGCTAATAAAAAAAAAGAAGGGTTTTAGCCATAAAAAAATAGTTTTTATTTCTATTTTACCTTCTGTTTTTATACATTATTATTTTAATTTTAATTAGTAAATTAATTCATATTTACAAATGGTCCTAGGCTCTAACCCTCTGAAATATTCTTAATTTTATTATTATTTTTCAACAAGGGAGGAGATATAAGTATAAATGCTTTTCCTTTCAGTGTAATATATTCAGTGCAGCTTCGACAATTATTCAGTGTAAATAAATATAATATATTTCCACAAATTCTTAGCTTGATTAATAAGCAAATCAAAGCAACAACATTGAGGTCGAGCATTTGAGAAAGATAATCCATAAAATAATTATTTAAAATTGATTTATAAATATTCTTTAACTATCGTTACCTTGTCGAGAAGGCACAGCTCCTTTGTGTCTCTCTCCTAATTGCCAAGAAGCAACACTCCCCAAGGAAACTTCGAGAGGGAAGAAAATCAAGTGATTCTCCAAAATAGGCTTAGTTTTGCAGACTATGATATAATGTATCTACATTTATAGGCGTGAAATTATCCATGCGAAATAGTTAGACTGCGTTGCTAGTTCTTGTAGTCAATTGGGATTGTTTCCCTTCGTTACGTGTGTAGAACGTATAATCAAATAAGGCAAATACGTCGTTTTCTTGGCATTTGCTTCATAGTTTCCATTTCGTATTTTAGGGTTTTAATTGCAAGGTTGCTTCTGCTGTTTCTAAATTTTGTTTTCACTATATGAAAATGAAGTACTTTTAACTCTTTCTCACCTTCATAAAGCTGCATACTGACTCGTTTTTTAGTACTTCATTGTATAGCCCTCGAGTTACAAAAAACCTTATGGTGAGTAAAATCATGCTAACTCACAAGTGCAAGCTAAGTAAGTTAGTCTGGTATGAATACTGTTGGGAGAAAGAGAGGGGGAGAGAGTGGAGTGGAAACGAAGCAAGACCAATGAGTGCAAGCACTAAAGCAAGAATCTACTTTCACCAAGATTAAAAATAATAATGATATGTGTACTTTCAATTCTTGCTTTTTAATTAAATAATATCAACAGATGTAATTAATAATTAATAATTTTATTATATTAACGTCACTTATCAATGTTTATGACGTCAAAATAAAAATTAGAAAGTAAAAACGTTAATTTTTTTAAAAAATAATTTATTATTGATCTTTTTCTTTTATAGTGGCGGCAAAAATCCACGTTGGTTGTTTGATGAATAATGAAAATAAAATGCGGAAGCATCCATTTTTTCCAAAAAAAAAAAAAAAAAAAAAAGAAGAAATAAAGTAGTAATAAAGCCCCCCAAGAAGAATAATAATTGGAGTGGACCAACTTGAAACTTCGTAGAAGTTTCCTACGATCAAGATGTTTTGTGCATACTTTGTAGAGAGAAAATCTATTTATTTATTTTTTATTATTAATATTGTTTTAAATAAGTCAGGATATATCAGATGAGTTGGCATTTTTCTTAAAATGTGTTCTGCTAATTATTTTAGGGGAAAAAACAAAAAAAATTAATAATTAATATTAAATAAATCCACAAAAAATAATAATATAGAATTGTAAAACAATTAAAGGAAAAAAGGACATTCAATTAAAATAATAAAAGTACGAACTAAATTTAATGTTTTTATTAATTTTCATATTATTATTATTATTATTATTTATTTTGAATTTCACGTTTCTTTCTAAATTTAATTTTGACAAGTTTAACTTAAGATAAAAGCTATGTTAGATAACAGAATTTCAAATTAAAATAAAAAATTAAATCGTATACTTCATATTATTCGTTTAAATAACGATAATATGCTTATTTTAATTGAGGTATTTTCTTCTAAATTTACTATTCACGACTATGACATGATTATTTTATTTTTATTTTCTATTTTTCATATATAAAAAAACAAGTAGCCGAAAAGTTATTGTTTCCGAAATTTCCAGGAAACTTACATTAAATTTAAATAAAAAATAAAAAAATTAGTCCAATCACAAAATTTCAATTTAAATTGCTAAAATAAGCAACAATTTTCCACCCAAAAAAGGGAGATGATGCCACTCTGCAACATCATGCTCCCATGATTCCATAAACGTGAAATGTACTACTCTGTGATTTTTTATTTTTTTTAAATCATATATTTATGAAATTATATTATTTCTGCAGACAGCTGCTTGAGTGAGTAAAGTGCATGGGTCACGTTGGCTAGCTTCTCAACAAAACTCATTATTCTATGTGGAGGCTATCTACATATTATTGGGCTTTGTTTTTGGCATTACAAGTAAAGACCTTAGTCTTGGGGACTTGTTAACTTGCTTTCACAAATTTATCGGCATGTCATGTGTTGGGAAGGTTCATTCATGATACCTCGATTTTCATCGTTACGTCACTAAGGTTAATTGTTGTCATGTTTTCTTTAATGTTGTAGTTTATCTTACGTCAAAAAAGAAAATCGAAACACGGGTATGGTAGCTGTTAGAGTTCGGTGATTTAATTTATGTTTGGGACGAGTCAAAATGCTCGCAGTGCAATAAACATTTCAAAACAAAATTGTTGATTTTTACGAGAGTTTGTGGTGGTAGCGGAGAAATAGAGTATTAATTTTGATACGACAATAAACCCTCTATTGTGCTTCGAATTTTACCTAAAAATTTCTCTAGTTTTCGCATAATTCTCAATGTTCTTACTTCTTGCTTTATTTTTTGGGATAATTTTTTGCGTAATTCAGAAATTCGAATAAGTTAATTGAATTGAATGGGTATTTAACAATTTTAATAAGAGGTTAATATTGAGTCAATTGATGGGCTTTTATTTTGGGCCAAAGTGATAAAGGGATATGATTAGTGGAAGGCTTAACCTAAACCTCGTTAGACAATTGAGATTACCGGCTGTGGAGGAGAATTATGTATTGAGATTGAGTGTAGATCTCCTTTTCTTTGTTGTTTATGTATTCGGATATTGGATTTTTATGCGGAAATCCTAATCGACTGAGAAGTCCCTTGGCCTGGCGTTGGAATAGTAGAGGAAGTAAGCATAAACCATTGCCGAGTTCAACGATTTTCGAGGCATGGACCTAGTTTTTCATAATTTTATCGAGATCTTAATAAATTGGCTTATATTGTTAAAGAATATAAGTTTTCTGGTTTATGGGATATAATTGGTAGTCTAAAAATAATACCTTCTGGATTGTTTAGATTTTATGTCAAAAATTATGAAGTTTATTTTATTCAATTTCTAGATATTACATTACAACGGTGAGTCATGTGAATGCAAAAACGATCTAGTGTCAGTGCTCAGCTCATACCAATAAGTGTGCATAATTTCACATCGTTTGCGATGATCAAAAGTGAATGATTTATAAATAGAATTATTCTTCTAATCAATTACAGCGTGTTTTTTACTAATTCAATGAATAAAATTGTACTGATATCGATTCGAACTAAAAAATATTGTACTAAGAAAATTGAAGATGTTACGTTTATCAACTTGGGAAAAATTACTACGAGAGAAGAATGTTAATGCATAGAAGAAATGTGATGAAATTGAAATATATTCCCAATGAATAGTTACTCTAACGTCTCTCGATTCTTCTATTACAATATTGTCCGTTTTGGGTTAGAGTCCGCACGGATTTATTTTTTAAATCATCCCGAAAATGAGTTGTATTAGGTAGAAAGGAGAACTCTACTTATAAATCATGCATTTTTCGCTCTTTAAAGCAATGCGGAATTTTGCACTCCACTAGTATAGGCTGGATCCCACCGGACCCTAATTGCCTTCAAATGGCGGGATGTTACAATCTTTCTCCTTCGGGAATCGACGTCCTCGTCGGTCATGCTTTTGGTTAGACAGTGGTTCTGATATAATTTGTAACGTCCCCCGGTGCTCCCAGTACAATATTGTCTATTTTGGCTCAAAGCTCGTACGAAGAAGAACTGTACTTATAAACTATGTATTCTTCACTCTCCCAATCAATGCGCGATTGTGCACCCCACTGGTATGGACTGGGTCCCATCGGACCATCATTGCCTTCACATGGCGATTAAACACACTAGGCGTGAAGGAAAGAAAATCTATCACGCTAGACGAGTTGACAAGTATTGTCTCACATTAATAGATGAAAAGCAGAAGATCGTGAAGAAATATGAGAAAGATTATCTCAATCATTGAATTAGCTTTTGGAGTGAGTTCTATCATCTCACTTTCCAACATGATATCAGAGTTAGGTCTGTACAATGTGAGGACGGTAGGAAACACGCTAAACGTTAAGGAAAGAAAACCTATCACGCTAGACGTGTGGGTATGTGTTGTCCCACATCAACAGAACTAAAGTGAAAGATCTTGTATAAATATGATGGAGATTTCCGCTCTTCTCGAGGTAGATTTTAGAGTGAGTTATACGTTCTCACTTTCTATTCGTTACCAAGGAGAATTTTGTGCATATATAAACCTCTAAAATTGTCAGGACACATGTATACTAACGGAGCAAATAAAAATATTTATAAACACGCATTTCACTAGCAATATATGGGTTAGCATATTATATGTAGAAGGTTAAAAATTATTATCGAGGTTGTAGTGAGCGGTCAAGCACTTAGCTACAAAGAATCCATAGTATGATCGCTGATTAAATCAACTTTTTTCCTTCTATATTTAGTGGGTAATTAATGTCATGTTTACTTTCTTATTATACATTATTAAAATACTTGTTGACGTGTCAAATAATGATAAATGTAATTAATGTAATAAATTATAAATATTTAATTTATTATATAAGTTACATCAATTATTATTTGACACGTCAGCGAGTATTTTAAGATAGTATAATAAAAGAGTAAACGTAACATTATTATTTTGTGAGAACTTGCATTTGCGAATGATAAAAATTAATTATAAACTTATCAAAAGTGACGTATGAGTAAAAAGATAACGAGGAAGAAATCAAATACGATAATTTTTTATATGGCTCGGTCAAGTTTTCTATGTACACGCTCCAAGACTCCATAAAAATTCAATTACTTGATTATCAAATCTTCTTGGTATTCCATCTTTTTCTTCGAAACAAACTCCTAAGTTAAATACTAGTTTTTAGTTCGAGAGATAGTTAAGTCTCCATAACTCACAGAACACTCAATCATACACACAGAATGCTCAAAGGGAATGTTATTTGTTCAAGTTATGAATATTTTGAATTATGAATTACTTGTAGTCTTTTTTTACTTCTCCTCCGTTGTTTGCTAGTCGACTACGCGACGACACTATTCTTTCAAAATTTTGTATTCACCTTTGCTACTATATAGGTCGGCCAAGCTTTTGGAATGCTCGATCACTTAGCTTTGTACTTGCAATATTTTGTACATAGCTCTACAATGACTTGACCAAAATCATTACCAGACCCTATAATGCATATAACAGAGGAATGAGAGAAAATCGAGAGGCGACTTCGAGAGAATTCAAGGCGTGCACCGGTGGTCGATGATGGAGCTCCGATTTGTGAGGCAATCTTTGGTCGCGAAGGTAAGGGTGAAGGTAAGAGTTAAGAAATAAGTCAATGTCGGTTTGTGCACGTACTATTTTCTGTTCTTGATGGTTTTCGTTCATTCAATAATAAAATACTTGAGTTGCGTATGTATATGTAGGATTTAGTGTCTGAACCACGTTAATTTCTGCGTTATTTATTATTGTTGATTTTTTATTTTGGTTTATTATTATTGCTCATAATTTAGAGAATTATGGGGTGATGTTGCGTGCAATATTGTAACATTACAAAAATACTTATTTTTTTAATTTTATAATAAAATTTCACTGATGGAATTTTGAACCATCGACGTAAGACAATTTTATTTTAACCACGTAAATTTATATTATTGATTTATTTTCAAGTATTATTGATTAATTCTCACGTGTTTCACAACAGGAGTTTTAAAAGAAATTCGACAATTATCACGGATTAACTTACACGAATTGATTCGATCACATATCCAAATCTTCGAGTTAAATTTTTTATTTTTTTATTTCATGAAATAGGACGACAACATGACGTAAGACTGTAGTTTTATTTTTCTTTTGTTGCCTCTATTAAAAAAAAAACGAGTTAAAAGGGGGAGAAAAACCCTAGTTAAACCGTTTCTCTCTGAGCTCCTCAAGTTCGAGCAGATCACTGGTCGTATGCTTGGTACTCAAACTGCAAACTTTCCCAACCCTAATCTCTTCGCGTTTACGCCTCGCCAAGTTTTACTTGCTAGTTCCCAGATGAAGCAGAATAAGCAGAGCGACGTATCGACCAAGGCTTCGTCTCTGCTTGTCCTGAACGGCGCCATTGAGGAACCTACGGGTCTTAGTAATGAACATAGGACCCTTCTTCTCCATTCGGTTGCGCTATATTTGGAGCGTAATGGGTTCTCCAAAACCCTCAAGAAGTTCATGTCTGAAGCGCTTATTAGCGTAAGAACTCACTTTGAAGAGAAGTTTGTAAAGCATTTTAGTTATTTGTGGGATTGAGTAACTTCAGCAGCTAATTTCTTTCGTAATTAGAGATCTTTATTCAACTAGTAGTCCGATCTGTTTAAATTTTTTTTTTTTGAGTTGGTTATTTTGATCAATTAAATTATTTCTTTCTCATAATATATTTTGTTGGAAAGTATAACTTATTCAAGTTTCATCTTATTCTTAGGTACCAACCTAGATATTATGTGTTTGAAATTTACTCTCAACATACACTTTTGTTTTTATATTTTTTTTCCAGACTGTTTTGCTCAATGATGACGAAACCACTTGAAATAGCAATTTTAGGTGCAAACAATTGTTTATAGTGTCTTAAACCTGTGGTCCCAGTTTTATTTTTTCTTGATCTGTAAAAATATTGGACAGTGCCAAGTTATAAACACAGGTTTTGACTTTTGAGATTTCTGTCCTAACGCATGAACATTCAGTTATGTAGTCTGGAAGGGTTAGATTACACACTGTTTTATGAAAAGGACAAAACATGTGATGTTTCAAAATTGTTTATGTGGGTATTTTGTTGTTGCAGAAAGATAGTTTGAAGGGTGCCTTGTTGGATCTGGAAGAAATGTGCATCAAATATTTGAAAATTCGGTAAGATGAGTGGATCGATGTATTTTCTGTTATTCATAGCTTTATTTTGAAATGTTGGCCCAGAACATTTTTCTGTAGATATCCCTGTTCGTGACTTCTTCGCTTTTGATTGATCAAAATCAGTGTTTTTTTCTTCCTTGAACTTACATCAAGTGTTATGAGTGTAGATAAATATTGGATTTTGACACACAAATACTGAATCACATAACATATTAGTTCGCTTGGATTTTGTATTTTGTATTTATGGATCCTTACAATATAAGTTGTCCTTGGCAAGTCTTTGTGGGGTGTATTAAGTTATTAGTTTTCTGTTATTTCATACTATGTCACTTATTAGTGGGGACTGATATGTTGTTTACGTACATTATTGTATTATTTTATTTGATTCAGATTTTAATAGTAACTTACATAACTTGAATATCTTATTATGCAGTGATCATGCCAAGACAGATTCCAATAGCCAAAAGGAGCAAGGTAATCTCAATTATCATTTATTCTTCCTTGTAAAATTGCATTAGAGAGATGTTCATACTTCATTCTCTGATTTTACGCTATCATGGTCTGCAGTCATTGAACTTTCATGTTACATTTTTTTTCTTTAAAATAAGGGTGTTGGGTTCAATTACGTTATTAAATTTCAGGTAGAATTATTAATGGCAGTGCTACAATGATAAACTAAATGTAAAACATAGCTAATTGTTGCTTAGATAACTGAGTAAGAATTAAAAATGGAAGTGGTGTTTCTGATAGTGGTAATCAGACACATTGCTCGTATCATTCAATTCATGCGTTGCCTATTGCTTTACTAGTCTAAAAGACATTGTTGGAAAAGTGGAGAATTAAGGAAAATTTCTTTATTTCTGGTAAAAGATATGATTTAATAAATGTATAATTATTTAACAATTATGCCGATACAGCTATGATGGAGGAGCCTGGTCGGAAACACAAGGACAAAAGTAAAAGGAAAAGCAAGTTGGTTTCTGAATCTCTTTTGGATAATGTAAAAGAGCAGGGACTCAAATCTCTGGAAGGAGAACCATTTAAAAAATCTGATCCTTTACTACTTGAGAACGAGCCGACTAAGAAATCAAGGGATAAGAAAAGCCAAAAAAAGAAAGTGAAATCTGAGCTTTCTGTTGATGATTCTGACCACTGTGGTGTAGAGAAGGAGAATAAAGACAGCAAAGATTTGAAGGTCTTAGAATCTTCAAGAGATCCTAAAAAGAAGTCAAAAAGTAAGAAGGATGATGGATTAGATCCAAATATTAAAGACTCAGATATTAACGGCAGTAGATGTAATGGAACTGATCTTAAGAAGGATGGTTTAAAGACATCATGTGTGGATGATGGTGAGAAAAATTCCAAGAAAAGAAAAAAGTCACGTTCCAAAGGAGATGACGGTCAGCCTATTGATGAAGAAGCTGTAGAAGGTAATAAAAGGAGAAAGGTAGAAGTCTTAGAGGAGTGTCTTGAAAATGAGCAACATCCACAGATGAATGGATCGCTGAAGAGTTTCATTAATGGTGGTAAAGAAAGTGGAGGTGAGGGTGATCTAGTTAGTTTGAAAGAATCTCAAAAGGAACCTGTCAACCAGGTTGGTGAAAAGGAAAATGGAAGCAAATCTTCTTCAAGAAAAGCCATGAAGAAAAATGACATCGATTCATTGGAGGTATTCTGATTACTTTCTCTATTATGTGTGTTTCTGTGATTTTCCAAATGCCCACAGTTTAAATATATAAATCCAATATGACGGAAGTTTGTGGTGGTGACCAAATTGCTTTGATTATCCGCACAAGTTATGAACTCCTAGTTTGAGTTCCAATAAGATCTTGTTATCATACGGTGGGGGGTATTTCATTTGCTCTGCTGTTTGAATTCACTTCTTTTTTTCAAACAACTTGGGATTAAATGCTGTTATTTTTTTTAATCCTGATTCCATTTCTATATTTCTTTTCTCGTGTAGATATTGTGATTAGAGGCGTACTGAAGTGATCTTTTGCTTACTTTTCAAAAGTGATATTCTCTGATTATGGTTTTCGCATTTTATTTCTTCAAAGATACTTTGTAGCTGAAGGATTCATCCTTTGTAGCTTGAAATTATGTCTGATAGATTACACTCTTTTGTTTAAGATTTTGCTTACACTTTCCGTAAAAAAATAAAGATTGTGTTTACACTCTAAGCATGA
Source organism: Begonia peltatifolia (assembly GCA_022433055.1). Classification (NCBI taxonomy): domain Eukaryota; kingdom Viridiplantae; phylum Streptophyta; class Magnoliopsida; order Cucurbitales; family Begoniaceae; genus Begonia; species Begonia peltatifolia. The sequence continues at coordinate 16,520,231 of CM039529.1, forward strand.
CTGTCTTGGATTGATGTGTTCTATGAGTTATTCTCTTGTTTGTGACATTCTGATAATTGAGTTATTTGAAGATTAATGCTTTTTAGATCAATGATATTAGTTATTAGCTTTTTATTTGTCGGTGTTAGTTTTACTGTCTTTGATACTTTTTTGTTTTAATTTTTTCCGTGCAATTTAAGCTATCTGAAACTTAGAAATTTGTGTTAATAGATTCTGTTTTTTGCAGCCCAAAACAAAAAATGCATTCCAAAGGGTAAAAATTGATGAAGTGGTATTTACTGATAAGAGGCTCCAAGACAATTCTTATTGGGCAAAGGTCTGATGAAGTTCTTGCGTTATCCAACCTTTCGTTTTGTAAATTGTTATATATTAGATTTTCAATGTATCATATCTCAGGACGGAGCCGAGATTGGTTATGGTGCAAAAGCGCAAGAAGTTCTTGGGCAAGTTAGAGGAAGGTAATTGATAGTTCATGCATTTTAATATCTATTGTTATTTTTTTGGATCATTTTAAAAGAGATCATTTAACCTTGGAACGGAGGGTCTCTTCCTCTCCCATCACTTTGTATATTATTTTCATAAAAAAACATAGATTATTTGAAAAACTTAGGATCAAGTACGATTTTTTTTATTTTGTCACATTTTGACTACTTCAATGAAAGCTATTTCATAGATTTAGACATTTCTAGCAATGCCAGATTCTGGCTTGCATTCGAAATTGTTATGAATTCTTTGTATATATCTTTAAAATGCAAGAAAATGAAAACATATAACTAATTGTGTTGGTAACCCTAGCCTTTCGATGACGGCTAATTAACTGATTTTTGAACTAGAAGATTGCTTACTCCATAGAAGATTGGTTTATATATTTTTTTTATTCATCAATCTCTCTCATTTAAATAGAAATTTCTGGCACGAGAAGACGAAGAAAAAGCGCGGAAGTTACAGAGGAGGGTTGATCGATTTGCAGTCTCATTCTGTGAAGTTCAGTTATTCGGACGATGATGAGTAGGATTCTTGCAATGATGCAAGGGAAACTAAAAGAAAATTATGGTATGTTTTTAAGAAACATGATCATTTTTGAAATGTTGATTGATTCATGTGAACACAGAGTTTAAGTTATTAATATCAAATAAGCTTCAATTGTCTTATTCTGTCTTCTTTGGTTCTTCATTTTGTCTGGACTTATTTCTAAGTGCAATTGACAGATTAACAGTCTCATATGGCATGGCTACTCCTTGTAGTAACTTTTAGCTCCAAAACTATGTCAATTTCGAGATGGTGAACTTATATTTTGATATGATATTGTTGATACCACAATCTTATGGCGAAATTGCTACATACAATAAGAGAAGAAATGTAAATGAATCTATGTTGAAGCTGAAATGTATTTCAAGGATAATGTTACAAATCAAAACTACTCTATGGAAGAACCTTGTGTTGTAGGTAAGTAGATAATGTTATATCACACAATTTTACATTATGACGTGTAGTTACATTTTAGGGTCTTCGACTGGCCTTAAGGCTGGCTCATGCCAGGGCCGCAATCCTTGTTTGTAGATACGGACCTTATTTTCTGGCTGACTTTTGAAAGTTATTCTGGCAAATTTTTGTTTTACCGCTGCTGCGCAACGCCACCCCTAAGCCTGGAGGGCTGGACCTGGGCCGGGACAATGCTCAGATGGGGCTGAATTAACATTTTTATTTATTGCTATATGAAATGAACTTGTTCCTACTCATCTGAAGGGACCATAATATATTAGGGAATGAAGTGTACACTAGATGTAACAAAATGCGACTCAAAAAGTAGAGTAAGAAAGAGCTTTGCTGATTAAGATATTATGCATTCATACTTATTGTATAGTTAAGTATAATTCGTTTATTTAATTTACGGGTAATACTTCATACGCAATCAATCGTATGTCATCACATGATCTCTATTGTTTCCTACCCACTCAGGGCAACACAGCGTGTTGGGGGCAAACATGACCGGAACAAACTACGAGTCGAGAGATGGGTCAAGAGAAGGTTTGACTGTTGGAAAGATTACACTTTGATAATTTTAATTTTATATTATGATACATGGCTATTAGTAAGTTATTTTAAGTATTTTATAAATAAATGAATGACATGTCATATTTACCAACTCATTAATAATGTTTTTGAACAATCCAGGCTAAAAGTTGATGATTGAGATTGAAATTGGAAGGGTTATGTCCCAACTACAAAACGACAAAACACTTCCACGTTGCTTTGTTGGAGAACGCGATCAAATAAAATGGATTAACAGAAAGGTGTCATGCTCCTCGACAATGCTTGCTTCCTAATTACTAATTACGCAAGCAAGTGCTTTCTAGCAACTGGCCACCTTTGCATGACCCGCACCGGCTCCATCCATTTAGACCCGACCCGACCAAGCCCAGTTTCCTCCTTTTGCCAGCTCCTTCCCACTGTGATTGCGAAACCATCCTCCTTCCTTTTCTGGCTGTTTCTCCCCTTCTCTTATCGTCTCTTTCCGAATCTTAATTCTCCTTCTGCATTCTTATTTTCTCTAATTCTCGCTTCGATTCTCTTCCTTCTGTTCGAATTAATGCGAATTCGAGGAAATTGGACTTCGTCAGCCGTCGTTTGTTTTGGTTTTGGTGTTGTCTTTTCGGAATTGGGAAGCGATCGAAATTTCCCGCTCGAGATCTCACTTTCGCTCCTTCTCCCCGAACAGGCCTGTACGATCGTAACGACATTCAGATCGCCTGCCGCTCTTGATAAAAGGTTTTAAACTTGGGTTTGAGCTTCGAGTTTTAGTATGAATTTCAATTGCGGTTCAATATGCGCGATGTTGAATTCAGTGTTCTGAGTATTCAATCATGTGGTTTTCGTTCTGGAAATCCAAGGACAGGTTCTCCTTACAAGAACTCAGGTTTCAAATCTTACTTTTCTCTCTAATTATTCCTTTTTGTTACTTTCTGCGTTTTCTGATTAATATTATTCTTTAACTTGTATCCAGAGGCATACTTGTGCTAGTCGCATGTTACTCACTTTCCCTACTGATTGAGTTCTCGAATGTTTTACTACATGATAAAAAATTTGATTCTAATTGACTGTTCTAGCTCAACGTTTTTGTCATTAGTACCAAGTAGTGATTCTCTTGTTTCACATGGTCGCGTAGCGCACTAGAATATGCATACAATTAATAACAGCATTTGGGATCATACTAGGCAAACAGTGATGTTGTAGAGACAAATAGCTAGAGCACATATTTGATCGCAGTTTCAACATGTTTGTAGGAACAATCATTCATCATTATAATTTCAGTTATTCATACTAATTTATGCTAAAAACCTGAGTTGATGAGTCTAAATTTTAATCTAATTGAAATTGTAAGTGCTTAGTTTTCACTAGAAGGAATTTTGGGTTTTAACAAATTTTACTTTATAGTTAGTTAGGAGCTTTGTGCTGTGCAAATGGGTTCAATCTTAAATAAGTAGACAGTTGTGCTACCTAAGGTAAGGTGGGGTGCTTACTATAACTTTTGAGTGTAACTTAACTTCCGGTTGCTGATATCTTGTTGATTACCTTAGGAATTGGATATACATAAGTAGTTTGTATGCTATATGATATACTGCACAATCATTATTTATTTTTACAATAAAAGGTTGATTTCAGCACTGAATTGATATGAAATACTTGAATAGTGGTTGCAGCTTCTTTCATGTTAAGTAACCAATGTCTTAGTTAGACTATACTATTTTAATGTCTAAGCATCTATCATGGGAATTCTTTATTTTTTATTTTATTATCATTATTTTTTTTAATGGCATTAGGACTCTTAGTGTCCTACATACTTTAGCTCCTTAAACTTTAATTTCAGCGTAGAGGTCATAAATATTTAATTTGCAATCTATTTTTCTGATTTGTGAAAGCTTTTTGAATTTCATCTTAATTGTTCTTCCCCTATAATGTCATTACTTAGTCGTGAAAAGCTTGGTGACCCAAAACTAATTATTATTGGGAATTATTCTTCACCCTTAAGCAAGGAATTGCCAAAATGAGAAGAGAGTACAAAAGATTACTTATCAAGCAAAATAAATCTGACAATCAATATAATTTCTTTTTAAATTAAATAAACATGTCATCATTCAAAAAATATCTCAACAATCAAAATATTCTTCCAAAGGAGGAAACAAGTCGTAATCTAATATAACACAAGTTTTAATATTAGGTAACAAAAACCCATATTAAGCCAAAGAAAAGACTCAAAACAATTCTTTTATATATCCCAATCGTTCCTTGCAACCATATAGGTCCAGGTCTAACACATGGCCCTCTACTCAATTTAGATTATGCCTCTTGCTTTATTGTTTTTTTTTTGTCTTTATAGTCAAGTCTTGTTTGTGGAAATATTTAAACAACGAGAGTGAGTTTAAAAAGCCCCATGTGAAAAATATAGTGAGGGAGAGGCTACACTTTTGATTTCGAGAGGGTAGCTTGTTACCCATTCATTAATTTTTCAATAAAAAGGTATTCTTTTCAAACAATGTTTACTAATGAAGATATGTTTCTTTTGAGTTTACTAATGAAGATATGTTTCTTTTGATTTTTATCCATATGTTGAGTTTGTCTATTCTCTATATGAGGAACAACTAAGAGAACTGCTCATTTATGAAACATAGCCTTTGTGGGGTATTTGAAAACTATGTATTGATTGATGGTAGTTGGCTTACCAAATTTCTTATGTCTACTATTCTTTGTTGTAAATTGTGTATCTTGTATGTAAAAGCATATACCAATACAATGAGGAACGTTTCTGCAACTACTCTTTTGACATGATGTCAAAGCCAATTACAATCTATAATTTTTTTTTTTCTTTTTACTGCTTTGTGTTTTTCCCTTAGCATCTCCTTCCGAACCATGTGTCTCTTCCTCACAAATCAGTGTTGCCACTGTTGCTTTTCTTATTCCGACACATTTGATATTCCAATAGACATCATGTTTAGAGCTCAACTTCAGTGTTTGTTGTACCAATCTTATTCTTTTTTTCTAATTGACATTTTTCAGTTCATTTTTTTTTATTAATTGAACTATGGAGTTTTCATTGACCATCTATGTAAGCCTTTTAAATTGTTGAAAGCTCTATGGTGGATCAATACATCATTTATGATGAAGAGGATGAGCTTCCAGAGAGTGATAATGAGTTCTTGTAGAATTGATAGATCTTCAAAAGAACAAAGTTTGTTTTTCTTCGTCTATGTGCCATATTTAAGTTCTTGCATACCCATTCTTTTTCCTGGTCAAATATCAGCCTTTTGTGTCTGCATCATCACATCAAGAATTATTTGCATGTGGAAAGATGCCAAAAGTGCTTTTTACTTTCCAAACAAATATTTTTACTATTTATATGTAAACACTGGTTTATCAAGAATATGCAAGAAAAACATTTTGGATTGTTGTTTCATCAACATAGATGACTTAGAACCAATAGTTTATTATCTCATGGATTTTATTCTAACACTCATTAAAGAATTCAATATTTAATATAGTTGTTTTTATTTAATTGAGCACAATGGATCAAATGATAAAGATATTGTTCATAAACCGACAACTTTTTTTGAAGGAAATGCAAATTGAACACTATGCACCAAGGATGAAGACGCACTTCAAAAAGATTCTCAGGATGGACAATGTAATATACTCTGACATTGATTGGGGAAACGAAGTAAAAATATACTTTGGAATATTGCTAATTCGTAGTAGGAAATCTTGTAACTTGGAGAAGCAAGAAACAATATATGGATAAAAGTTCTTTTGGTTGAGTTGAATAAAACAAAGGGACCATTGATGTTATTATGTGATGGCAAATGAGCAATAACAATTGCAAATACTCCCCTCCAACATGAAAGACTAAATGTGTTACGATTGTGATGCAAGTCATGCTGACGTGGATAAAATTTTTGAAACCACTTTAATTATGAGCCCATCAGATTGACCAATATTGAATAAAAGAAAAATCACATGCAACCAAGTCTACATTTCCTATACACCTAGGAACAATTAGTTAACATATTAACCAAAGAAGTACCAAATCCATGGTTTGAAGATAATTGAATTTTGGAACGAAGAACCTCGAAATGCTATTCTCTTCGAAGACAAAAAGCCAACCATCGGTCATTCAGATATCATTAATTTCATAATTGCTAAATAATCATATGATTTTAAGTTTTTTAAAATTTATCTTTTAGTTTGGTTGTCTATAATCGGAGGAAAATTGCTATAAACTAAGCGGTGTATCTTTGCTTTGTTTTGAGAATGATTATTCTCCCCTCTTCTTTGTATGTGCTTTCTATCAATATACATCATTTATTTTATAAAGAAAAAAGCGAATGGAGAACATTTTTGTAGAACCTTGAATGGATTGTTGAAATTGCCTATTCTCTTAATTAGTAGTGAAGAGAATTACTTATTAATGAAATATAGTTGTCATAGAGGATTTGGAATTTATGTTTAAATTGATTGTAATTAAGTTAGAAATTTCCATGTTTCCTAAACTATTCTTCTAATTCTAGGCTACTTTCCTTCACTGTAAGTTGTGTATCTTGTATAAAAGGGTTTATCCCAACACAATAAAGAACATTTTTTGAGCAATTACTCTCACTCAACACAAAAAAAAAAACATATTTTGAGCAATTATATAGCTAGGGTTCGAAAGGTAATCACTTTAATATTTGAATTCCTTAACATCTTCTCTAAACAACTTTTTACTCTCAAGTCATAGTAGAATGTAGTTGAACGAAGTAGAGCCAGATACTAATCTTAAATTCTTTGTCTGCTCGTGGAAGCGTTCATCCACGATCCACCAAAAATGAAATTTTCTTTATTACAATTGGTACATTCCTTACTGGTCCTTACTTTCTGTTTTTATATGCCTATGGGAATTGTTAACGAAGAATAAGGCCCAAACCCATAAGTCTATAACCCCGTGATATTTTAATATTTGAGATTTTTTTAAATATTTTATCTTATTAGTTATTTTTATATTTTATTTTATTCGCTTTAACTTTTTAGATAGACTTTGTTTTTTAAAAGGTTTTCTTAGAGATTTATTTTATTTTCTTAGAGATTTATTAGGATTTTAAATCATAAACTAAACTCTGTAAAAAAGGTTGTGGTGCATATTAGATAGAGACTTTTGATAATTAATGTAATTTATCTTATCTTGAGAGTTATTTATGTGGTGTTATTTTATTTTTCCGTTTTGATTACGAAACAAAACTTTTGCTTCACCAAATAGGTATCATAGAAAAGATTTTACCTCAATCTGACAGCCGAAGACAGTTCTAGTAGAAAATGGATCACCAACGAAAATTGGTGGCTCAATAGGTTTAATCAACGATGTGATAGAATTGATCACAAATTTGTTAAGACCAAAAAACTTCTTTGCAAGTTCACGCTGATTGTTTCTGTGTTTGTTGCTAAAACGAGATGTGAACATGCGATATGACGATAGAAGATCAAAGACCTTTATTTTGACAATGATGAAATTAAAGATTTATGACTGAGGAAACCACAAAAAATAGATTATTCATGCGTCAAAGAAGATGATTTTTGTTTGGTCAAGTTTCTAATCGGAGGCTTAATACTCCCGAAATCAAGATGAAGATGAATTTATTGAGTGTCAGCCGTCAAAAGAAAAATTATTACCATATGCAAAACCTTTAAATGGCTGACAACTACAAAGTTTTGCTTTGAAATTGACACAACCTTTGTCCAGAGTCAAAACGAAAAGCCAACATTTTCGATTTGTGATGAAGGTCGACGACAACCATTATTTAGCTCAAATGGTTGCCATCCAACCACTAATGGGCCTTACACATCATCGATTCTTGTGACCTCAGGAACAAATCTTGAGATTTAAACGCTATAAGGAATTATGGTTCTTTAAACACTTTTCAATTTGATGATCATTGTCTATAGCAAGAACTTTTAGCATATGATGATATTAAATCTAAGATGGGTGAATCTGAGAACAAGATACTTAGGGTGTTGGATGAGCCAACTGATATTTTCAACAAACGTGATGAGTTTGTCCCACTTCAAAAACAATTTTTTTTCTACAACAAATGTCGTTGAAGGCGTTTAACATGGCAAAATGGAATTACAATTCTTCGAACAATTTAAAAAATCAAACTTAATTATTTTGTTCGAGGTTTGCAATCAATTTGAAGCAAATATTGAAGTCTTCGCTGAAGTTCAAAAGAGTGCGAAGTGGTATCCATGAAACTTAATTGTTGAAGCATCAAACATTAAATTCATATTTGATTCCGGAAGAGTTTTTTGTGACTACAAAACTTGAGGACGAGTTATATTGAAGGAGAGAAGATTGGTGCAGGACACGGTTGAGGCCCAAACCCATAATCCCATGATCTTTTAATATTTGCGATCTTTTTAATATTTTATTTTATCTATTATTTTCGTATTTGATTTTATTTGTTTTAACTTCTTCAATAAAATTTATCTTTTTAAAAATTTTTTTAGAGATTTATTTTATTTTTCTAGAGATTTATTAAAGATTTTAAATTACAAACCAAATTTTATTTAAATGACTGTGGTAAATATTAAATGGAGATTTTTGATAGTTAATATAATTTTTTTTTTGAAAATTATTTCTATGATGTTATTTTATTTTCATATAAAACTTCCGCATACCACATTCTATGACTACGACAATTGTGATGAAGGGTAATACTGTCTCATTTGTTCACTTTAGGTACTTAACAGAACAGCTGCTGAAGATTCAAATTGTTAATGAGGTTAACAAGGTACCCCCTAAGTATTTATCAGCAAACCCGATTCTCCTTTTTCTTCATGATTGAAATTTATAAATTTTTGGGTTAATGAAGGATTTTGTCATTGAGGCACTTCGATCAATAGCAGAATTGTTAACATATGGGGATCAGCACGATTCGTCTTTCTTTGAGTGAGATTTCTGTGATTGCTAAATGTTCATTGGAATTCATATTTTGGCATCAAAAGATTTTATGTTGTTTGCCGTCGGCAGGTTTTTCATGGAGAAACAGGTTATGGGAGAGTTTTTGCGTATACTAAAGATAAGCAGACCTGTGGCTATTTCAGTGCAGTTGCTGCAGACAATAAGCATTATCGTACAGAATCTCAAAACTGAACATGCTATATGTAATTGACTATGAAAAATTCCAGTTTTCCAATGCTTTATGTTTTCAGGATGACAGTAACCACATTATGGATCTGAAACAGTGCAGGGTATATGTTTGGTCGTGAAGACAAACATTTTTAATCACTTATAATTTGACTTCTGCAGACTACATGTTCGGTAGCGAGCTTATAAATTATTTAATCACTTACTCATTTGACTTCAACAACGAAGAGCTATTGTCTTACTATATATCCTTCTTAAGGTTTGTTTCAGTTTTTTTTTCTATCACTGAACTATATTCGAGTTCATTATCCACCATATAGGGTTTTAACATGTTTTGCTGATTATGATCCATGTTTCTGCGTCTTGCGTTCAATAAAAAGAGCAATTAGTGTAAAGCTGAACAAAAACACTATCTCGCTGCTTGTGAAGACTCAAGATGTGAGTATTATATTGTTGTAGTTTTTTATTTATCAGTGCTATGGATTTGGTGCAGCTGGATATTTTCTTTTGACGTATTGATTTTTAAGTCATTTAGCAAACATTGTTTCTGTAAACTAGATAATTATGCTCATGTGAACTGATTGCATAAGAGTTCCCTGTGTAGTTATTGTTTATTTAAAGTTTCAAAATTCAGTAACAATAAGCTGTCTAAGCATCTAAATTAATCCTTTTGTTACACATGGGTAACATTTTTCTTGTAAATCTCGTTTCATCTAGTAATAATATGACAGGTGCCATCTGAAAATGAGATGATTAATCTCTTCATTATTTTCAAAGATATGTCAATACACGTCTATCGTCAACTACTTATTAATCACAAATTCCTAACTAGCTACAACATATTGTACTTTTAAAATATTATCTATGAAAGATATCCTAAAACCTAAGAATATTTTTTAAAATCTAGGAGTCTTATAGTTAAATGAAATCTATTCTAATTATTAACATTTGAATCGGGCTAGAGATGTGGAAATCTAAGAGTTCCAAACTGTGCGCCTTTTTAGGGATCCTTGTCAAATGTATTGGTCAATTATTTTCTAAACCTTGACGCACTACCAAGGGGAAAATAGTACTCCTTTCCTTCACTAAGAGCAGATAGAAATAGAAAGAGATTCCACATAAAATCTTGGTATCATGTATTCACTTCATTTTAATTATAAAGCTTTTGTGTTTTCTGTTTCCATCTAGGATGAAGTAGTTTCATTTCCACTATATGTTGAGGCAATAAGATTTGCTTTTCATGAGGAGAACATGATACGCATTGCTGTTCGTGCTGTGACTCTTAATGTCTATCATGGTGAGTTTGTGTCTCTTTCTCCTTCTGAAAGAGATAATGATAATATACTATGTTTTTGTTATCCTTTTCTATTGGGATGTGGTGTTTGTGATTTTGTTGTGGGTGTAGGGATGGCCTGACACTGATTGGGTCATGCCAAGATCAGATGATGGTCTCTGGCAAGAAAGGAGAGATGGGAAGAAAACAAGTTGGTGCCATATTGTCTTTTTTGGAAAATTTGAAACCAGAGATATATGTGATTTTTGATAATGAGTTGCTAAAATTCAAGGATTTTAAGCTCTTCTTTTTTGGTATGTGTGGGACAAGAGGTATGATGATTTTTGAAAATGAGTTGAGGAACTTAAGATTTTAAGATCTTTTTTTTTTTTGTGATACTCTTTTTTGGTTTGAGAGTGTATTTTAGAGTTTTGTTGTCTAGCTTTTGAGGTGTTGAGCATTTTTATGTAGCTTTTTCTTTTCCCTTTTTGCTTGTTTTATACATTAGTGGACATAATTACCATATATTTGAAGTTTCTGACATACTGGTTCTGATTTTCAGTCGGAGACGAATCTGTAAATAGATACATCAGCAGTCCCCCTCACGGGGACTACTTTTCTAACTTGGTGACCTTTTTTCAGAAGCAATGTATGTATCTAAATGGATTAGTCTTGGACACCGCAGGGTAAGAGTTGGAGTCATGAATAATTTTATCTGAATGTGATATTACGTGGATCAAGATTGTTTCTTAAAAGTATTGTTTGGTTATGGAGACAGAAATCCAGGTCCAGTCTCAACTTCTACAATTCTTACTACTGTAGATGAAATTGATGACAACCTATACTACTTAAGTGATGTAATTTCTGCGGGGATTCCTGATGTCGGAAGGTTAATAACAGACAATATTCTGCTGCATGTAATATTTCCCTTGCTTCTTCCTTCTTTAAGAAAGAATGCCTTGAATGTAAGGACTGCTTCTTTTCCCTCCTATTGGATTTCATATCTCTATTTGAGATCTCTTTTGCAAAGTTCTTTTACTTTTTCATTGTTTATTTGCACATGTGCTCAACCTTTCTAAATTATAACTTCCAGGAAAAACAAATGGGTGCAGTCACATCTTTGTATTTGCTTTGTTGCATCTTGCGCATAGTTAAAATAAAAGATTTGGCAAATACAGTTTGTGTTGCGATTTTCTGTCCACTAGAGGTTTTTTCCCGAGATTCTGAAGTTAAACCCAATGGTTGCATGACTCGTCATGGCTTTATACATGAGAGCCGACCGCTAGGCGACAACAATTTAACAGATTTCAATGCTGGTGCCTCCAGTGTCCAATTGCCAAACTCTTATCATTCTTGTGATAATCATCCAGGAGCTGGAACCATCCATGAAGAGCATAGAGGCTCATGTTTGTCGTTGAGGTAACATTAATCTTTTTATGACAATGAGTTTATGGGGACATATTGTTGAGATTGACTTCCATGTTCCATTGAACAATCAGAGGCGTGTTCAACGTTGGGATCTCTTCCTAATATACGTGCTATCTATGTATTGCAAATTATCTTTTTCTTCTATGTGATGTTGTTTTTGTGATCTTGGGTTTGGAAGTGGTTAGATATTTCGTGGGGGCTGCTCGTTATGAATATTTTCTATTTCTTGTCTTTTTTTCTCATTGTATCTTTTGGTCTATGGGGAGCAGGTGGAGCAAAGTCGTCTTTGAAAATGAGATTTTTGATTGCGAGTCTTTTCAACTCTCTCTTGTGATTGTCTTTCAGTTAGGGAAGAGTAAATTAGTATTTCTTGTGTAAAGTTATCATGGTGATGAACATTTTTATGTTGCTCTCTTTATTTCCTTCTATTTTTTGTTAATATACATCTTTTACCAATTAAAAAAAATCATACAATAAGAGGCTGTGCATCTGGTCATAAGCTAGCTAAGTTATCAAGGCTGGGTGGAGAGCACTGGAGAGTACTTGTTGGGGTACCTTTGCGGTCTGGCTACTATTTCTGTCATCTTTTGTTTTGGCATTTGTTAAGAGTTTCTAGTTCCTTTATTTTAGAATGAATTTTGTAGTTGTATAACCAAAAAAGAAAAGGTTGTCCGCACTGAATAGACGTGGCATGTATTTGATGGAAGAGTAAGATGCTAGTGATTTCCATATTTCTTGTGTATTATTCTTTGGAGATGTGGGGTGGCTATAAATATATAGGTTGTTCCAGTTGAAGTTCTCGGTGTGTGTGTTGGTGTATATGGATTTTGAGGAATATGATCCGTTTTTATGATGACTAGAAAATGCAACTAATCTTAGATTTTCTTTGTGTCATACTTTGTCTCGGTGGAGTAGTTTTTTAGATTATACGGTCAACTTGGTCTAAAGTTCTGTTGATCTTGAGTGTTATTTAATATTTGACTCCTCTTGTACGTTTTTCAGTCTTATAGAATTTTTATTTTGATTAATTTTCCCAACCCAGCTTATCATTCTCCCCTTAGCCAATCCTAACAGCCCAGCACACCGTAGCTCAGCCCATCTTTCAGCATACCCACACTACTCTTAGCTTAGTTTATTCCCAACCAAGCCCACTGCTTTCCAGTTCATGCCGCTGGCCAAGTTCTTTCCCAACCTGGCTGGGCCAAGCCCTTTCCAACCCAGACTATCTATTCTCCGGTATTCCTTGCCCAACCCAAACCCCCCACCCAGTATTCTTTTGATACCCAATTCTTTACCAGCCCAGCCTACTGGTTAACAAAGCGAACTCTGTTTGACTGTGGATTTCATAATATCTTACTCCAGTCATAACTTCATAATATTATAAATTTACGAGATTACTTCAACTTTGTGTCTTTCTTTTGTTAATATCTATCTTTTTTTAGTAATTTTGACCTTTTTTGTTGACAAGTGTAGGGATGTTTTGCTTTCTTATATTATAAATGGGGACGATGTCTTAGTTTTGGGATCTTTAAGCGTCCTAGCTACACTTTTGCAGACAAAAGGTTAGGGTTTATTTGCACTACTGATTAGTCCCTCACTGCTAATTTCAACTCAACTTTATTTTTTTAATCTTAGAACTCGACGAGTCAATGCTTGATGCTCTTGGGATACTGCCTCGGCGTAAACAACATAAAAAGCTCTTGCTGGTATGATTATCTAATGATCGTAATCTGCAGTTTTAGTTGTGTTTTTATGGCTATTAGTCATTGGCAATTTCGATTTTTTTTTTCATTGATATTTTTGTACACAATCACGACTTATAACATTGAAGTAAACTACAAGAACCCTGTCAGGGTATAGAACAACAACACAACAAGAGCTGTATTGTAGTTTCTTTGTACTGGGATATGACTTTTTAGTCTGGACAGATAATTAACTCACTAACTACCATACTTAATATTGGACAAATTGTAAGCTATCCATATCTCTTCTCCTACTAAGACCCAGAAATACAAATTTGTATTGCTCTCAAATATTTCTCAACCTAAAAAACTACTCGTCCTCCAGCAACAAGACTTCTTTCACGTTTCGAAAAAGTGTCCTCTAAATCCATAAAAGATACTCAGCCGGAAGTAGCACACTTAATTTTCCAATAAAAAGTGAAAAATGGGAGTTGTGGAAGCTGCCTTTTGCGGAAAATGCTTGCATCATCGGAGCTTCCCTTTTTTGAGTTATTAAGTGTAAACCTAGCTTCCAAGTTGATGCAGACAAAGAAAGCTATTCAATGAAGAGTCTTCGCCTTACCATCAAAAGAAATTCTTAAGATCGAGATAACTCCTACCATAGCCGTTCATGCAGTTTATTATGGCAAGAAGATCTTGTCACAAGTATTATATTTATGTATTAGAATACATATTGAAACTATTTAAGATCATTTTGGGTTCTCTCCTAGAAAGCTTGGGAGATATATATTTTGTTAGAACAATACACAAGAAATATTTTTGTCTTCTTCTTACATGATGCTCTCTTGCATTACAACAGCAAGCTTTGGTTGGAGAGGGCTCTGGTGAAGAACAGCTTTTTTCTCCAGAAAGTAGTCTGATTAAAGATTCTAGTTCTGAACTTGATGGTTATGTACGTAAACTTAAGGTACGCCCCCCTCTCTTTCTCTCTCTAATTTACCTACTGTAGTGTGCGTGTGTAGGTGTTTTCTTTTCCTTTTTTGTTGTCATTGACAGCTGTCTAGAACTACAAGTCAACTTTTTAGATTGGTCTATGTATGTTGAGGGCATATTAGACTCTGACACAATTAAGATACTCTAGTATTTGTTTTCAGAAAAGCAAGGCAGGTTACAAGATATTGCATCTTATTTGTCTCCATCATCTATTGTGTTGAGCTAGGTTTCTTCAACTTTTGAATCACGATTCTCTTCCTTTTCCAATTAACGGCTCTCCAGTCCATTTGAGTTAAATTGTTTTAACTATTAAGGGTAATGTTATATTTATATTTTAATAATTTACTATAATTTTACACTTTGATGAGACGAGTACGGGATATTGATTAATTGCAGTGATATTTGATATAAACTATTTATAAGCCCTGATAATGTGGTGGAAGTCTTATCTATGCAGCTATTTGAGTTAGTCTTTGATGCGGCCTTGCATCAGTCATGTTAGCACTTGGAGGAGTAACACGTGCACATTTTATATAACATGTATAGATGCTGGTATCAGTCAAAATTTTGGTTTGAAGAATGTGACCTTGTTTGCATGAGTCTGCTTAGCATAATGTTTCTGATGGACAATGAACAATTCCACTAAAACAACACACAAACTCTAAATAAAACACCACATGTCCGGTAATTTGGCCTGGAAACAACCAGTAGTTTTACACTCGAAAAGATACTTCTCGAGAATGTTTTGCAAGACAATCCTTCACGTACCTTTTTCCCATAAATAATAACTGCCTGTGACTAACTCCAACTTCTTCTGAAACTTCTCAACAAAAAAATAACTTTGTCAACCCATTACATAATACCCAAAATATCCTTGTAATTATTTCTTAACTGTTTCATCATGAATAAAACATCAATTTTGAGCTTTATGTATGAGTATTTTTATTCACTCTTTTTTTTTTTTACTTTTTTCTATGTTAATACTTGCATTTTTTGGTTATCCTTTTCTGGTTCAAAATAAGATTCTTTTGACACAGGAGTATGGTGTACTGTATTCTTTCCCAGATGTAGGAGCAAGCCCTCATGTTCATAGATTCCAGGTGCAGCCTTTTGTTTTCTGTTTTTGAATTTTCATGATGAAAACTAATTAACTCTGTTATTAGTTTTACTTGAGATAACACTCTTACTGACTGATTAATTATCAAAGTAAATGTAGAGGCCGTACATATCCTAGCACATACCTTTCATAGTGTTCATTATAATTCATTCATAAGAACATGAACCCTTTTCTTCTCAGCGTGGGTCTCTGCTCAAGGCGTCTTGCTCTTTTTTATTTTTTTTATTTTGTTCCTCCTCTGCGATGGTCACTCTCTTGGTGGGTTCTCACTTGATGGGGTCTTCTTTTCATTTTCTTCCTTCTCCTTGGCCTGGACCTTTCTTCCATGAGCTCTCTTTAATTTGGTCTTTGTCCCTCTGAGTCTCTTCCTTCATGGTCCAGGAGTTTCTTCTACTTCAAAATTTACATGTCCTTTTAATTAATTTTTCTTCTTATTTGATTTGTATGATTATAGTCTATCATGACAGGCTTAATCTTCATTGCCTATAATTTGTGATATGCATTTTTGGGTCTTTATAATATTATTGAAGTCATTTAATTGCACCTCTACAAATATAATTAATTAAAGACGTATTAATTAAATATAGTGGTGTGATTTTTTGGGGTAATTGTATGAAAGTATACTAATTTAAATGTTTTTTAACTCTGAGCTTTGGAATTTTGAGGGGCTTCTTTTTTTCCTTTTTGTTGGTGTTGTACTAGTAAATGTAGCTGCCTTCCGTTTACGTGTAGATTTTATACATTAATAGTGTCTATTATTAAAATTTTACTTACCGGTCAATATGTATGTATAGTGTATACATGATAAAAAAAAAATCTATTATCAGTTGACGTAAATACTCTGTTTTTCAATAATTTTTTATTTTAGGGTAACTTTTATTTTAAATCTTACAATTTGAAGTATTTCGCAAATATGCCAGTAAAGAATTATTCTTTACTACGTTATATTCGAAGTATTCTTATTCTAACAAGTTAAAGCCTACCAGACGTCCGTTGCATAAAAAACGTACGTCCGTTCCCCGAGCGTATAAAAAATCTAGCACCATTTTTGCAATCCATCTGTGCCCTATTTTTTTTAGGCTCGGGGAACGGACGTCCGTTGTTTATGCAACGGACGTCCGTTCTTGACGAACACCATTCTGGCGCCCATTCCCCGAGCGTGTTGGAAAGTGGTCGGGAAGGGACGTTCGTTCCAAATTAATCGGACGTCTGTTCCTGAGCACTTTCCAAAACGCTTAGAGAACGGGCGCCAAAATGAGTGCAGAGGAACGAGTGTCTGGAAATTTTGGAACGGATGCCCATTCTATGTTTAAAACTAAGAACAGATGCTCGTTCGTAGAAAACGGACGTTCGGTAAGGGTTGCGTTGTGAGGAATAATTTCAAGGGTGACGTTGTGAGGAATAATTTTTTAATGACATGTTTGTGAAATATCTCAAACCTTGGGGTTTAAAATGAAATTTACCCTTTATTTTATATATCCAGAAAATGTGGATTCTGTTTTTTACCTGTTAATACTTAAGAGAAATCCACTTCCATGTATCCCATTTTTGTTTCACTAGTTTTGTTTGTTTTTTCTTAAATGATGATTGAGCATTAGCTCTCATGTATTCAGAGTTGATTGAGCTCTGTTGTTCCAGGTGCTAGATGCCTTGGTCAGTCTCTTTTGTCGTTCAAGTATACCAGCGGAGACACTGTGGCATGGAGGGTGGCTTTTGAGGCAGTTGCTTCCTTATGGTGAGGCAGAGTTCAACAGTAGACATCTTAGATTGTTGCAAGTGAGTTAATTTATGATTACAGTAGATTCTTGAGATTGTGGGATAGTGTTTTCATTTTGTATGAATGTCGTTTGGGATTTTTTATTACAAAACATTATTTAATAAGTAAATGCTACAGAACTGGAGGATAAGACCATTTTCCCAACGAAATAAATTTTTTTGGATTTTTTTAATATTTACGATCAAGTAAATGTTAATTCATTTCCATCAGGTCCACTAAGCATTTAGAATAGTGAGACCATTTCCCAACCAAAAGCCAAATTTTCCCCGTGAGCATATTCAATTCAGGGACTTGTCATAAAAGATCCTAGGATTAAGCCTAAGTAATAAATCCCAAAAAAGTCCCACCAATGCCGTTCGTCTACAAAATCCTCAATTAGCTTTCAAAATTGTGAAAATGAACTATACGAGACAAAAACAAGGTGATATAGTGACTTGCTTGCCAAGGTGGATTGATTTGCCCCCCATTAAAAAGATGATTCTAAACTTGATAACTAAAATTATTTTGTTAGAAGATGGCTGTCATTCACCCTTCCTCTTCCCAAGCATATGAATCCAAGAGTCGAGTATAAGGGGTTAATTTTTTCTTTTGATCATCCATGGAAACCTTTTCCAAGAAAGGAATTGAACTTTGATAGCAATATTAGGTTTCCCGATAGAGTCATGGTGCCCAAAATAATGGAAGGAGGAAGTTCTAAGAGATGCATGAAAAGACTAGGAGGTCAAATTGGATCCCCTTGAAATTCATAATTATTTTTCTTAAGCTTCATCCGTTTATCTGTTATCTTGCTAATGCGTAGGACTCATACAAGAACAGTACTAGTGCTCTTATAAAGGAAAGTAGAGGAATGTGGCCTGATCTAGTTATACCTGTCCTTTCCGATGAGTGGAGCCGATGTAAAAGAGGTATGTATGCATATTATTGGGATCGAAGAAAGGCAAAGTCCTATTATGGTTCTGATGAAAAAGCTTTTTCTAGCTATCGAAGCACCATCCCCAAGGAAAGAACCAAAGTGCATACTCATGCCGACAAAAAGCTCTTCTTCTGAATGTAAGATTGACATCTGGCATATTAGAAGTACCTTTTTATTAGGGAAAGAATTTGTGTATGGATGAGAGATGTTAGTCTAAATTTTCAGTGAAAGTTTTCATTCTTATTGCAGATGTTATTCATGCTGAATCATCGTTGGCTTCTGGTGAGCAAATGTGGGAGCTAGTAAAGGTGTTTGTTTCCCTAATTCTTCTACGTTCGTCTTAATGTTTTTATGAAAAATAATTTATCCCAGGGGAGGTTTTACCTCTTTTATGGAAAAATGTTATTGAGCTCTTGATGCTTTTTACTTATACTTGGTTCTTGTTTTCTTTTCTATTCATTTTGTTTTTGGCTCAATTCCACTTTTAGGTGTTTGTACTTCTACAACAACTTCAAATGTTCTCCCTTGGAAGGGCTTTACTGGAGCAACCTCCTATTCTTCCTTCCACCAAAGTTCTGGAATCTTTCCGTGCCAAAGCTTCTGGAGTTGATATCTCGGGACCTAAACCAGGTTCTGAAATAAGACTTGGTCAGTCTTAAATTTGCTATAGCCAGAATATAATTATCTTTTATTTCAATTCATTTGAGTGTTGTACAAAATGGTCTAAAAAATTGAGATGCTTTGTTGGAAGTGTTTTTGTGGATAACAAGTCTTCTTGCTGCTATCTGCAGTTGATGCATTGCCTTGCAGAGTTGCGTTTGAGAGAGGCAAAGAACGTCATTTTCACTTTCTTGCAGTTTCTGTTGGAAGTTCTGGTTGGGTGATCTTAGCAGAAGAGCTGCCTTTGAAGCAGCATGGTGGAGTTGTTCGAGTTGCTGCTCCTCTGGCTGGCTCAAATGTATGACTTATAACTTAATTGTGATTTTCTTTTTCTCATATTACATTCAGTTCTCGTGATCACCATGAATATAATAACTTTGTTAAGGCTTTTGATAGGCATATGAGCTCAAGCAATTAAAAAAATTACTTTTCCATCTCAAAATTCAAAATTTTACATAATCCTCTCACAATCCCCTTTCCTTCCCCCACTTTATTTTTCCTCTGCAATCTTTTAACAAAATTCTAGATATTTTTCAATTCAAATTCTAAATAACTGCCTACTAAACAAATTGAAAGAGTGTCACATGACACTTACAATTACCCAACCATACAAGTTGTAACTGTACCACATGACACTAATTTATTACAAGTCTTCTCTTAATTGTTGATACCAGATCTCCTCCACCTTATTGGTGGCGTATCAATTTCCTTGAGCTAAGAAAATACCTTGTCCTCAAGGTGACAGATTGGAAAATCTTCACTGGATCTTCAACCAATCATGTTTATAGAACATCCATGGTTTTAGCACAAATCTTGATTGTGATTCCACTCATTGAAACCATGCTTTTCATCGAGATTGATCGTCGCCTGGAATAACTTGTCCTCATCTAGAAGTTGGGGCACACCAATGTATTGTTCAGCTCTGAAGGACCATCCATCTCAATTCTAACTAATGAATATTTCTGTGTCCAATCGCCAGCCTCCCTAACACTCCTTAGAGCTAGTGGCCAACACATTCCGTGGCTAACACTCATTGCTCCCAACTCGTCACGGTCTGCAATTTGTCATTGTCGAGTATGATTTTCCTTGCCATGTATTTTCTTGCTACTACTAAAACCTTTATGCTTTGGGTTTCTTCCAACTCCTACAAAATCTTGGCCACGTTTTGAGCCAAGCGCTCGGCTGATCTATTTAAATAAATGTTGCTTTACACCTAATTCCTTCTCTACAAATTCCACCCTTTTAAATCTGTTTTTTTTTCGAGCTATCAGAATCGATTGCTCTTATATCAAATTGATAGAGTATTAAAACTCAAGAAATTAAAAGAGACTACTTTTCTAAATCCAAATTTTACATAATCCACTCAATTTCTCTTTCTTTCTCCAGTTTTGTTCTTCTTCTAATATGTTGCAACTAACTCTTGGATAACATCTAATTTAAATTCTAAATGACTACCTAATACACAAGTTAAAAGAGGGTCCAATGCGTATTTTCTTTGAGAGAAGAAAATTCTTTTTTTTTAATCTAACTATTTCTATACCAAGAAAATACTTCAAATGACTAAGATCCTTGACTTCAAATTCTTTTGATAGATTTTTTTATCTTAATTAATTCTTACTCATCGTCTCCAGTCAATATTATGTCATCGAAAAAGACAATCAAGATAGCAATCTTCTTTATCAGAATATGCCTTTATAAAGAGTGATTTTGCTGACGTTGCATAAATCTATATCTTTTCATTAACTTTGAGAATTTCTCAAACTATGCACGAGAAGATTGTTTTAGTGCGTATAATGACTTCAATAACTTGCATACTTTGTGATTGCTGTGATTGATTCGAACACTTGATAGTATCTTTATATACACTTCTTCTTTTAGATCTCCATTTAAGAAGACATTCTTGATGTTGAGCTGATGTAGAGGCTAGTCCAAGTTTGATGTCAGTGAGAGAAGGATTCATACTGTATTGAGTTTAGCCATAGGTGTAAACATTTCTTGATAATCCATACCATATGACTGAGTAAAGTCTCTTGTTACAAGTTGAGCTTTAAGCCTTTCGACGTTGTCATATGCTTTATACTTTATCGAGAATATCCATTTGCAGCTAACGGTTTTCTTTCCTAGAGAGAGATCCGCGATAATCCAAATATCATTCTTTTCAACAGCCATGATCTCTTCTTGAACAGCTTATATCCATCCAGGATGTTTAAAGGCTTCTTGAATACTCGTGGAAATCTGAACTTCATCTATCTTAGAGATACATGCTTGGTATGTTTGAGAGAGACTTACATAGGAGACAAATTTCTAGATAGGATGTTAAGTGCAAGTTCGAGTTCTTTTCTTAGAGCAATAGGGAAATCTAAGTCTTTTGCAGTCTGTTTTTCCTCTTGTCTATCTTGTTGTGACTCTCTTTCTACTCCTTTGTTAGCCTTAGCAGTTATTTGGTTCGAATCAAATTCTTGGACTGGTGCAAGATATGCTAGGTCTTTGTTCTCCCCCTAAGGCCTCCAGAAGTATAACTGAATTTCCTTAGTTGCTAGGTTTGTCGGACTTTTGGTTTTTGGTTAAAAAATAATTGTAGTTGATTTGCTAGGGTTGGACTAAGAACATGCGGTGGTTTTTCTAGTATTAGAGAATCTCACTCCCAGGGCTGAAGTTGTACTTGGTTCTACTACTGAATTTCGAACTTGGAGAAATATGGATTTTGTTCACAGAAAGTGATATTCATAGTTTCAATTTTTTTTTTTGGTTGTAGGACAGTAATACTTGTACTGTTTTTTATTTGTGGAGTATCCAATGAATACACACTTGATTGCCTTTTGGATCAAGTTTACTCTTATTCTGTGGATGGATATAGATAAAGGTAGAATACCCATATGTTTTGAGAAGAAGATCAGAGAAGAGAACTTGAGCATGAGGAAAAAATTTAATGAACACTTGACGAGTGGTTTGAAATTTGATTACACGGGAAGACTTTTTATTGATGAGATATATTGATGTAAGAAGAGCTCTCCCCACACATAGTTAGGGACATTCATAGAGAACATATGACATCTTGTTACTTCCAACAAGTGACGATTTTTTCTTTGTGAGAGACCATTTTGTTGAGAGGTATTGATACAAGAACTTAGCTGAACAATTCCCTGTTTAGAGAGGTAATCTCCTAGGATGAGATTGAAATATTCCATGGCATTATCGGATTTGAGGATTTGGATTTTGTTGTTGAGCTGTGTTTGGACTATATTGTTGATAGTATGTCGTCAATCTCTAATTTTTTTTCCATAAGGAAACGTAAGTGACATGAGAGTGATTATCAATAAATGTCATGAACCAATGACCTCCACTTATATTTGAAATTCTAGTGGGTCCCCAAATATCATTGTGAATACGTGCAAGGGTTTTGATGAAGAATAAGACACTAATAAATAAACGGATCGTGTGTATTTTGCAAGCTGGTATATATCACACGAAAATTGTTCACTGTTATTGATAAATAAATGAGGGAACACCTTTTTTAACTACAAAAAATTGGGTTGGCATATCAGATAGTGTCATAGTATAACTTCACTATCTTTATTTGTAATAGAATTAGAAACAGACTTGGAGATAGAGGGGCTGTTTGAAGACATACTCCTAGCAATTAGGACAACCTCATGTTGAGAAGTTTGGAAGAGATAAAGTCCCGAACTAATCTTAGTACTATCAATTCTCTTATTTGAACTCAAATCCTGAAAGACATAGTTGAAAAAAATTGAGTCAAACAATTATGATTACGAGTTAGTTTGCTAATAAATAGTAAATTGCAATCAAGATTTGTAATATGAAGCACTAATTTAAGTAAGATTTCATTTGAGAGTTGAACAAATTCAATTCCATTTACTCTTGATTAAGACCCATCAACAATGCGCATTGTTGGATTAATATTGAATGACTTATAGTTATGAAAGAGTGATCTATCCCTTGTAATATGATTGGATGCTCCATAGTCTATGATCCATTGTTTTTCTTTTATGCCTCATACCATATGTGCAAAAAAAAGATTATCTGCTTGAGCATGCATTATTTTGGGGGTAGTAGTAGTCGAACGTTGATACAGAGTACTTTTGAATAGTTGTTGGAGCATCTCTAACTGTGTATTTGCAAAAGTACTTAGGTTCAGTTATTGATGATGGTTCTTCCACCATGTTGGCAAAGTTTGCTCGGTTGTCTCTATCATAAATTCTTCCCGTTGGTTTTCAATCAGTAGGTTTTTCATAGAATTTCCAACACGTGTCCATAGTGTGACCCAATTTTCCATTATGATCACACTTGGACCTTTCTTTTTGTTATTGGCATGAGGTTTGCTGGTGCGATCCTCGGGCAACAAGTGCTGATCCTTCTAGAGTTGAAGAAACCTCTGAATTTCCCATCATAACCCTCTTTCCACTCTCCTCACGACGGACCTCAGAGAAAACTTCTTGCAGACTCGGGAGAGACTTCGATCCCATCACTCGTCCCCTGACATCATCTAGGTTTTTGTTTAGACCAAGCAAGAATTTGAATGTTCGTTTTTGTTTAACGATTTGCTTGTACAGAGCGTTGTCGTTGGTACAAGTCCGCCGATGTCTCGCAAATACATCGAGTCGCTGCCAATAGCTTGTGAAGGTATTGAAGTATTGGATTACAGTGAAATCGCCTTGCCATAGGTTATGTAGCAAAGATTCCACGACGAATAATTCGGACATGTTATTGGAACTGGAGTAGGTTTCTTTGACAGCTTCTTAGAGATCTTGAACAATTTTATAAAGAAAGAAATTTTCTCCAATGTTGACAGTAGTTGAGTTTATGAGCCAGGACATAATGAGGTGATTCTCGGCTTTCCACTTCTTGAATCCTGGATCTTCCTTCGCTGGGATCGACACCTTTCTGGTCAAGAAATCTTCTTTTCATCTACCACAGATGAATATTCTTACAGATTATGACCACTGTAAGAAATCATGTCCATTAAGTTTATGATTTGTAATGGCCGGAGACGATTACTCTGAACTACCCGATGTTTTGGAATTTGGATGGAAAACCGGATTTGAGGTGAGGGAATATGAACTATTGTCGACGGCGTAACTGTCGTGATTGGTGGCCATGACAGTCTTGACAATGGCGCAACTAAAGTACGTTTCTAAGGGTGAAACTCGTGCTCTGATACCACAAAGATTAAGGAAAGAATTTCTTCTTGTATTTTTTTATTGAATAAACATAATCAATTTACAATATATAGATATTAACTATATAGAAAAAATAAAATAATTTAATTAGGAAATAATTTATTTAGAAATTTTTTACTTTTCTAATACAATAAATTTCTTAAACTTTAAGAAATTTCAACTGTAATAATTCAAACAATGAGTGAATAACACATAAACATCATGTTAGCATGTGAGATTAAAGTATAAAATTAACATTTACCATCACTCAAAATGACATATGTTGTATGTTTAAGACACCAATGGACGTAGGGAAAAGAGCAAAAAAAGTAGGAGATGCTCAGGAAGATGTGTTCGTTCCGAGCTCTTGTAAGTGCCAAGGTGGTCTGCAATCAGAGATTGCAATTTTCAATTGAGAGAATGTGGATGAATAACTCATCACAGCTGACTTGAACTGACTTCTTGATGAGGAGAAATTACTTGTAGCAATGATCAGCCTTGATGAAAACCTCCTAACATGCTTCCACTAGGTAGAGTCTCAGTTGGGATTTTGTGAATTGGAGTGATAACAAGGCCGGTCCTGCTCCATTTTGGTTGAGCCAGGTATGGGGTCATATGCAAAAAAGTATTATTGTGCATCAAGAATCGAAGGCGATTGGTTTTTGGATGGCGTTTGAAACCTGGAATGCTCCATTAGCATGGTTGCCCAAAAGCCTGAGCAATAGTGAGTTCTTGACTTTCACCTTGAAGATAAGGTGATTATTCACTCCCGGAGTACGACAGGCCATCAATCAAGTGGACTTGGAGTGACACTGTCTGGGTTTTATAAATTAGCAAAGAAGGGTAAGAGTTTTTAGGAAAAGTTTTGGAATAAAAATTGAGAATTTGATTTTTATTCTAACGAATTGGAAGTAGATCCTTATCAATTGGTATCACAGAGACTAATTCGAAGAAATCGGTGAAAGAGTGGATCCACTAAAGGAAGTCATAAAACATGAGTTTTGGTGTTTAACGAGATTGGTGGAACATTTGGCTCCAGCCAAGAATTTGCAGTCATTGTAAGTCCCTCAACATATTATGGCTTCAGTGGTTGCAAAAAAATATAGAAAAACAAACCAAAGTAAAACGAAGTGGGGGATTGCTGCTGAGGGTTCATGCTGACTAGAGATTCTCTCAAAATGACATCTGGTTTATAACACCACGGTTTGTGGGCAAAATAGCGAAAAATGTAGGAGATGTGCCAGAAGATGTGTTAGTGAAGGGGTGGTGGACAATTGGAGAATGGCAAACTTCAATGGAGAGAGCCTAGATGAATGAGTAGTTAGATATTTTGCAGTGGACCAACTTCTCGATATGGAGAATCTACTCGACAGGGGGAGGGGTTATAAGATCGACAAAGAAGTATTAAGGTCTTTATGGAAACTTTTATAATAAGAATTGAAATTTTGGTTTTTATTCAATTAAGTTGCAAATAGATTCTTATTAATTGGTATGACAACTATTAATTCTGATAAAAATAGACAAAAGTGTAGAATTAGTAGAGAAAGAATTAGAAGTCAAAAAACATGAGTGTCCGGGTTTACCAATATTGGCGGAACACTTGGCTTGGTATGTAGCCAAGATCTTGAAGTTGTTGGAAGTAACCCAACGTTTGATGGCTTTAGTGGTCACAGAAAAATCTACGTTAAAAATAAACGGATGGATACAAATGAAGTGGACATTGTTGTTGAGGGTTCCATGTCAACTAGAGAATCACTTAGAATAACATACGATATGCGTTGAGAACGCCAATGCATGTGGGCAAAAGAGCAAAAAACATGGGAGATGCGCCAGAACACTAGCTCTGGTAAATGGAGGGGTGGTGGTCAGCAATTAGAGATTCCAATATTCAATGGAGAGAATTTGGATGAATAAATCATCAAAGTTGAATGATATTTTGCAGTACACCAACTTCTCGATGAGAAGAAATTACTTGTAGCAATGAACAGTCGTTGAGTAAAGCCTCCTAACTTGGTTCCAAGACAATAGGTAGAGTCATGGGATTTGTGGATTAGAGTGATGGCCAGGCAGTTTCGTTCCTGTTCCATTGAGGCACTAATGTGGTCCTATGCAAAAAAATAAAGGTGATTGGTTTCAGGATGATGTTAGATGCCTGGAACCCCAAATAACACTACTTCAAAAAAATCCGAGCTGGAGTGAGGAAATCTTGGTTTTCACCTTGAAGACGTGGTGGTTATTCTACTGAAATTTTTGGAATGAGAATTGAGATTTGATTTTTATTCAATTATGTTGCAAGTAGATCCTTATAAATTGGTATCACAACTGGTAATTCTGATGGCTTAGAAGAAATGGTTGGAAGGGTAGAGTCACTAGAGAGAATTAGAAGTCCTAAAACACGAGTTTTAGTGTTTACTAAGACTGGTGGAACACGGGGCTTATAGTGTGGCCAAGATCTTGCCGTTGTTGGAAGTCACCCAGCGTGCAATGGCTTCAGTGGTCGCAGAAAAATTTTTGGTAGGTAAAAACAAACCAGAATCAAACCAAGTGGAGATTGTTATTAAGGGTTCCATGCTGACTAGATCTCTCAAAATAACATCCAACTTAGGTTTATAACACCAAGGGATGTGGGTATAAGAGCAAAAAATGTAAGAGATGCACCAGAAGATGTGTTCCTCGCTAGCTACAGTAGGTGGAGGGGTGGTCAGTGATTAGAGATGCCAATCTTCAATGCAGAGAATATGGTCGAATAACTCGTCAGAGCTAAACAGTATTTTGCAGTGGACCGACTTCTCGACTAGGAGAAATTACTTGTATTTTGCACAGATCAATCTTGATGAAAGCCTCCTAACTTGGTTAAAATGGCTAGAGTCCTGGTTGGGATTTGCATGTTGCAGTGATGACCAGGCAGCTCCTGCTCCGTTTGACAGGTTCATATGCAAAAAATTATTTGTTGTGCGTCAAGAATAAGTTTTTGTATGATGATTGAAATCTGGAGTGCGCTATTAACATGATTGCCAGAAAATCTGAGCTAAAGTGAGAACTTTATTTTCACCCAAAAGACAATGCGGTTATTTGCTCTGGGAGTATTGATAAGCCACCAATCAAGTGGACTTGAGAGAGAAAAGGAAGCCCAAATTCGTTGATTTAATTTAGATAAATGCATTTGAATGTGAGTTAAATTAGATAAGGTTTGAATTGTTTTGATTATAGGATCGGCAAAGGAGCATTATGATTTACAGAAATTTTTGGAGTTGCTTTTCATTCAATTAATTTACAAGTAGACATAAGCCTTAAAGAAATTAATAATGACGAATTTTCCTTTCTCTTAGAAGTGTTATTAGTTTAATTATTAAACCATGGAAAAGAATGTTGTAATCTTAGCTTGGCTGAAGCTATCTTCGTAACTTATTTTCTTCAATTGTCTACTATCAGCCTAAAATTGACGATAAACACCTAAGATGGTTGCATTTACGCATCCGGCCATCAATCTTACCGTTCATGGATCCTGAGAAATTGGGTATCCCTGCAAAAGCATCGACAAAACCTTTGGTGGACGGGAGATGGACCTTAGCATTCAGAGATGAGGATTCTTGCAAGTCTGCGTTGTCAATGGTTCTTGAGGAAATTAATCTGCAAAGCAACGAGGTAGAGAGAAGACTAAAACCTTTATTTGACTTGGAACCTTAAATCCCTTTTTGCCCATCATTTTGCTCTATTGTAGTCAGTCACCGTGTACATTTTGTTTTCTGCTTGATTTTTACTATGAAATGCATTACTCATAGGGTGAGAAATTATTACTTGAAACCACCCTTTGGTATATGTTGAGCCAACCCTATATTCTCCACAGAAGTGTAAATTATAGCCACTGATTCTTTTGTATAGTAGCTGCTTTCAGAGTTTGCTGTTAACCAGCTCCCTCCCCCATTTTTTTTTAACTAGATATAGCCTTAGGCTTCTCTCTTTCCCGCTGTAATTTCTTAGTTTTGTAATAACTTAATAGAAATCAAATTAATAGTGCAAATTTTATGAGCTTTCTTATTTGCAAATACTGGTTTTTCTTTGTTTTTTGTCTCTTTTATTTATCCAGGTAGAGAGGTTTTTTTTACTTGAATGTGTAATTGTGTTTATCATTTACTTTGGATAGTCCAATATATGGCCTTTCGATGTAGGATAATTCGATATGGGATAATACATTTCCTGCAAAAATTGCTTTGAAGTTGTCGCTTTGAGGCTAGAATGGTTATGTAAATGTAATTTTATAGTTTGCCTGTATCCTTTTCTAATTTGAGCTAGCACCTAGGTGTAACATTTTTTAGATAAATTATAAATTCTTTCAATTTATTGTAACCTCACGAACTTGGAAATATTCATCTCTTTTTGTTGATATTTAGAGCTTAAAACTTGGTGAACCTATTTTGGCAATCGGGAGTATGGTTGAGTTCAAAAGAATTAACAGATGTTTAAAAGAAGTACATCTATACATGTACTTGATTTAATGGATAAATTGATGGTAGAGGTAAAAGTTGAAAGGTAAAGATTTAATTTTTTCAAAAAAATAATTTGAGATTTATGATGTGTATGACTCAAAACGAAATGATTTAAGTTGCGTTGTTTAAGATAAAAATTTTATGTGATGAATATTTTAATATTATTTAATTTTTTCTAAAAACTTTATTAGTATAATAATATTATGTAGATTTTACGAGGTGAAATAACGTCAAAGGAGCAAACTTCGAGTCGAGTTGACTTGCCTTGCAAGTTCGGCTCCTCACAAGTAGATCATGAGTTAAAACTTTCATGTTGTAAAAAACAATGTTGTGAAATTCTCTTGTTTATGAATTCAAAGTGGGCGGTTGTGGTAACTAATAAATCAATTATGAGAAAAATAAACCCCAGCGAGATGAAAACAGCTCATTATATAATGATATAATAAATAGAAAAATGTATTCTAT
Source organism: Begonia peltatifolia (assembly GCA_022433055.1). NCBI lineage: Eukaryota > Viridiplantae > Streptophyta > Magnoliopsida > Cucurbitales > Begoniaceae > Begonia > Begonia peltatifolia. The sequence goes on from CM039529.1 coordinate 16,549,375, forward strand.
CATCTAGTTTTTTTTTTTTTTTTTTTTATAAATGAAATTTCTGTCTTTTAATTATCAATAATTTAAACTTTGCTGATAATTTATTTGTTGTATTATCACATATATGCCACATTGTCTATTTAATCGGAAATTTTGACTTGATTTGTACGCTCTAATTTGTTAGGCAAATGAGTTAGAATTGGATTAGGCAAAGAATTTAAAAATTGGATCAAAATAAAAAATATAGTGTATATTTATTGAATTTAATAATTAAATTAACGACTAATTTTTAATTATTGAAAGTTGGAGGACGATGCTATTTGATAAAAAAAAAAAGCTTCCTGTCAAATATAAAAGGATACATATAACGAACTTGATAAAAGTTTCAAAATAAAGCTACCAAGATTATAGGTCCTATACTCTTCATCATGAATCTATATTCCTATACTTTTCATATTTTATTGAAGGGTTTATTTTAAAATAAACTTTAAAATTTTGGTTTATTTTAAAAAAAAAATTTAAAATTTACTATTCATCGTAAAAAATTTTAACGTTTGATAAATAGGTAATTTAAACTTCCGAAGAGGGGTGGAGAGTACGTCCTCTGGGGAGTACGGTCGGTCCAGTTGGACCGGCCGTCCCGTGTTCAATGTGCAAATTTTTTAAAAATTTTTCGGGGAGAGTACGTTCTCTCTTTCTAGAGGACGTACTCTCCCCCTAAAAGACCTGTGACAAAAGTCACGAGTTCTTGCTAGAGGAGTACGACTGGTCCATCTAGACCGGCTGTAGTTTCCTTTAAAAACGAAAACCCATGAGTTTTGTCACTAATTTTAAAGAAGAGAGGACGACTGGTCTTGAGAGTATGGCCAGTTCAATTAAACTGGCTGTACTCTCACCAAAAAATTTTAGAAAACTTGCACATTGAGCAAGGGAAGGTTGGTCCAGCTAAACCGGTTCATCGTAAAAGTCACAGGAGGGGTAAAGAGTACGTACTCTCGGGAGAGTACAGCCGGTCCAGCTGGACCGGCTGTCTCGTACTCAATGTACAAATTTTTTTAAAACTTTTCGAGAAGAGTACGTACTTTCCCCTCTAGAGGACGTACTCTAAGGGGAAGAGTACGTCCTCTCCCTTCTAGAGGACGTATTCTCCCCCTAGGCTACGTACTCCAGATGATAGACTGTTAGTACTCTTTTCAGATGATAGACTGTTAGTACTCTTTCCCTTAGAGTATGGATTCCTGACAAAAGTCACGAGTTCTTGCTAGAGGAGTATGATCGGTCCAACTAAACCGGCCATACTTTCCCAAAAAATGAAAATCCGTGACTTTTGTGACGGGTTTTAAAAAAGAGAAGACGGCTGGTCCAAGCCGTCCTTCCTTATAAGAGTATGGCCGGTTCAACTGAACCGGCTATACTCTCTCCGAAAAATTTTAGAAAACTTGCAAATCGGCTGGTCTAGTTAAATCGGCCTGTTCAAATTGTCTATTTATCAAAACTTTAAGATTTCTTTAAAAAAAACCTAAAAATTAAATTAAAATTATAAAAAAACTAATGAAATATTTAAAAAATAAAGTGTTTATTTTAAAATAAACTTTGAAGTTTTAGTTTTTTTTTTGAAAAAAAACTTTAAAGTTTACTATTTATCATAAAAAACTTTAACGTTTGATAAATAAGCAACTGAACCAGCCGGTTGAACCGGTCCAGTTGGACCCGCCTTCCCGTGCTCAATGTGCAAGTTTTTTAAAATTTTTGGGGGAGAGTACAGCTGGTTTAGTTGACTCGGCCGTACTCTCAGGACTAGCCGTTCTCTCTTCCTTAAAACTCGTGACAAAACTCATGAGTTTTCGTTTTTAGGGGGAAGTACAGCCGGTCTAGATGGACCGGTCGTACTCCTCTGGTAAGAACCCGTGACTTTTGTCACGGTTCCTTTAAGGGGAGAGTACGTCCTCTAGAAAGAGAGGACGTACTCTCTCCAAAAAAATTTAGAAAAATTTGCACATTAAGCACGGGACGGCCAGTACAGTTGGACCAGCTGTACTTTCTCGAGATGACGTACTCTCCACCCCTCTTCGGAGGTTTAAATTACATATTTATCAAACGTTAAAGTTTTTTTACGATGAATAAAAAATTTTAAAATTTTTTTTTAAAAAATTAAAACTTTAAGGTTTATTTAAAATAAACCTTTTATTTGAATCATTATTATTTATTTGAATCTTTATTTGAATCTTACATCACGTCAAGTTTTCAGATAAAATAATAATAAATATAATATAATCCAAAGTTACAACGTCATTTAATTTTATTTAAAATTTCATAATTTTTTAATCTATTATAACATTTTTTATGCTTGGCAAAGTTATGTACTGTGTTTATAACCATTTACCAATACTATTAAAGTTGAATCTTGCAAAGACAAAACAAAAACAGAAAATAAGGCTTTATTTTTCTTAATACTTCAAATTAATCCATTAAAAAAAATGTTTTCAAAATATTTTAAAATAATTGAAATAAAAATCAGTTTTGTCTTACTCGATTAAAAAGTATTAAGGCTAAACCATGATTAAATTGAAATTATGATAAAATATGATTCATAATTCTCCCTTTAATCAGTCAATCATGTCTGTTAGCCAAAACAATGAAGCACCTTTGAATGGCATATTTAATTTATTAAGATAATATAATGTGAATAAATTATCGTGTAGTTTCTCATGCATGATTTTAAAAATATTATAATTTAATATTTAAAATTAAGATAATTGTCAATTTAAAACGGAAACTATGTATTTTTTTTAAACAAAACAACTTTAAACAAAAAAAAATGACCAACGATATTAAATTTACTTGAAAATTTTACCACATATTTACCATATTATAAAAAATAATTTGAATAACTTTGTCATTTTCTAACATTTGTATGATTTATTATAATAATTTTATTTTTATTTTATAAAATAATTCACTAAAATTACAATAAATCGTACCAGTATTAAAAAATTACGAAAATTTTTAAATTATTTTACTATGATGTGTTGAGTATGTGGTAAAATTTTCAACTAATTCAATATCATTTGATATTTTTTTAAATTAATTTATAAAACATGAGTAAATAGAGATTGAACGGACGTAAGTTCTAATGACCAACAATAGTGAACATTGATCAACCATTTAGGATTTAATTTTTTACATTGTAGATAGTTTAGTTTTAAGATTGTTTCTATTTTGGAACCCAATAGTTCACTTTCATAATCCCACCACAAGTCCAACTGTTGTAGCTTGTGTAGCAAAATAACATACATAAATTATTAAAACAAACATTTTTTAAGGCGTATATCCTATTTATATTATTATTAAGATACGTCGTTTATTAATTGATATAATAATTATGTACGTTACAAATTATTAAAGTAAAAGATTATTTTCAACGATAAACGAATTAAATATAAATGTCATTTCAGTATGATTTGAAAATAAAAATATAATTACTCACAAAACACCGAGGATGAACGAAAGCCTGCGTTGCACGTCATGACGTATTGCATATTATAGCGTAAAATTGGACATTAAATTTTGTGTTACCCGAAATAGGAATAAAAGCTAGACAGAAAATAAACCACCCCCACTTTGTATTGAAAAAAGAAAAAAAAAAACCGAAACACAAAGAGGTCTATGTTGCCATAAGTAGTTTTACAATTGACTGAAAAAAACAGTTCTTTTCTTTTTTCAGTCCAAGAAAGCGACTTTGATGTTGTTAGGAAGACAAGAACCCAAAAACCGTTTTCCCAATAAAGAGTTTTGATTACCATCCAAACAGAGCCTTATTTCCAACCCCTCTTTCCCGCCATATCTACACTTGTTTAAGCTCGTTTGAAAAATTTCTTGCACCCATTTTTCGAACGAGCTGTTGCAGAAGGAGCCAAACCCTACTGCAATATCTTCCACAACCTCATCTTCGATGGAAAATTGATCCCATTTTTGCTTCCCGATGATCTCCTCTGATGCTATTTTGAGTTTCGAAATGATGATCTCTTTGATCTCTTGATTCTGATGCTGTTTTCTCTTGAATGTGAAGTGGTTTTCGATCGATTCAAGGAGTCCGTTTGCAGAGTGGGAATCTGTTGGCGTTTCGCGTGTCAGATCGCTTGAGATTGGGCTGAATTCCCCAGGTTTTTCATCGATTTCCTCGTATTCTTCTGCTTTGAGATTGAGATCTAGGGTGTTAAAGTTTGATTGTCCAGAGAAGCTTTTCGAAGATTCTTCTTCTATTTCGAATTTTCTAGATCGCTTGTTTTTGTTTGGAAGATACCAATCAGCTTTGCGCTTGTCTTCTGGATCGATTGCTCCAAAACTACGCTTAACTTTGAGGATCATTTGGACTGAGGAAATCTGATTGTTCTTTCTATCTTCACAGTCTCTAGCATCGTCCTTATTAACAATGAATATAGCTTGGCCAAAACCTTCCCCTTTTTGATTCAGTTCTCTACAATATCCACTCTCAATTCCATCAGCTAAAAACTTTACGAATTGTCTATCGGCCAAATCTGCATCTTCTATCAAGATGACGAGCTTTTCATTTCTTCTCAAGGCTTTGTTGAGATTTTCACATCTCAGGGTTCCTTCCATTTCCTTCCTCGAGTTTAAATGGAGGAGAAAATCAACTGATCCAAAAGCAATATCTGCAATTGCAGTTGCCAGCCTCATTTTTCCCACAGAATCATTCCCGTGTATCAAAATCCAAGCTCCTTGCTTTGAAAGTTCCGAATTAATCAATACCTCGGCTATGGAAGAAATTGTTTCTGATTGCCAAGGCACATTTTCCCTCAAAGCTTTACACACATGATCTTTTCTTAGTTTGCTATCTCTTTTCTTTTCCACCATTGAGTTTTTCGAATCACAGAATAGGGAACTTCCTAGAGCAAGAGTAGTTTTCACTGCCTTATCTTCCAAGTTCTTGAGAGATTTAAAGCTTACCTCTATGTCCTCATCTCCTTTTGTTTCATTCCCAAAATTGAAATCAATAGTGCAAGATTGTTGTCGTCTAAATCTAGCATTGAAGGATCTTTGAGACAAGTTGATCCTTGAATGGATAGAATTCGAGTCGTTGAGCATGGTATGATTGGAAGTTGACTTCCAAGGATAGGATGAAACACATGACAAATTTTTTCCGATTGTTCTCAACGTCCTTACATGCTCATCCTGAAAATAATAAGAAACCGGTTAGATTGAACAAATCTTCATTGATTTGTAATTGAAATCTCTGGAAAGAACAACATTTTTATAAATTAAATCTGTAGTTACACTTCAACTCATAGATTTTCAAATTAAATCGAGATGTTTTGAGTAATATTTTAAGTAATTACAATTAGTAAGTGACATATCATGGTATGAGTTGTCTGTATAAGTTAGAATGTGACTACTATTCAATGTTATACATTGTTCTAGTTAACTATTATTTTCAGTAATTTGACTTGGAAGTTTATCGGACATACTCTGGCTCGAGATTCAATTTCACGAGGTTGCAGCCAAAGGGGAAGTTGTTTCTGTTGGTTTAAGTCGAGGTGTTGAATCTCCCTTTCATAATTTGAAGAGCAGTCTACACGGCATGTAAGTTTCTCATGCTTCTCTTTGCTTATGAATGGCCTAGTTTCAACATTTGCAATCGTTGAATCTTTCTCAACACTGTAGAGTTACAGAGGAAAAGAGTTATAATATAAATCAAGAAAATAAACAATGAAAATACGATATGTTTTTGCAGGAGTTGTAATATAAATCAAGAAAATAAATAATAAAAATGTAGTTTTTTTTTAAAATATGATCAGTTTGCCCCTTAAGATGAAGTCCAGTAACATTGCTTCCTCTTGCTTGTCTTTTTTTCATTCTGTTAAGTTGGAGTGTAACTTGGGTTAGGGAGAAAAAAAAAAAAAGAGAGAAAAAAAGGGAAGAAATGTTTTTTTCTCCTAATTAATTTCTAAAGTAAATATCTGCAACTTTATCAGTGCGTGCATGTCCTGTCACAAAAAGAGGAAACAGGAAGGACAATTGTTTTCTGTCTCACAAACCATGCTTATTTTTATTTTGAGGGTTCTTCCTGCAAGCAGATGATGACAAAGACTTCAAAATTAGATCAATGGTGGGTTTATTTCAAGATTCTAGTAATATTTTGTCTAATTTTAAAATAAAAATAATGGTGCAAACCAGATGACAATTAAGATAAAAATAAGGAAAGGAAAAACGACCTATTCGTGGAAGCATGGAGGCTCAAGCTAAGTCCGCCAGATGGAACAGAAACAACTTGGAGAGCCCACTGAGTTTCAAGAGGAGGCTGTCTCATTTGACTCCTCAGGTATACTTGATAGCTAGAAGAAGCCATTAACCACACTTTGGATCCGCCATTGTTGGAGACTAAGGTTTCTATTTCTGCAACAAGGTGATCAACTTGGTTATAATCAGAAATTTGATCTCCACCGCCCTCAACTACCCATTTCAAGTCTCCTGCATAGATGATAACTCCAACTCCTCTTGCTGTAAGAGAATCCACGTTCTTTTTCAGCTCTGTGATCATGGTTTTCACGTCTTCTTTTTTCATGAACTTCAAAGAAACTGGTGTAAGAGGAAATTCTACAATCTTAACTGATTTTAGTTCATTAGGAGCCTCTCCTCTTTTGATCTTCCTCATTAGCTCCGACATGAAGCTTCCAGTTATGGAGAAAGAATCACCAACTATGACAGTGTTCCTCCTCTTCTTCCCCATCAGAATATCAAAAACCAGGGTGATGTCGTCTTTGAAAGGTGCAGAATCTGAGATTTGGGAGATTGGAATTTTCTTGGGAGGGGAAAAGAGAAGTGGGTTTTGGCCAGAAGAGTAAGAAAGAAAATGGGTCGGCCAGAAACTGGTTGGATGAATGATTTCTGGCGGAAAATTATCAGGAGAACAAGGAGAAGAGAAGACACCACCATTGTTATTACTGTAACAGTGAAAGACGGAAGAAACTGAGCAGTCTTCTATATTGTTCTTGATTGAAGTGCTTGAAAACCCAGCTTCTCTCATAACCCTACTTACACTTGGATCATCCAAGATTGAGATTATAAGCTGTTCTAACTCAACTTTAATGGTCAAAAGAGGCTGCTGATGTTGTTGTTGTTGCTGCTGCTCAATGCAGCCTCTCCTCTGGTGGGCCTGAGCTCGCTTGAGAGCTGCAATCAGGGCGTTGGAGAGAGAAGGGTGGCCATGGAGGAGAGGAGGGGAAGTTGGAAGCCGGTTAAGGGCGACACTGAAGCAGAGCTCGAGAGCTCGGCCATGGAGAGGATGAGGATGAGAAGGTTGATTAGGGTGAGATTTCAGACAAGCCCTTTTCAAGAAACTGCCTCTAGAGCTTAGCAGAGTGGCTGCTACATGAAGAGGAGTGACCTGGCCATGGCCTCTCCTTGCTGCTAAGCTGAGAGACTGCTTCAGAACTGAGGCAGCCTCCGCTGTAAGGGTCTGTTGCGCTGCTGAAGCTCCTGATCGCATCACTTGGATCAAAACCCGCCCCCCACACCACCCCCTGAGAAAAAAGCTTTTGTTTCAGGTACGCTACTTCTCTCTCCCTAGTTTCTTGCAGTTCTCCCTCTAGACCTCCTTCCCCACCTCTAGATTCTTGCTCTTTCTTTCTCTTGCCTAAGAAGAGATGATTTTTAAGAATCAGGAGGAAGAAAAACCACCCTTTCTGGATAATCTCTCTCTCTAGTTTTCTTATGTTTCTCTTTCTAAACCTCGCTGCTCCTACCTGGCTTTTGAAGCCTACTAAAAATGTAAGAAGATAATGTAAGTGTTTCTGAAAGGGAAGAGCTTTGAGTGAGTTCTTGGGTTTATATAAATTCAGAAGATAAACCTCCTTCCAATATACACTCACCTTATTGTTACTTTCACGTCCAATTAGTACACTTCTTTAGCAAGAGTATATAATAGTATTTTGGAATGTGAATGATGATTGCATTAAAAAAAGTGTCTTTAAATATAATATTTTTGATTTTTTTTCTGGGTTGGGAAGAGTAAATAAATAAATAAATTTATGAATAATAATATTATATTTGATGGCATGATGCACCGAAAAGATAAGTTATCCCCCATTATTATGAAAAGCTGCAAAAGAAGATTTTAATGAACGTAACAGGGAGTCTCTTTTTTGATCCACTGTCAAAAAGAAGTAATGTTGATGTCTTTTTAAATAATTCTATACTACAAAGAATCAAAAACATTATGATTACTTGTACTAGGTCCTATGACCTGCAAAATTGGCAACTTTATTAATAATTGATGTGGAATTGCTCCTATATATTCCTTGTTGTTCTCAAAATATTTGTTTTTTTAAATTGTTTATTAGAAAATGAAAAAGGGGTCTACAGAGATCAGAGGACTGGAAGAGGTTTCCACCTTTAAAGACATCAAGTCTTTGAATGGAGAGGCAATGACAGCAGAAATTCAAAAAAGGTGGTAAAGATAAGAGGTGGAAAGCGGGTAAGAATGTGAGGAGAGATGAAAAAGGAGGTTCCTTTTTCTTTTCCGTTGAGAATTAGGGTTATTTTCCCCCTTTCTGATGTCTTCTTTTGTTATTTTCATGCATTGATGAATGCTTAAAACATTGGATTATTCTTAAAATAGTCTAGAGAGAGAAAGAAGAGAGTGGAAGACTGAAAAAGAGCCAATAATGCTTTGCAGGAGAGCAGACAGAGTTGCTTTTTGGGTACTTGGAGGAGAAATGCTGTCTCTCTACAGGTTTGCTCTCTCTCTTTCTGCAGACTGTAATAGCCTTTTGTCTTAATTATCTCTTTTGGTTTCAGGTCATCACCTCAGATAAACCTTTTTTACTTTGATACCAAGTAGATAAATCAAAAGAAGTATCTTACTTTGTTTATTAACTCACTATTTGTGTTCACATCTTGAGATGATTTATATATTCTCTCCTTTTGTAATATTATTGCGAAATTAATTCTAGTCATTTCAAAAAGTTGGATTGAATTTAGTGCTGTTCTTTTACATTAGACAATTGGTGGATATAAAAAAGAATTGAGATCAAACTTTCTGAGATTCTTTGATAGATTATCGATGATAATCGTCGAACGTTTGATAAAGCTTGAAATTTTTTTTTTACGTCAGTTAGAAAGCTCAAAAATTTTCAAAACTGATGGTGGGTTTGTGATAAATTTACATTTTGTATTTTTTGTTTTATCGTCGTGATTATATGGTTTAGGCAATGAATGTTTGAACTCCATTACATTAATTTGAAAGTATATGAAAAGTAATAAAATATTTTTTTAAAAGAAAAAGTTGTGCTTTTTTAGAGTTATATATGATGCAAATCTTCAAGTAAATGCACTTTTGAGTGCGGAAGTCGTAGATTTGGTCCCCAAATGTTTAAAATTGCATTGTAAAGTTGACTATTTCTAGCTTTTCTTTGTTCACATTAATACCCACATCTTCTCTAAAGCAACGCTTTCACACGTTGATCTAAGTAGGGGTCATTTTTGTCTTTTCAAAAATGTCGTAGACAGGATCGTTATCGATTTTAATTTATATCGTGCAAAGACAATAAAAACACGGCAGAGGGTAAATGATCGGGAGTCCTTGACATCAGTTTTGTGTTTTTTGTTTACTACTATTCCTTAAAATTATCGAATTGAAGATTATCATGTCATATAAACAAACGTTAGTGAACAAATGGTATAGTTAAATCTTCATTCCTAGATGATAGTGTACCAAAATGTGTCTGATTGACAAAATCATTACAACATTAGAAATGATTATTTTTGAAAAAAACAGAGAAAATGACAAAATTAGTTTCTACTCTCACGAGAAAAGTATCCCTCTCTAAAAATATATCTTTTTGATTATATATATATATATATATATATATATATATATATATATATATATATTTATTGTGTGGGAGTTCCATGATTTTGTCTTCATTTTTTTTTCTTTTTGTTGGGTCTTAGTTTTAGACCATCATTTTTGGTCCAAGCAACTTGGGGGCATAGGCAAAATTTGAAGCTTTAATATACCTCTAACCCACCTCTTTGTCTATCAATATATATGTAGTGAGGTGTATTTTATTTATTAGTGGACTCTTAATAATCAGTCATCTACACTAATTAAAATGGTATCATAACTTGTAAATATGTGTGGTTATAGTTTGAGGGTTCGTAGGTGCATTTTTTTTTTATTAAAATAAATCTAAAATTTTAATTTAGCCTTTTATTTAAGCTTTGAAGACGACACAAAAGCCCCCTCCTTGTAGAAGATTTTTTGGGGAAGAAGAAAAATAAAGGGTTATGGCGTGCAACTTTTTACATTAAAAAAGTCCCCCACAGAGACTCTCTCTCGTTCTCTCTCCTACTCTCTCTCTCTCTCTCTCTCTCCTCTCTTTCGTTCTCTGTCTCTATAAATCTCTCTACAGCTCTCTCTCCCTCTAATTGAGTCTTTCATTCTCTCTCCTCTCTCTCTATCTCTCTCATTGGGTCATTCTTTCTCCTCTCTTTCATTCCCTCCCTCTACCCAATCTCTAACTTTTCCTCTTTCTTTCAAACTCAATTCCCTGTAACTTGTTATCTCCTCTCTTTTTGGGTCTCTGCCCAAAACATTTCAGCCTCTTCTTCTTCATGCGGTAATCTATGTTTTTCTTTATTTTTTATATTTATATTTTGGTCCCCTAAAAGATCTCCCTCGAAAGTACCCATTGTGCATTTGCAATGATTCTCAACTTATAACCATTTTTTTAAAAGATGTGGAGCTTAAAAAATGTTTATTTCTAAAAAAAAAACTAGTAAATCTCGTGTTGTCATATAATTCTATTAATTAACTTATTAGTTTAATACTCAGTTGCAATAGAATATCAACTCTTTTTTTTTTTTTTTATTACTACTATTTAATTTGTTAAATATTATGAAAAAGCCTGAAAGAATTAAACGTCGGACGTAATTTGACAATTATATTGCATACCCAAATATTTAATTGTATATTATAAATTACGGTAAAATATACTTTTAATCTTTATAGTTTAAATAGTGGTTTCAATTTCTTTCTTCTACTTTTAATTATATAATTTAGGTTCTCATAGTTTTCATTTGTTTTTAATTGGTTTCTCTTTTAATTTTGACATTTAAATTTAATAGAGACATCACTGATGACGATTTTTATTCTAAATAATATTATGTTTATTTTTTTATTATATTTTTTTAAGAATTTATTGACATGTCACGATATAATTAATATAATAAATTATAAATAAATAATTTTTTTATTAATTCTTATTTTTTTAATAGAATAAATATTTTTTTTTTGTGTTAATCGTTCTTCGAGTCATTGATGAGTTGGATTAAATTTATGATTTCATTTAATTTTTTTAAACTTAACAACATAAAAATTATTCTTTTTTTATTGTCCCATTCTTGCCCCTGTAAGTCTATGATAGCTCTCTCTCTCTTCTTTACTTTCCCATTCATCGGTAAGTTAGAAAGAATGGAAAAACAAAGAAAATAATACTTTTTATTTTTTTTAGGTTTGAAAAATTAAATGAAACCCTAAATTTAATCCACCTTATCCATGCTGAATAGGATTAAAAATTGTCGTATGTGAGATCTCTATTGACCGTCAAACTTAACAGAGTGACCATACAAATTCAAAACAAAAATTACGAGGACTTTAATTAGACAATTAGAACTACGAGGACTAAATTGAAACTACTATTAAATTACAAGGGTCAAAAACATATTTTACTCTATAAACTCTTAGGGTGTTTTTTTTTATTTTAAACCCTAATGTATTGATTTTTTTTTAAAAACCCCTTAATATTTATTATTCATATAACAAAACTTCAAAGTATCATAAATAGACAATTTGAATCATGAGTTACAGTGACAAGGTGATCTTCATTGGAGAAGATGGCTGGTGTAGCTAAAAAAATTATTTGTATTTGATATTATATAAAATTAATTAAATCAAAAAGTTAAAATATGTAGAGTGTCAATCAAGATAATTTTCAAGAAAAAATTTACTGTACAATCTCCTACAAAAAATTATCTTTTCAAGTAAGTTCTTAGAAAAGATTAGATAGATTACAAACAGTCCTACTTAAAAGTGAGTCTACTAGACATAACTTATTTACATAATATAATTACACTACTTGATAAGCGATACAAGAAACGATAACAGATGCAATTTAATTATCTACAATATAATAGATAAATATATAATAAAAATAAACTAGAAAAACGCCTCATACCTAACCGGTGAACGAGAAGAAATATCGTCGAATCAAGCAAAGAGTAAAAAGTCGTCGCTAATATAGAGAAAAATATTATAAATATTAAAATAAAATAAATAAAATATCCATATTTTTAGAATTTAAATAGAAATTGTTAAAAAAATTTCAAATAAAAAGTACAATGAAAAAAAAATACGTCATAAAAAATTTAATATCGGTTTAACACCTGTAATATGAGTTGTTGTTTTTTAAATCCCTAAAGTAAATAATAAAATTTTAAAAAAAAACCTTCATACCTAATCGATGGACGCAAAGAAATATCGCTGGTGCAACAAAATAGTCGAAACAGTATTGAAAATTTTCGGTGTGATTTGAAAAACAAATGAGGAGATGCTTAAATAGGAGGGGAGAGAACGGTTGGACCATTTGCACCGATCGGCCTCCGGCACAAACGACAACTCGGACAAGAGTCACGGTCACTATTTGCTAAAAAAATAGGTCGAGACTGCCAGTACAGTTGGACCAACCGTCTTCTACAAAGAGAATAGTTTTCTCACCGTATCTCAGAGTTCAAATTGACTATTTATAATAATTTGATACGTAGTTCAATGAATATCAATTTTTAAGAGTTTTTTTTTAAAAAAAAACCAATACATTAAGATTTACCCCAAACTTTTATAAAGACGAACTAAGCATTTGAGTGGCCAATTAGAGTTAATAATCTTACGAGAATAAATTAATACCTAATAATACATTTGAGATCGTATCTTTTTTATTCACCCAACATTCCCAACTTGTACAACTGTTGTTGAGTCAAAAACATAGTCCATGTAACTAATAAGTTACATAATTAAGATTATGGTTCTTAAATTAAACAATGTTTTATTCATTTTGTCCCCCCGATAAATTAAGAATATAAAAAGTCAAAATTTCTTTCGAATAAAACTATTATGATCTAAAAAGTCAATAATTGTCGATACTAGTTTCAACGACAATCTTCAAGAGACTCAATTTCAACCATTTTTATAAATTCGTATGTTCATGCATCACGTTAATTTTTTGCGATTGTGAAATAAAAATTACGAATCCGGAAAACATAAAATTAATCCATGTATAACGTGTTCCACTTTTATTTATTATATGTATTTATGTAATCAAAGAAAAAGTTATAAAAAAAGAAAGGGAAGGAAAAGAAAGAGTTTTGCCCATCATTACTACCACTCTTTATTTCCTCCCCAATCCCGAGGAGCACCCAATTTTTCATCTCTTTAACTTTATTTAGTGTCCTCAACTTTTTTAAAACTAATTAAATGCATATTTTACGTATTAATAGTTATTTCCTAAAGTGGCCTTGCTCATTGCGTAATTAATAAAAAATAAATTCTTAAACTACGATATCATTAACGTTAAGTCGATATACTATCTACTCTATTAGTATAAATGATATGTTTTTCATCATCATATAGTAGTGCAAAATATTTAACGTTGTTTATGCAATACTTTATCTCTTCAATTGTTTAGTTAATTTATTTATACATAATAGAATGTTTTGTTATAATGTACTAGTGTGAGATTGTAAAACATATACAAAAAATAACGTATTTTAAAAATAAAACTCTGCAAACAACGCTGAGGCACAGTCTAAAAATACCGGACATTGAAACTGCCGAGACATTCTTTAAGAACGTCAATGCATACAAAACACCTAAGAAATTCATTTACGAATGAAGAGGATTTTTCACTTGAAAATGTCATGGCATAAATAAAATAAGCTGAGATATTATGCTCACAAGAAAGTCAATACATTTTTCGCTAGGACGTCATTGTTTATGCGTTTAAGCTTCTCGTTCATTATGTTCTACCGCCATACCGCTCTGACATTAACTAAAAATATTGAGGTGTTAACTGCATTTCACAAATTCCACCGCAACATCAATATTTTCCGACTATAAATCAATGCAAACAAAATTTTCTTAAAAAACAAGTTGTACCAGATCATATAGAATTGAATTCTCTATCATTTGACACCTTTTTTTTTTATATTTTTTTTAATCAAAATTAATCTTACCGATTTCACGTTTCCACTGCAAATGATTGAACTTGGAAGACAACTCAAAACACCTTTTGGAATTCAATCTTTGTAAACGCTAATAGTTAGTAATTTTTTATTATATCTGATTTGTTCTTCAGAAAATTACTAATCTACCCTTCCATTTTGACGCACATGTTACGTATAGAGTGCTAATAAGTGTATACATACGCACACGAGCGTATTGTGAATTTTTTTGGTAACCGCCACCTGTAGTGTCGTGGGCCTAGGGTAGGTGGATTTTCCTACATAAAGGACGTCCGATCATTAGCCCTAGTTTGTTTTTTAAGACTTAAATAGAATAATAAATACTTCTTGAATTTTTAAAATTAGACAACAACAATTGATGGCAGTGAACGCTAAATTCAGGTGAAAAATCTTAAAGACAAAACCACGAGTAAGGAATAAATTTATTATATATATATATCAAAATACAAGGAATTTTTATCTCTATTATTATTATTTTTTATTTTATTTTATTTTTCTACGGTAGCATAGGCACAACGGAGATACATTGACCATTACGGTTTTTATTCCTCTCTACACTTACTTTGTTTAATTTATTAGATTAGTACCGAATAAAGGAAAATCATAAAGTAAAGAAAAGAATGTGAAAACTGAGAGAATAAAAAGAGACATATCAGAATAGAACGTGATGTGGCAAAAAGACAATTGTTTTGATCTCTTTCAAGTTTGAAGAATGCATGTACTACCAAGTTGGCAGACACATGCAAACGTACCCCTCTCTCTCTCTCTCTCTCTCTCTCTCTCACTCTCTCTCTCTCTCTCCCGGCTCATCTTTTCAAGCTCCCAACATAAATTCTCTTTGCAAGCTCAAATCCCATCACTTCTTTCAAGGTATGCTACGACCTTTTTCCCAATGCTTTGTTCTCTTTTACCATCTTCAAATTCTCTCGTAAGTGGGAGGAGAGAGAGAGAGAGAGAGAGAGAGAGAGAGAGAGAGAGAGAGAGAGAGTGAGAGAGAATTTCAAGGCCAGTTCATGTTTTGCATGGATAAAATGTTAGGCTAGTGATGCTTTTATTATAATTCTCAAGCTCTTTTTTTTTTTAGACCCTACTCTCGCACTCTGTTGTCATCATTGCAGCTGAGGTGGTGGGGATGGGCTGCTCATAATTTTGTATAATTTATTCACACTTTGAAGGTAGGGCCATAAGAATGTTTCCTTCCCTTAGAATTTCATTTTTCTTTAATTTGAAGAAACAACTAGGCGATCTTCTTTGCTCAAAATTATAAATGAAATATGTACAAAGATTTCCTATTTGGGTTCCGTATGAGATCCATCCTTATCCTTTAGAGTTTTAGAAAGGATTTTGACATCGATTTTTTCTACTTTCCGACGAGTTCGCCTACTTCAAACTTATTCCCGAGAGTACCATTTCCCCCTATAACAAAACTAAACACCGTTGAGATAAGTATTTATTTTACTATATTCACGCAGTTTTAAAACCTTTTATTTTGTTATTACCGCAAAAAAATCATACATGTCATATTAACAGCACATCAATTTTTATACTATAAGTACAATAATTTAACACATTTACTCTGTGCACGTATAATATTTCATATTATTTTCTTGACCGAATCTTTGGCAACTTGGTCCTATGGTCTATGTCATTTGTTTGACACACATTTTCTATTGTGTGAACATATGTGTTTGTACACACGATATAGTAGTGGAGCAGCCTTAATGTTATGTCTATGAATGCAAATTGTTAAACTTGACTAGTGTCTTTTCTTTATGCGTTGATTGATCGCTAGACAATCACTTTCATTTCTCTTGCACGCCTTCGTCATTGGACAATCACTTCACTTTTTTTTGTACGCATTCAGATGTTAGTTGTGCAAAGGTCCGTGAGTGACTTTATTTTTATTAATATATATATTTTTTTTACAAAAAATATTAGTCACTTTATTTTCTATATAGTTATGCTATAGTTTGTAACAATGATTTTCGAAACTACCGTGACTAATGCCTCTTGAAGTCTATTTTTAAAATAGTAAAAAGATTTGAATGTAAATTCATGCTTGCATTTTCTTCAACAACTCATGATTTTAAAATGATAAAATTAATATTCTCATGTATCGTGTGTAGTCTTAGGATTCATAATTTGGTTGTTCATCCCAAAAGACAATTTTTTAAAATGATAGAATCATAGAGGCCAAAAGTAGGCGATCGATGTGGTGGTTATTTTTTTCGATAAAGTGTTTGTTTTTCTTTGGTAAGGATTTAGATATTTTCCTTTTCTTCTTGATCCGTATAATTATATTTGGTGTTGGGTATTTTATTTTTCATACGCGGTACTTATTTTAACTTATTGCACTATATCTTTATTCTAATAATCACTATCCATATCTTACGGTTTATAGTTTTATAAATTAGTTTAAATCTTCCGCTACAAACCATAGGCCATGTATTGTATTAGGAATCAGGGTTTTTTTTTTAGAATCAAGTCATCCGTGTATCAGTGTAAGCTATCTTCGGATCATGACAATAAATAATGATTCTAAGCAAGTTGTTTTCGATCTCCTATTTTAAAAATTTAGTTTGAATTAACAATATAACACAAAGCTTTTAGATACCTAAGTCATTATTTATTTAGCCATACTGTATAATGTTATATTTACATTGTAATCACTCTAATTATATTGTTGACATGATTTTCTCATGTATTTCATTATTAATACAAATATTATATTATTTCTGCAATTTTATGCCAATGGGGCTACTAAGAATGTTTAGATTTATTCCCCTATTTTATGTTTTTTATTTTTGGACAAACTAAAGTTAAGGTTGTACTCTGATTTGACTATCTTTAATCAGGACATAAAGTATAGTAAGATCTGATTTAGTCATTAAAAATATATCCTCACCTACTAATTCCACAATCTCTTATGTTATAATTATATATATATATATATTTAAATTTAATTTTGTAAATAACTACTAATTTCAAAAGTGTTGGTCAAAAGGTGGTAACCATTTATGTTATTATTTATATACTTTATTTATTTTTTTCATTGCAATGGATGAACTTCAAAAGAAGAGAACATTAATCATTTTGGCAAACGAGAGAAAAAAGTATAAATAGTATTAAGACATTGTAAAATACAAGATAATTTCTTCATTCAAATCCCACTAATACAAAAATATAAATAATAAAAAATAAATAAATGGTGGTTTTGAGGTTTGGGCCTCCATTTCATTCATGACTAATTTTTATTGAGTTTCCCAAAGAAGTGCTATGTATAAAGTAATTATGGGTCTCTTGAAAAGTGCTTGGGCTTGAATGTAGCCCCAATAAATGCAATACCAAGATCAAGTATTTGCATTAAGTTTTTATTTAGAAATGATCCACATGAGCTAATGCTAGTTATACATTTTCATGTCACATCTTGACGTAATGCTTAAACATCGCTCACTGAATAGCTTACCAGTTAGCGATCGGCTTGTAAACATTATGTTAAGATGTAAGATTAGACTTTACTCTTAATAATATTGAGTAAAATATTACTATGAAATTCGATAGAATAAAATAATTGCAAGCTAAATGGATAAATGTGTTTGATGGGAGTTGATGCATGTTCATACTTGAACATCACTACGTGTCGTTGAATTGAATGTGTTTGCCGAACGGAAGATTATTCGACAGGTTCTTATTGACACGCCTTGCTTGTAGGCGGTGAGATCGCAATTACAAATAAGGGTAATTTTTTCGTTTCATAAATTCAAATATCCCACCTTTTCATTATTTGTAAGGATTATTTATTCACTTCTTCATAATTTAAACAAATTAACATTGTAAACTATTTTCATCAATAAAAAAATCACCTCTCTAAATGTGCAGAATTCACCGCAATGATATGAGAAAAAATATGCAGATCCATTCCAACAATGACGGGATTGGGGATTGTAATTAACTTAATTTTAGCACGTTCACGAACCTCGTTCAACACTTGCTCTGCGAAAACTAGAATGATCACAGACATGATCAATCCTCGGAGAGTCGGACATAAAATTTTCCCCGGTCATAAAATTTCACATTTTTGGAGTAAGATTCATAAACAAATGTGTGTCATACTCACCTCAATATTATATAAATTCAAACAAAACTTTATAAACATATACACACACTCTCTCTCGTACATTTACTGTGAGTGTGTATTGACGTACACGATAATAAATACTAGAAAGGGCAACAGATATTTATTCAAAGACTATTTTGGAAACAACATTTAATAAAAAATATATTTACAAACTTCTAAAGTTATTAATTTCTATTAAATAAATAGATTGGTGAGTAGTTGGGAGTTAAATAATTGGACCAACCCTTCCTCCGCTCGTCCTCGTTTTAGGCATGGGTGAATGTTAGGGGAACCAATAATTGTGTCGGTTGAATTATATAATATTTGATCAAATACATTAAATGCTTTATTTGAGAGAATCTCACTTTCATATTTTTGTATTATTATATTTACAGCTTATAATCCTCTATATTTGCATTGGGAGTCGACTAATTCATCAGGGTATTTAGTAATTAGCTTTTTTTTTTTTTAAGTGATTCGATGAATAAGAAATCCATAATTTCAATTAATTGTAATTATTTTATTAATAAATGAAAGATATGCAATTCATGTGCCACATAGCCAAAGATGAGTCGTTTTCCAATCTCAACGGGACTTGATCGCACGGAAGAAATTAAACTATTTAGCTCGGTAGTTTTGATCTCATCTCCACCATTGCCCGTTGCAATCCATCGTCATGCCTAAAACATTTGACGAAAGAGAGAAGCATCACATTGTAGCAGCTTGAAAATCAAGATAATTAAGATTTTGTTAATTATGAGGAATATGCTCGTTGGTATAATCTCATATTATTTAGAGAATAAAAATTAGATATAATTTTTTTTAAACTTAACATATGTTTTGAACTAATTTTAAAAATAAATTTATGAAAAATTCATTTTAAAATAGACAATATTACACTCAGAGCGTATAAATATTATTATTTTTTTTTTTTGAAGAAATGTCTGTACAACTGTCGTTTTTAAGATAGAAATGTTTATTTTTTTAAAATAATTTTGCAGAAAGAGATTTCAAAGCAACAAGAAGGGGACTAATTATTTTATTGGATGAGCCAATTACAGAAGAGATCCTTAATAGATATTGTCCCCGTGCAAACAGACACACATCCAGGAAAAAAAATGAACGAAAACCAATATTAAAAAAGAAGAAGAGGACGAAACACAAGCAAGGTGGCAAGATCTTGGCCGTCTGATATTTTTGATGATGCGGAAGCTCAAGAACTTTGTGAATGATTGTTGTGGGACGCAATTGCAGCTTCTATTTTCATCTTCAAATTATTAATCTCTTCTTTTTCTGTCTGCAAAAAAAAGAAAAAAGGAAAATAAAAATAATATTACCTTCAATAATTCTTAGAAATTGGCAAATTGTTTTCCTCTTTTGTAATTTTTAAGCAAAACAACAACGAAAATAAAAACAACTTTATATTTCATTTTAAATAAAAATTGTGGTCTTAAATAAATAATCTTTCGGGAAAGATTCATTAAGAGAAAGAAAGAGATGTTAGAGAGAGAGAGAGACGTAGAGCAGCTCCATGACCATACTTCAACTAATTAATTAAATAAATATTTTATGACCCACAAGTGATTTAAATTTATATTATAAAATATTAATAAAAATAAGAATATTAAAGTGCATGTATTTTTTATACTATATATAGTATATTACAACGTTTAATTCCAAAATATTCGTCCCACCTAAAAGTCAAGAATGCGAAACATTTGCGTTGACCCTTGTTTTTACTTTCATACATTCCAACGAAAGAAGCCTTTTCTTTGAGATCCCCAGATCATTTCTTCACCAGCACGTGCAATAAACGTGGTCATAAGCCCTACTACTCTCCTTTGATTTTGTAGGGTATTACCGTATTATGGGTCTAATTTTGATGGAAAAAATAGTGCAAATTTCAAAAACTAGAAGCATTGAAAAGGAAAGGACTTGCCTCCACGAAGACTGTCTTCAAAAGGGTGTCTGAAACAGAGGTAATATTAGATGTCATCATTTTGAGCTTCAGTGATTCGAAAACCCTGCAAATATTCACTACTGTTCTCCTCTTTTTCCTGCATCTCACCTTCACTACCACCGTCTTCTCTCCAAGGCTTGTCAAGCTCAACTGAAATAATATGCAGATGTTGTTGTTTTAGAGAGAGAAAGAGAGAGATGAGAGAGATGAGATGCTGACCTCAACAACTTCAATGGGGAAACTCATTTCTTCGTCAGAATTCAGAATCTGTGGACTGTTGTTGTTCTTCTTCCTCTCTGATCTGGAGAAAACTAGAGCAGCCAGATGATCATCAATGGCGTCAAATGAAGCGCTCTTGTCGATTCTCCCATTCTCCAGCTCCATAATCTCCGCCTGTATTTTCTTCTCTTCCTCGTGCAGTTCTTCTATGTACTTTATTGCATCTCTAATGATGGAAGCCTTATCCATCTACATTTTGAAAGAACAATAATTTATAATGATTTCTATTCTAAGTGCATGAGGATTATTTTCATTTATTGCTCCATAACTTGAAGATATGAGCGAAGATAACCCATAAAATTTCACATCTTCTTCTTTAAAAATACTCATTATGTAAATCAGTAACGATGAAAACATGGTGGCATTAAATGCAATTTAAAAAACTGGAAATGGGTGAATGTTATTTTGATTTTTTGTTATTGTTTTAAAAAATAAGGTTTACCTTTGTGATATTTGGAACTACTACTCTAAGTGCTAGGAGCCTGTCGTTGAGCTTCTTCCTCCTGTTCCTCTCTGAGACAATGTTCTTGGAGGCTTCCACCGGCGATAAAGCTGCTCCGTCCGACGAGCTAGTGTCGTAGTACTGATTCAGCAAGTCGTCTACTCCCCAACTGTCGTGTCAAGTGGAGTGTTTGAGATCTGAAAAAATGTGATTTTCTTGAGAAAGTTTGGAGGAAAAAGATAAGGAGGAACCTGTCGTCGATATCTTGTGCTTGGAAGAGAGTGTTTGTTTCCCAGTAGAGATTGTAATCTTCCAAAGTGTTGTCTATGGGAGCAGCTGTATATTGAGGAAAATGGAAGAATGGTGTTTCGTTCTCTACTAGAAAGGATATGTCCATCTTGATCTTTCTCTCTCTCCCTCTTTCTGCTGATCTTTCTCTCTCTCTCTGTTTCGTTCTTTCCCCGACCTTTTATCGTTGAACTCCTCACTCTATGTGCTTCGGATTTTCTCTCTCCCCTTTATTATCGCAATCCTTCTTTCCCTTCGTCTCTCTAGTTTGTGTCGTCCCACTTTCTGCCACCTTCTCTCTCTCTCTCTGGTTACTCTCTCTTGTCCCAGTTTCTAACTTTAGCTCACTGTCTCTATCGGACTAACGCTCTACTTTCCTACTCTCTCTCTCAAAAATCGAATCCCTTTGGCTTTGCTATTTATCCTCGATCTCCATCACTCTCTCTCTCTCTCTCTCTCTCTCTCTCTCTCTCTCTCTCTCTCTCTCTCTCTCCCTCTCTCCCATTTAATATTGTTTTTAAAAAATGTTTTACGTGGAGGAGAATGGTAAGGCGTAGTCATTGCATAATAATAATAATAATAGTGACTTAAATTACGTTGGTAGGTATTTTATTACTTGCATGGACTTCATGGGAATTTTTTCAGCACAGGGAAAGCCGTCATTGTTCTCCAAATTACCATTTCCACTTTTTTTTATATTAAATATAAAAAAATATATTTAATTTGAGACTTTAATCATATAATTTTGACTCCACTTGCTTTGTTACAGGTAATTATAAATAATTAAAATGATATTAAAAATAATAATAAATAGCCAAAACATAAAAATTAATTATGTTTATGCTAAAAAAAATCTTAAATTATCAAAAGTTTATAAAAAAAGCCATAACGATTGATTGATAATCTCCCGTTCTGCATTTTACAAATAGAACGGTCTCCTATTTTTTCGGCATCAAAATTCATCTGCAAGGTTATTGAGATTGTAGACTATTCTTTTAGATTTCTCATTATTTTTTTACTTTATAAATTAATTTAAAAAAATATCAAATAATGTTTAAGTTCTTCTTACTAATTCTCGAGTTTGATGGTTATTCGGTATCTCGCACTCTTGTATTCCTTGATCTACTAGTTTGACACTTTTTTTTGGGCGGCAGAATTTCGTGCATACCTTCTATGGTCAGCCACATTTGTTGACCGTTAATGAGATGAATATAATGTAAGTATATTTGCAGGTAAGTTGCCCGGTATAATGACTCATTTTTCCAATAATATATTTTTCGATTTGGTGATTGCGTCGTAGCCTAATATTCTTCTTTAACCGATTTGTTTGTCGATAACTTTCCAGTCGGTCGCCCAACATGGTACTACTCTCGCCGGAGCACTTTTAATTTTGAAGTTCTTATGAGATCCGTTGGCAATTGTGCTCCAAAACACGTCTTGTTATCTTGTGAGTATTTCCTTACATATGTTTCATTTTTATATACCTGCCCAAGCGATCTGGTATTGTAACGACCCCCTTTTTACGACCCGAGATTTGTCTATACTCGAGTTCGGAATTTGCCTAAACTCGCCTTAGGTCCCGAGGTTTGCCCGCATACGTGCTCATACGTACACATTCGGGTCATTACACTCGGTGATAGTACGCATGCACGTAATTTTTCGGCTCTACTCTCATGAAGTGCATGCATGAAATGGATACACGAGATTCCAGTAAACTCTCACCTGGTACAGTGGCACACACCCAAATTCATGTCGACAACAAATTGTTCGTATCTGTTGTTGACCTCAAATCGTCCAGCTCCCACAAACATAGCACTCCAATTTCGAGATGTGATTGTTAGTTTCGCAAGTTTTTTCTTTATCTGGGGACACTGGAGGTCTGTAGATTGAGTTACCTTCTCAAATTTTTTCACAATACGAGTCATCAAGTGCTTTCGAATTATCTCGAACATAGTCAGGATCAGCTTGTCCCTGACATGCAATGGAAGTGTATTGAAACTCACGCAAATTATTTAACCCCAAATCGCACTTGAGAACAGAAAGCATGACCATCCCAATATCTATGCTCTTTTCGTCGAAGATTTGCTTCTATCTCCAAGCTAATCTGATGTAATTTCTTCATTTCATGCTAGAAATGGGATTTCGTAGGTGCCCTGGCCGCATTCCACATCGCATTTCTTTATGCTTTGCCACGAAATAGATTTTCTAAATTCGCGTACATATGCCGAAGGCAGAAGTCGTATTCGGCCTGTCAGAATTCATCTCAAATAGCTTTTTTCAACCTCTGATGTTTAAAAGACAAACAGAGTCAACAATAAACAATATAACTAACAAATAGAAATGCATTATATCTTTTGTCGATCTGAAACAATTGTCCACTCGCGCTCTGATTCAGTGTTTAGGTTTTGCTTCAATATTTGCTAAAATCACATCCATGAGTCCGCACACTCAGATTCAACGTTAGCAACAGCAACATGATATATTTCATCGTTGCCATTAATACTGATGGCTACAATTAATTGGTCAGGATACGACCTCTTCAGATGACAGTCATCCAAGCAGATAACAGTCTCGTACTACAGCAAACATGTCTTGCAAACAACCATGCACATATACAATCTTTGGAATTCTCACGTATTACAGCTCACTAAGTTACCATCAACTTTTATTGTGCTACCAAAATTTTATCTAAATATTTCGGCTGTGTATGACTACAGTTGTCCGTACTGTTCGTCGCACTTCTCTTTGTTAAGGGTTTGAGCTACGCTTTTTGCTCTCATGGCAAGACTGGGTTAAATATCGACATTGAAATCATTTCTCACTATCTCAATAATAAAAGAAATGTCTCATTTAGATTGACTTTTAAACCTATCTAGATACTCATTCGCCACTCATTTTGCTGTAGTGTGTAGATTCTCAATTTTTCTTGAACAACTATGAGAATCGATTAATGTCTTTATTTGAAACGTAAAGCTCGTCTTGTATCTTCGAAACATGCAGTCGCCACTTACATCCGTCTTCACCGTCAGCTGTCAATCGTTTCTTTTCACTTCCGGTGAATTTTATACCATAACTATGTGTTAAAGAATATTTAACTATTTCTTTTCTAATATCTTATAAAGAACTATATATTATACCCACAACAAATCTCATTGAGATTTGTTCACTTGCCAATATGCGTTTCACCTCCTCGCAATTCGAGCTGGCTGGTGTTCAAAGTTCATCGTTTAGAGTTTTGGAGGTCAAATACACATATGTTTCTTCATTTGCATCTATGTGATCGAATGTTCGTACATCAACATATGCAGGCGTGGCGTCTGTATACCAATCAATTTCGGCATCACCGGTTGATCTCTCGTTTAGATCAAATGATCTACTTAAATCGGAATTCATCGTCGTCACTCATATAGAAAACTTTCGTCGAATCAGAAAAATAGTCGAGTGAGTGATATGTAAAAGAATGAAAAAAAAAAATGTAAACGAGAAAATATGTAATAAAATAAATAAAAATATTACAAAAATAAATTGTTCATATTTTCAGAATTTAGATAGAAAGTGTTAAAATAATTTCAAATAAAAAATAAGTCAAAAGAAATTTAAATATTTTCATAAAAGATAAAAATAAGATAGTATTATAGAAAATAAAAAAACATTAAACAAATGAAGATAAGATAGAAATGAGAAAATAAAATATCTTACAAGATTTTTTTAAATTACATTATAAAATAAATTTACAAAGATCTACAAAAGAATATAAAACCTAAAATTATATAAAAAAAATTCATACATTGCCGGTCAACCAAAAGAAATATCGTTGGAGTAACAAAATACTCGAGAATAGTTTTAGAATTTTAGAATTTTTAGTGTGATTTTAGAAAAATATGAATCCTCCTCAAATAGAATTCCACAAGGGAGAAGACCCCGTGACTTGAGTGAGAGGAGACAAAACTTGTGACTTTATTAGAGAGAAATGATGGCTGGTCTAATTAAATCGACAGTCCTTTTCACTAAAAATTTTAGACGGCCGTTCATTCTGTATTTGAACAGTGACGGACGGTGATATCAACATTTCTATAAGTTTAAATTGCTTATTTTTTATATTTTGATGTTTGGATTAATGAATAGTAAAATTTAAGAGTTGTTTTTAAAATAAACCTATTTAAAATATAAAAAAAAAGATCCAAGATTTTGTATTGCAAAAATGAAAAAATATAGCTTAGGAAATCATTGCCATGTGCATTTATTCGAATTTTAGTATTTGAAAGATTAATAAATAAATAAATTAAAGAGAGAAAAAGACAAAAGATGTCACTGGTCCTGTTTTGGTTTTTTGTAATGGCTTAGCTGCTAATACAATGAGTAACACACTTGGTTCACTAAAAGCAACAAAATAATATTTGTTTAATTTAATAAATATTTAAACAATGAATTTTTAACCCAAAAATAACTACTAAGGACGAATAATGTATATTATTGGGCACTTATATACTGTTTATGTCTCATTAATTTATTAGTGCAAGTAATTATGTTCATAATTAAACGACACGTTTAGTGTCAAGTTGTATTGTAACATTAATACGTAGGTATGACGCCGCTGCAAAATGATTAGATGTAAATTTACGAGATAAAATCCAAAAAAATATAAAATAAATGTTGTACGTGTCTTGGTGTAAAATCTTATCGGAGTTTTTCATGGCTTTGCAATCGATGAGTATCGGTTTTATTATATTGTATACGCCTCTGGCGACATTGTGACTTCTCGAGAACTAGACAACCCATGGTTTTTACAAATTGTGACTAAAAATGTCTACTGCAACGTAGTCTAAGACCGTTTGACTAAAGAGATACCTCAAGCCCTTATAATTTAGAAAATTTCAAATGCTCGAGCGAGCCGTACTAATAGTTTCTCCGCATCTGATTCCAATTATACGAGAATATGTATACTCCACATGTTGATGCATGGTACAATCGGCAAACGTGCACTCATCGATGTGTGATTCGGTGTCTCGAAAGAATCATGACACTGCTAATTTGAATGCAACTTGAAACCCTTGTCAACATCGTCAATGACATGGTAATTGAGAAAAATAAAATGTACGAGTCATCTTTGTTGTCCAACGCCAAAGGTTAAATAATTCCATCTTTTGAGTACTGACTTAACTATTTGGATCGAAGCAGCGTTCAGTTCAGGTTAAAGTCCACTCGTCAGCTCCCTTTTTTCCTCATTAAATTCAGCTGCAAAACCACAGCCGTAACAAGAGCAAAAGTAAAGCAGAGCAGGGGCGTATCTCTCTCTCTCTCTCTCTCTCAGTAAACAATCTACAAAAAAACACAATAAATAATAATAATAATTGTTTGGCCAATCGAATCTTCACACGTCACTGAATGAGTTTTTGTCTTAATTGCATTTTATTTTTAATAATTGAACCCCCTAAAAATAAAAAAAAAAAGGTAAGAAATTCATTTTTCTGCCCAATTCTATTTTGTTATGGTACCACGTGTCATTCATTTAATACGGGAATATAAGATTAGAACAATATTAACTAAGTAAGAAAATTAGAAAATGTGTTTTGTTTTTTTGTTAGGAAAATAATGGAGAGGAGGTCCCAAGTTGCACATGGCTGCATTCAAAGCATGCCCACTCCATCACTAATCAGGCATCACCTTTCTACTTCCATTTGTGGGTCGAAATTATAATAAATTAAAAGCTTGGTTGCTGGATTTGTCAGTGCTCTTTTAAATTACTGCATGTGTATATTTTATATAAATCAATAATAATAATAATAATAAAAACATGTGCATTTTTTTAAGGTATTATCTAAGATTACCACTTGAATTTTAAACTCCTTAACTATTTTTTTTGAGACAAATCAAATCAAACCTCTGACTCTTCAATTGTAAATAATTTGAACATTGTCGTCAATTTATCAACTAATTTCTAATCACTCCACACGACTTCTAACTCCATATCGAACTCTATCGCGTAATTGACAGAGTTTGAAATCAACAAATAAGCGACTAATAGAGTTCGACATCATATTAAAAATTGTGGAAAGTTAAAACATCTTTTTAAGTGTAAAATATAGTATTTATGTTCTTGATTTAACAGATAAATTAATGATAATGTTCAAATTATTGATAAAAAAGGTAAAAGTTTGATTTATTAAAAGAATAATTAAAACTTTAATTTGTAAATAATCTCAAACACTATAGGATAAATTGTACTTAATCTATTTTTAAATTTAAAAATTGCTAGAAATGTTTTTAAAATATGAATTTATTTTTTATTTTTTTTCTCATATTCTTTACCAATTTTCACAAATATAAATATGGACCAAACGAAGTTTAGTAAGACTGTAAACGTTTGACAGGTATCATAGCTGACTAATCTTAACACCACGTTGATTTTCTTCCATGACTGTCGGAAGCCATTAATTTAAAGAAGACTTTGTCTTTGTTGGAAATCACTCTGAAGCCATTAATTTTGAACGGACGTACTACTCTCACGTTACTACGTCCGTTCAAACTCGTTACGTGCACCTCACATAGTCTTCTTCTCCATCTTTTTCATGCCCTTGAAACTCTACAAGAAGTTGTTCATTGTTCTATTTTAGCCCCTCGATATCTTTCTTATAACTCTGCCTTGGTGCACATGACGATTTTGAATAGACGTAGTAACAAGAAAGTCTCGGTTGATAACGAGTCAAACTACAAGATGTCAATTGATTAAATTTATAGTTTGATGAGTATCAACTGTAAATACCTCAAAAAATTTATATTTATTTATTTTTTTTTTTACAAATATTATTAAATCATAGTGTTAAAATCTATAACATTTGACTGTTTGAAAAGTAGGTAATATAAAAACTTTGAGATTTTAAAGCCCATTATTTTATTCAAAGTTATTTCCAATGAAGACAATGTCTTCTTTAACTTTTTCCCTCCCAATATAACTTCTTTTGGTACACTCATTAGTGGTTTGTCTAGTTTAGCCACCTAGATTTTGGAACATATCTTATATAGTTATCCCAAGTTTGGAGAATTTCATATGAAAAAAAAAAAATACTAGATTTAGTTTAATTAATGGGTCTTGTTAATTATTTTTTTTTTTTGAAAGTTAATTTGTTTGAAACTAAATCCAATCGAGAATCATCAAAACTCGGGTTCGTCTGAATGATTTTGTTTTTGCAATATCTTTATGAGTGAGCAATTTTCATTTGAAGCTTAAATTAGATTGTAAATGAGAGTTACGCTAATGCAAAATTATTTGATCATTAATTTAGTAAAATTTTAAAAAAAATAACGATATATTTATTCTTTTATTCTTCTTTCTAAACATATTTGATAATATGTCAAATAATAATTTGTGTAATTAAAATATAATTAATACAATAAATAATTTATTATATTAATTACATTAATCATAATTATATACGTCGGCATTATTTTAAAAAGACTCATTTAAAAATATTGAAAATTTTAGAGAAAAGAGGTATTACTAAGTCGCTTAATTTATTAAGAGGAAAGTTCAAATGGAGCAAGTTGTGTGACCTGAAAGCTAGACTTGTCATTTTAATGTGTTATTTATACACTCAAAATAATAAATTATCAAAAAATTTTAAAAATTTAAGTTATTGGGTTGAAATTAATATAATCTTTATTTATATATATATATATATATATATATATATTGCCCTTATCCCACAATGATTAATGTTTTTCCAATCTTTCAAAAACAATTGTCTCAACCTTGATAGAGGTCGAAATTCCACCAAATCTTAATCAAATTAAATAGACCACTAACCTATTTTATTAATTATTAATTATCTTTTAATCTAGCTTAATTAATTAAGAGTGAGCAAAGGAGAGATCTATCAATCATTTATTGGAATTGGAAGCCGGTGAGGACATGTCATATTTCAAGTGGAAAACATTGGCGACAGTGAACTTTGAAAAACAAGAGGACCAAGAGCAGATCCACCAGAAGAAAATCACTTGCAACAACTCTTTCAGTATCACCCTATATAGCCGGCTACCACGATCGCGACACTTTTCGGGTACATTCTTAAACTCACGTTGAATTACATGAGACAACTAAAAAGATTTGTTACCTGTTATTTTTTTAAAGGTAATGACAAGTTTTAAATTTAGAGATCGTCCCACAAAAAATTAGTTAAATAATTCGCTGAATTACCAAAATATATCATCTCAAATTGAATTAATAACTAATTAAATTCTTATATCTTAATTGTGCAAAACAGAGAACGATTGTGTTTCTAACTTTATAGTTGAAATAATGAATAAAAAAGGGAACTTTTACCAATGCAATTATATAAAAAAACTAAGGTTTCAAATTTAGAAAAGTAACTGAGAGAGAATCTAGGCAACAATATTGAAAATTAATATTTTATTAAAACAAATAAACTATAACTTAACGAACATAAATGATCAGGCATCTAGATACCATCACCAAAGAACTAATAATTAAGATACGTGTCCCTAGTTCATCTACTGTGTAATTAATTTTTTATAATTTATTCCGATAATTATACCAATAAATAAATAATCTCGTGTTGTAAAATTAATTCATCTTTAACCATCTCATAACTAACAAACACAAATACGGAAAAAATGAAAATACATGTTCATTTACCTAATAATTACGTCTATTATTTTAATTTATTATAAATATCATGTTAATAATTGAGAGACAAATTATATCTACACATACAACATATTATTAAAAAATGCACCGTTTTACGTCCTAGACAAATTAATGAGCAATTATTTACATGATCAGCACACGAAATTATTGACCATATTCTAATCATTAATTAAATGTTGCTATTAGATAGAGATGTGCAAGTAGAAGTAGGTCATGTCTTACCTCTAAAAGTTAATCATATACGAATCGTGACAGACTGAAATATTTTATAATAAGGGGTATATTTTCTATATTTATTGCTTCTTAAAAACATTATTTAGTAAATTATGATTTCCATAAATACATTTTTTTACGTACATTTCGACGAGAATCCGCATCTTACCACGTTGGGGGTATTAGACAAACTAATTTAATTTATTGCATCGTTGAATTAAACTAATCGTACAACAACAAATGCACAAATATTTTGATATTGAAAAACCGCAGAAGAACATTCATTTTTGTAAAATAAAAATAATCATGTTAAACATTAAAAAGAGTTAAGTGATGGGGGTGTTAGGGTTTAAAATAGAGACTGAATTGCATCTCATCCTACGAATGCGTCCATATTTGACGACTGATATTTTAAACTTGTGTTGGCCAAAACAGACCGTCACAAAAAAACTATACACACGAGCTGCATATGACTCTAAGTGTCACCATGTCTCGTGTTATTTATTTCTGCAACCTTATGAAATCAGGTTACGTGGATGTCCAATAAATTGATGTCAACTTCGAATGGTGCTTTGAGGTTCGTAATTACACTGTTGGCCTCGCTACTCGGCCCCTCCACATTCAACATAACTAGTACATGTTTGGCACAACAGATTGAACTTGGACAAAAATCATTTGATTGAAAAAGTAATCATATAGGAAACTACATATTTTATTTTATTTAAATAAATAATTGTATTTTAAAATATATATAAAATTGTGGGTGATACTGACATTACATTTGCTATTTTCTAACGTCATTGACGAGTCAGCTTCATCAAATGGTCCAAGAACTGGAGGCCGACTTAGCTCTGGTCCGACCATGGACCATTTAATTGATATTAAATTATTAAGAGTAGGTTTGACTCCTCGTCCAATCAGGCCAAGACAGCTAAAAAATAACCCATCTGGCATCTGCCTACTCTCAAACCCGCCCACTGGACAGTCCGACGTCCTGCCCTTGGGCTGGTCCAAATGTGGCCCATGGTCTAGCTCACAGTATAGCCTAAGCGATGGCCTACAAACAAGCCCAAAGTTTGGACTATAAATAGGCCTCGGATGTGGTCTATGAAACAGGCTATAGGGCCCGGCTTTGACCACTCCATAGGCCAAAGGACTTGGCCAGACCGGCCCAATAACACCACAGTCTGCTAATCCTAATTGAAAATTTTAGGTTAGACCAATGTTTTCCTCATCATTGAGCCCATTTAATGCATCAAAGTAAAAGATGAATGTTTTAATCTGTGAATACATGCAAAGTTGACTTTCTAAAATAATCCTTCCAACTCAATTATCAACCTTACACGTTGAAAAAATGTAGACATCGTATTGTTAACTCATCTCGCATCTAATTATCAAGGAATGATGTAAACATTTTTTGAGAATTCTAGTCAACAATAGAAATTTCTGGCCGTAATGCTAGGCGCACCCTTCAATTTTACATCTGATATGGTGCTATCGTATTAGTCATTAATTAGTATCATAATTAAAATAAACTATACCTGGTTTTTACTGTAATATTATAGAATAAATCTAACATTACAGTGCACCCACCATAAAATTTGATTTTTACATAATTAAAATATAAAAACTCCAAATAAACGTTCCAAATGAGTGTTCGGATTAATCAGATGCAAAAACTAACTAAAAACGATTAAACAAATTTTGATATGGAAGTGCTAATAAGAAAGCTACAACTAAACAGAGCAATTTTACAAAAACAACGTTCGACCAACTTCTTTTTTTCTTTCTCAATCATAACTCATTTGAAGGAGTCATTTAGAAAAAGAACGTTACCAAAATAAATAGCAAACTCACAGCCTGAAACTAGTGTAGCCTCCCCCATAACCTGAATATCCATGATCATCATATGATTGTGAAGACAGTGAAGACGGGTAAGATGAACCAAGATTAGAATAGGATGATAATCTCGGACCATAGTCCGCCCTACCATAGCTGCTAGATATAGGATCCCTATCATTGTTCATAGCTTCCTGAAAAAACAGAAATATAAAAGATATTATTCATCATGGTAGATGCACATTTACACCACAAAAGATACATACTTATTTGTATATTTTAATAGCTTGTAATCATTTGTGATATAAGAATGGAAGATCCAGGGGATTTTATCAAGTGAAGCGAATTTCGGTTTATCTGCAGATCATGGAGGTTGCTAGTTCGACCATTTACTTATAATCAAATGGTTGTGGAGAATTTTCTATTCAACTGATAGCTTATGGAAACATATTAGGAGGACTACTATTCGATGAAATACTGATGAGAAACGAAATTTACATTTGTCACCCTATCAAGCATATAATTTTAAATTAAAAAATAGTTGGGAAAAGATTATCCTCACTAATTTTTAAAGGGAGAAATAATTGAGATTGGAAATAATGTAATACCTGAATCAATTGCTGAGCCAACTGAACCTGCGATGTGGTACCTTTTATTTCAACTGTGATCTCGTCAGGTAGTCCCCTGCTCTCTTGAATGGTCAGTATAGCACCACTAGTTCTGCGAATGAATGCAATATTTGATCCTCCAACGCCAATGATGTCCTCAGCATAAGATAAAGGAATTTGCATTGTTTGAGTAATCTAGGAGGAAACAAAAAAGATACATAGCCTCAATAATTGGAATGATACATCCCTTCATTTACCAAGTAAAACTAACATAGCTACATATGGATACATAAAAATTGGAAAACTAGGTTTCTTTAGATACCAACCAATATCTTTCCGACTTTGGATGAAATCATAAATATCACCTTTAATCACATAATTACAGTCCAGACACCAAAAAGTTTCCATCCTATATCAGACCAGCCACCATAACAATTTATGAATTCTTGAGTTTCTATTTAAAATCTTTCAATGGCACCGATTTCAAGCCAACAACCACAAATAATTGGACACGCTTCATTAACATTAACTAATGCAACCTACCATTTAACAAACTTCAACACTGCTGCTTGTCGTCTATAAAATTTCCAGAATTAAATACATGGAATAAACCCTTTCTTGACAATAAAACTTCACATGCAACTAAAGTCGTCCAATAGGAATTCATTTATTGTTGGTAAATAATGATATATGGACAAAAGGAGTGAGCTACCAAAAAGATTGTTAGATAAAAGTATCTTAACAGAATACGTGAGCTGCCAAAAAAAGCCTCAACACCTCCAAAGAATAAGAGAGCCTAAAATTACACCCTCCCCCACCAAAAAAATTGTTACAAAAATAACATCTAATCCTCAATATTACAAGATTCCTCGTAAAAAGTCACTTCATTCCTTTTGTTCCAAGTACACCAGAACAAGCACTATGGAACAAGTTTAACAAATCTACTTTCACAACTCTTTTCTTATCTCACAAAACTGCCCCATTATAGCAGCAAACTCCCAACCGATCAAGGAATCACCCAGCAAACTCCAAGCCACTCCCAAACCCACCATATTTGCAGTGAAAAATAAGATAATTAACAAATTCCTCTTCCTCCGAATACATAACTATATATTTAAACCTTTTGTCTTATGGAATCTTTATATCCAAAGTTAATGAAATCCCAACCAGCCAAAGTAATAACACAGTACATATTTAACCTTTTGTCTCGTACAATATTGATATACAAAGTTAATGAAATTTGCAACTAACCTGGGTGATAAAAGATGAACCAGCACGCCCGAGGCCTGATGAACGTATTCCTAAGGATGTGGGATCTAATGATACCCCAGAAGACTGGAAACGAGACTCAAGATGAATGTCACGATCATGGAACAGAGATTCCCTCTTTGCAGAAAGAGAATACTCACTAACTAATCCAGTTTGAGAAGCCGTATTAAGTGAAGACTTGTCAGCCCATGCATCTGCTTTGCTTTCTTTAGAAACAGTATTATTATACTGAGACAAAATATATAAGTAAAAATCAGAAACCATGCTACAAAACAAATATAACGCGATTCAATGGGAATTAATCTTACAGGCTTCTCAAAAAGAGGAATAACACTACGGTCAACTAAAAACTTTCTCAAATGTCCCACTACTGCCTCTAGTGCTTTAAGAACCTTTAGAGTGTCTCCCTGCAACTCCACAATTCTTTCGTCCGCAGCAGCATATAATGGCACCTCATCTGTAGGAATGTGAGCTGAGAATATAATATTTGTAAAGAAGTAAGAGCTGTAAAATACAGATGCCTAAGAAAATGTAATAGCAAGACTATTAAGTTTTGTTTCCAACTATCCTCAATAAGAGGCTAATTACTGTCTTCGCTTTTTTTTACGACCTAAAAAAAATGAAATGTCCCATTAGACGCAAGTGCCAATAGAAACGATGATATCACTACATCAACATTCATATAGTTTAAGCAACTATCATTGAAAAACTCCAAGAAGAGTAAAATGGACAAACAGATACATAATAGACAACCTACCTTTATAACTTGCAGTAACAATTTTCACTAACTGATAAAATATGATACTAACAAAATTTACATCAGAATTCCACCGGAGGTTGAAAAATACAGCTTATAAAAAAGAACAATGGCAAAGCAAAAAATTTGATGACAAATCAAAAAATATGAATATGAATGTCATACCTCCAGATAATACACGCATAGAAGTGCCTGTACTCTCTCGCATAGATTTGATTACTGTACCTTGCTTTCCAATGAGACTAATTGCCTGCGTAGATGATAACAATAACCTAACTGAACATGATTCGGCTCCAGAAGCGGTCGAATCATTGGCAACATCATCACTCTCTGCTAATCCAGATATACGTTTGAAAACTCTTAGTAATGCATCCATTGCAGGAGAAAGAGGTGCATCAATCTCTTCCTTTCCTGATATCAATACCTAAGAAAAATTTGAAACAATAGTGAGCTAAAATATCATGATTTTCTTCCTCCTAAGGCATGATCAGGTAATAAACCTAATTTCAAATTTACTACATTTAAAATGCTATTGAGCACCAAAGACAAAATTATGTGGTTTGCGTATTTGATGGTCCTTATTGTATTGCCCACATGGATGGAATTGTCAGCTGAAGAATATGAGGGAAGCAGCACGTTTAGAACGAAAAAAAAAAACCTAAACTGATCTTTCTTTCCCCTTTTCCCTTTTCCCTTTTCCCTGTTTCTTCGCTCTGAAATTTTCTTTTCTTCCTGCTTTCTTCTCATTATCTTCCCTCTGCATTTCTCTTCTCTATGTTTACTTGTCTCTTTAGGTCGTTACCCTTAGTTGTTTCCCTCTTTATTCTCTTTCTTAGTTAGTTCTCGTCTTTTTATTTACTGAATAGAGTTTGCGTGAATCAATTTTCTGCATTTTTAGGTTAAATTCAACCAATATAAAAAGGAGACTACAAAACAACGAAAAACACTCACAATGCGATCAGAAGTTCCGACAGCCCCATCAAGGATTCTAATGCGAGCTTTAGTGTCCTCGCACATTTTCTTGATGACATCGCCCTTGCGTCCAATAATGCTGCCGACCTTCGTGACAGGCACTACAAGCCGGAAAACACAGTCCCCCGGCCAACCAGGCCATTTTTTAGCCGAACCAACGGCAGAAACGCCAGGTGTGCCTGAGGCTTCTGAAGAAGTAATCATCTCTGTCCGCTGAGCAGATTCTGGTACAAGCGTCGAGGTTTCCCCATCGTTTCCGGCCACTGCGGGGGCGCGACAATCGGTTTCAGTGGCTGGTGCGGCTGGCGAAACAGCAGTTACGGGGAAGATTTTGTCGTCGGGATTGTGTTCAGCAACGAGAATGGAGCTGTGCTCTGCGGGATCGGTGGTAGCCATGAAAGAATCCGACTAGGGCGAACTGGGTTTCTATTTTATGAATGAAATTTTAGACCTCACTACAGAGAGCTCTTTATAAAAATGAAACCTTTTAAGCGGTGTCGTTTGAACCTAGCTTCAGGCTTACCCAAAACACCTTAGGGTAACAAAACAATAATGGTACAAGATTATAGGAAATTATACATGTAACAACAAAATCTATGGAAGCTTTTAATTGGTTGTCTCATTTGAATTTCCTACAAAAAGTCGATAAATTTGTTCAAACCTTTCGATCAAACACACGTTGTTATAATCAAAGGCAAAATGAAAAAAAAAAACAAAAAAAGACAAATTGAACTCCGAAATTTAACGAGAATCTTTATATCCAGGTTCTATTGGCTTGTTTCGCCTAGGACTAGGCTGTCAAGTTTTTAAGTAACTTATGAATATGTACCAAAATGCAAGCAATTGCCGCGGTATAAATTCGAATGCTTCATTTAACTTGTTTGGATTTGTATGGAATTTAATAATTTATATCATCCTAGGCCTAAAACATAATACAAGATTATTCTTATGTGAATAAATATTCAAATTCTTTCTATTATGTCTTCAATTTTAAAAAAAAATAATAACAAAAAAACAACTTTTGTGATAAAAATCACAGGCTGAGTTTGTACAAACCCGTCCTAGAAACAAGCCCATGCCCTTAAAGATGAGCATGTGTGCGATCGAAAGGGAAGTGCAATTTGTTTAAAATACAGTGGACTAAGTTAATTATTATTACATTAATTAGTTATTTGAAATTTAACTTTATCCTTAATTTCAGTATCTTTTGGTTTGTAATGTTTTCCTTAATCTACAAATTATTATTGAATCTATTCATCTAAAAGTTTCGTTTTTTATTCAAATAAATATATTTTCTTCTATTTTAATTTACACTTAAAGAAAATAAACATTAATTGTCTTGATGCATACCACAAATTTAATTTTGAAGCTGCGAAGGATGAGCATAAATGATGTAATCACAAGTGATTGAACACAACAAGCACAACGTATAAGGCCTAATTGCCATAGAATAAAATAATATAAATAAATAAGCAAAAAGGGTTACTTCTAATCATTGATCCAAAAACCCACCTCATCTGCTGATATACACGTCAAAGATCCCCATATCCATAAAAGGGCAGTCCACGTCAGCCCTGGAAAATCTAAGCTACCCACTTAGATATTGCCACGTCACCAGATAAGAAATTCATTGACAAAAATATCCACTAGGAGAAGAGAGATAATACTATGGTTGACCATGCCCATGCTTATGCTTTGCCCATTATTGGGATAGAAGAGTTGTTATTTTACCAAATTACTCCTGCTTAGCTTTTCATCGATTTTAGTTTCTATTAAGAAACTCACCCGAGTAATTTGGAGTGTTCAGATTTGGTAATTAAGAATTTGAGAAAATAAGAAAGAAAATTATTCCTTTTGATTACTATGTTGTGGACAGTGACTTGAAGCTGTTCATCATTCTTTGAAGCAGCAGAAGAAATGGTGTGAAAGGGGAGAATCAATGAAAAGAAATATGAAACCCATGAGAAGTTTAACAGGGTTTTTACAGTCTAATCTTAGACTCAAAATGAAGAGCATCGGATAAAATTTGGGGAGATGTGCCATTCTCAGGGAAGAAGAAGGTGATGGAAGGGGCGATTTGGTAACTATTGAAATGGTCCACACCTTAAACAGAGAGGAACTACAGAAACTCAGTATTGTCTCTTCCTCTGATTGAATCTCCCACCATCACACCCTTGGCCTTGACAAAGAGCTTTCTCTGTCTGGGGCTCTAGGTCCATTTTCTAGAGAGAGAAAGAGGAGAGAGAGGGGTTTGTGTGTTTTCTCGCAAGGTTCCGTGCTTGTATTAAAAGAGCTCTCAAAAGTTCTGTTCTTTTCATCGGTAAGTGGCCTCGTGACTTGCTTCTGGACACACAACCATTCACTCTTATCCTCTCTCTCTCTCTCTCTCTCTCTCTCTCTCTCTCTCTCTCTCCTAAGTTTTGTCATTTTAAACTGTTCATTCTCGAAAGTCTGCAGAGTTTTGCCTAATTGGGTAACTCTCCCTCCCAAGATATTTCTCTTTTGCTGTCGTGCAATCCTACTCTTATGAAGTTGGGGTTTCTGGGTTTCCAAATGCTCTTAAGTGTCTATGGTTTTCGGGGAAGAGAGGTTGTCTGAATACAGAATAATTTTTCATTTCAAACGGCTGAATTGGAGCTTTGGGTCTAAGAAATTTGGTACAATCACAGAATCTATCATTTTTTTTTTGGTATCCTGGGTGGTAATTTCCTGTTCTATATCTTCTTCCTCAAATTTCAGAAAGATTTTCAGACTCTTGGTTTTTCTTCAGAGTTGAATCGTAGTAGAAATTGAAAACTATGTTTGAGCGTACCTGGAATTGATTCTGAAGTGTTGGAGAAATATCTGGGAATGTGCTTCTGAATTCACTCATAGTTTGAAGGTTCTTCTTCATATTTACAGATGTCTTCTCCTTGTTTAAGCGGCGGTGGAAGAGCATATGGATTTGACCTTGAAATCGTGAAATCTCCATCGACATCGGCGAGAACATCACAGACATCGTCACCTTCTTCTACGCTATCAGAAGCCAGCAATTCTCAGCTCGCGATTTGCACTCGAAAATGTCGAACTCCTCGCAAACGTCCAAACCAGACCTACAATGAAGCAGCGGCTCTGCTTTCTACCGCCTATCCTAACGTATTCTCCGACAAAATTCTCACAAATCCTCGCAAAATCTCCAAACCTCACGACTTTGTCTTCTATGATGCATCCGAATTGCTTCTGCCTTTTCGATTCATCGACAGCTCCGGTTTTCTTCTCCATCAACCAGAAAAACCAAATGCCCAAATACAGCCTAAACTCTCAAATCCGTGGGAAAGGTCTTCTCAGAGCCCTGGCGAAGTCGATTTCCAAGCGAATGCCAAGGAATTAGACGACGATTTCGACGCTGAATCGATTCTCGACGAGGAAATCGAGGAAGGAATCGATAGCATCATGGGAAATCCCTTGGGTGATAACTTCAACTTTTCCGGCGAATTAGATTCTTCCAGCATCTCCACTCAAATGTACCACCGGCACTCGAATCTGATAGGGTGGGGAATTGGCCGGAACTTCGAACTCGGATTCGGATCGACAAAAGGAACCGAAAGAGCAATCCGCCATGTCGATGGTAAGAACTGGTGGTGCTTTCCTACCGTCGACGTTCTTCAAATCTCGCCACGACTGGCGAAACTTCCCAGCTGGGACTCGATTCCAGCGGAGAAGAAGAAGAAGAAGAAAAAGAAAAAGGTGGAAAAATCGGCGACAATGGAATCGTTGAAATCGTCACCAGAAAAAGAGACTCTGATTCCAAAACCAGCATCTGCATTGCTTCTGAAACTGAACTACGAGGACGTAGCGAATGCCTGGTCGGACCGCGGCTCTCCGTTCTCCAACGACGGTGCCTGCTCCAAAGGGCCGGGAATCGACTTAGCAGTAAGTTCTTCAACTCCCCCGGAAAACAATGAATATTTAAAAAAATATTGCTATAAATTTCAACTAAATTATATATTATTTTAATTATTTAATACGAGGGTATTTTAGGGAAGGTCAGCCCAAGTAGAGTTATTTTTGGAGGGAGGAGTGAGGGAAGCTTGCGTATTACGCTACAAAGAGAAGAGGCGGACGCGGCTCTTCTCTAAGAAGATCAGATACCAAGTGAGAAAGCTCAACGCTGATCGACGGCCAAGAATGAAGGTACACTTTTTAACAATTCTGAGTAGCAAAGTAGGGGATAGTATTTTTGGATTATTATCAATTTATTTTAATAATTATATCTATATTTTTTTTTTAAAAAAATATTTTGTCATTGTAAACTTCATTTGCTTTATTCAATTTAATAAATAATAAATAATAAAATTACAATAATGTTTTGTTCCAAGTTTTTCGAATGTTAGTTTTTCGAATATTTTACAGCCTGAATTAATAAGCAAAGTAAAGTAATTATTTAACAAAATATTGACCTGTTTTTATTGAGAAGAGGTTGTTGGTATGAATTTTGCAGGGTAGATTTGTGAGAAGGCCAAATTCTCAAAGATGAATGAATACCTCTTGCATTTTGCGTTCATGGTTTTAGAGGCGTTTTAACATCTCTCTCTCTCTCTCTCTCTCTCTCTCTCTCTCTCTCTACTTCTTTCTTGTCTTGCATTGTATTTCCTCCATTTTCGCTTCCCAAAATAAGAGGCTTCGGCCTTTGAGGCACTTTCTTGCTTTTTGGAGCTCCAATGCAGACATTTTTGTCTACAAGAATTGTTCCTCCTTAGAGAGTATACACCGTATTCTCTTTTTTTTTTCTACGGCCTATTTATTCTTTTTTTTTTTTTTTTTTTTT